>VXBW01005394.1:160050-171953 GCA_013400375.1 Thinocorus orbignyianus | reverse complement strand
TGTCCTTTCTGTGTTGAGGACTCCAGAGCTGGACACAGGACTCCAGGTGGGGTCTCAGGAGCACAGAGCTCTCACCCCACTGCAAGAAGGCCCAAAGAGGTGGAAGATCTCCTGAGACACTTCCCCCAAAAACCCAAACATGTCCTGGCAGGCCAAGGCCGTTGGGCTCGTACAGACTGTCAGGGAATGCTCTGACACCAACACCTACCCCAGCAGCAGCTGGTCCTTTGGGTCCTGGGACACGTACACAAAGTCCCTGCAGGGGAAAAATGCTGTTAGTGAGAGGAAGAGGAACAGGAGGAAGCAAGAGCAGACCTTGGAGGCCACGCAGAGTCTCTCTTTACCTCAGGTAGGCCTTGGGTTTGTACCCCAAGGCCAGCGCCTTCTCCTCGGACATGAGCAGGATTGCCGAAGCGCCGTCTGTCTGCAAGGGGCAGATGAAGCTGGTGAGGGCACCCCTGAAGAGCAACACACCCCGTGCACAAAACCAGCCCCAGAGCCCTTCTGCTGGCAAGAGAGGGATCTACCCACAGCTTCCAGGACATCCCCGTGGGATACAGGACAAAGAACAAGGCTGTGACTGAGCTGACGGGTGGGTGATCTCTGAACGGCGGTAGCACACACACTGCTGAAGCTCTTCCCGACAGCCCAGACCCACAACCCCCCCTGATTTCATATGGGACAGGGGTCCCAGACTGCCCCGCTGGTCCTGAGGACAAGTGTAACCCCAAAAAACCTCACCTATCTGCTCAACCCCATCCCAAAACCGAGGATAATTCCGGGATGGTAAGTCACAGGCTCACCATGAACATCGTGGCCCCAACACACGATCACTTCTTGGACAAGAGTTGAAGCTGGCCTATAAACCTGCCATGGCCAGCACACCAACGGCATTCCAGCTGTTCCAGACACCATGGCTCTGGCATTTCCAGCCTCTCTAAGTGCCCAGGAATGCTAAGGAGCAAATATGACTGCAGCTGAAAGAGCCCCAGCAGTAGTTCCTTGCTTCCTTTGGAGCTCTCATCACAAACAGCCTTCTAAACACAGCAGAATCCATCAGGAACAGGAGAGTCACCCCTAGCCCTCTGCGGGAGGCAGGAACTGGGGCTCGGATACACCTCACCTCATTTCCACAGCTAATTAGGCTTCAGCATCTCAAAAAGCTTCCTGCAAAAGCAGTAAAGGGGGAGAAAGAGCTGCCTTCACACGCAGAAGACACCTCACCGTAGATGTGCTGATGAAACCTCTCCTCCCCCTCTGCAGATTACAGAGCAAGCCTTACAGTGACAAGGTTAGAGTAAAACCACTGATTTCTAGACCTGTAGTGTGATCAGCCCCATCCTGGGATGCAATTCCAAGGCGTGCCTTTGAGTGATTGACCCTCACAGGACAGCTCCAGAGAAACAAACAAGGAAAAGGGACCAAAATCTCCGGGGTTTCCCCAGATGATGATACACCTCAAAGCTACCCTTGAAAAATCCCAAAGCAGCTGATGTTACAAAGGGGACAACTCATTCCCGCGGATATTCCCTGCGTGCTCCAGGTGCCTGGGGGAGGGTTTGCCCCCCTGGCTCGGCGCTGGGAAGGGGCATTACCAGGAAGGAGGAGTTGGCAGCTGTGACGGTCCCGAAGGGCTTGACGAAAGCCGGCTTCAGCTTCCCCATCTGCTCCAGCGAGGAGGGACGGATCCCGTTATCCTTGGTGACAGTATCCTTGCCTGTTGATGAGAAAAGAGAGGGAGGGGGGAAGAAAAAGGCATATTTAAACTACCAAAGGCAGCAACATACAGGAATTTGTGCATCGGGGGGTAAAGATATCAAATCAGGTGGGAGAAATAAAGGGAAAATCTGTTCACGGTACCAGGGTGTTTAACACAGCTAAAACCAGCACTTCACCATTGAAGCTCCATTAGTTTCCCTCAGAAAACCACAAAAACAAAGCACTGCAATCCACTTAGTGTAAGAAAAAACACACCACATGGAAAACAACCCTTGATAAACAACTGACAATCGGATTATAAAGCCTAAACTGGAGAACTGGGACTAAATCAGGACACGCTTACGGGCCAAGTTTTGAGGAACAGGCGATGGGACAAGATGGCACAAGAGGAAACGGCCTCAAGTTGTTCCAGGGGAGGTTGAGGATGGAGATCAGGAACAATTTCAACAATTTCTTCCTGGAAAGGGCTGTGAAGCCTTGGCAGAGGCTGCCCAGGGCAGGGGTGGAGTCCCCATCCCTGGAGGGATGTCAAAGCCGGGCAGCCGTGGTGCTGAGGGACACGGGTCAGTGGTGGGCTGGGCAGTGGTGGGTGGATGGTTGGATTCCATGATCTGGAAGGTCCCTCCCACCCTGGACAATTCTATGGTTCTGTATCTAGAAATGCTTGATTAAAAACACGTTCCCATGTGAGTAGTTTTCCAGGGAGAAACAGGCAGCATTTAGAAGATTTAGAACCCTGTGTATCGGATGAACAGAACTTCACCAATCTGCCCCCCAGTGCCTCCCCTTCCTTTCCTAAATAAAAGATTTCTTCTTCGAGCTGCTGTGCCCTTCAGTGACCACCTGCCCTCCTACCTGGCACTTTGAAGGGCACCACATCCAGCAGCAAGCCACCATCCTGGGCTTTCTTGGCCAGCGTGTGTGAGCGCAGGGCATACTCATCCTGCTCCAGGCGGGAGATGGCAAAGGCAGCAGCCAGGCGGTCGGCCGAGTGCCCCATGGTCTCGCTGGTGGAGAACTCTGCCACGGCTGGGAGCTACAAGAAACAAAAACAGGGATTTACCCAACCTCCTTGTGCCTTTCACAAGGATTGCCCCACGATGATGATCCAACTTTTCGGGCCAAGGTGAAACAACATCATCCCAGGACCCTGCGACTCCTGCTCCAACCCCTCCAAAACCAGGAGAAAGGGATTTCCACCCAGCACTCCTCCTTCCAGCAGCACTTGGGAAATCCCTGTGTGGATTTAATCCCCCAGTTTTCCTGTCTTATTTAGGCTTTGGATGTCACCTCTGCCAGATGAGAGGCAGGAGCAGCGGCAGGGACACACAGTTTTCTTGGGAAGAGCTGGCTGGTGGTTAAGGAGGGAAGTTCTTCCCATCTCCAGCGGGTCACAATTCTCCTCCTCCCTGACCTCCACGGCAGAGGAGCAGCTCCCTCTACAGCAGCTTCCTGGCATTAACCAGCAACCAATTCCCATCCCAAACTGGGAGCTGAGAATGTCCAGCACCCAGCAGGATGCGGCCCAGGAGCAATAATCCTAAGGTGTATTTAAGACATATCAGACAAAATCCAAAATCACATTGCTGCCCTGAGGATGCTCCTCTCTGACACTGAGCACGTCACCTCTGCTACCCAAGAAACACAAATTCCCCCGAGCCTTAGGACCCTCGGGGAACTGATATTGATGGGGAAAAGAGCTCCCACTTTGTAGCCTCCAGCAGAGTTCATCCAGGAGTTGCAGGAGGAGAGGGAGGTTTGGGAATAAATCAGGTTTACTGATGGTTAAAGTGTGAGAAAACAAAGCAGAGATGCATTCATGCCACGAGATGCACTCACCAACTGCATTTTTAGCTGAAAGCACAGGATGGGGATCCACTAAAGCTGAGCTCCAGGCAGCTCTTCCTTTTTAAACTACTTGTTGAGACTAAAACCAACAAATCACCTAGGCCAACCTGTGTGACACCTCCTCATACAACAGCTTAGCCTAAATATCTAAATGCCTGAAAAAAAATATTACCTCTGGAGCAAAGTAGTCAGGGCGGATTTTGGAAATCAGGGAGAGCTTTTGGCCCAAGGTCTTGGCTCGGTTGAGGGTGAGCATGGTCTTCCTCATCTTCCTGCTGTGCCGAATGGGGACATCTGACATCAGCTCCACGCCCCCCGCCACCACCACGTCACACTGCCCGGCCGCGATCATGCCCACGCCTGCGGGATGAGAGAGTGCCCGTGAGATCCATGGGGAGAAGCCAGGCTGATCCCACCAGGAGACACGAACACCTTGAACTCCCTTTCCCAGTCTCTGGATTTGGCCGAGTCACACAGACTCAGCANCCAGGCTGAACAGCCCCAGCTCTCTCAGCCTGTCCTCACAGCAGAGCTGCTCCAGCCCTCTGATCATCTTGGTGGCCCTGCGCTGGACCTGTTCCTACAGTTCCATGTCCCTTCTATGTTGAGGACTCCAGAGCTGGACACAGGACTCCAGGTGGGGTCTCAGGAGCACAGAGCAGAGGGGGAGAATCCCCTCCCTGGCCCTGCTGCTCACACTTCAAAAGAACCACTCCTTTCTGCACGCAGCAGTCGGGAGAAGAATATCCCCAGGGATTCGGGATAAGAACCACATCTCATTTTTTAATTCCTCTGTTTAAAGATGAAAGCAGCCTGAAAGGCAACAACTTCCTTATGGTGACGTAGCTTTTTCCTCCCAAGGTAAGAGGGACACTGGGCAGAGACTCTCGCTGAATGCAGAGGGTGAGCAGGGGCTGGCCCACAGCACGTATTACACTTGGTTGGTTCAAAAGCTTAGTACTGTATTTGCTGGTTCAGAAACTTCCCTTCCATTCCAGAACTCCTCCAGAGGCTTAATTCTGCTCCCTAAGGAGTGCAGGTTAGAGGAGGGAGTTGCTAAACTCCTCCTCAAAGCCACAGCACACGTTTCCCAGCCGACATACCTGTGGTCATGGCCTGGTTTGAGGAAATGCAAGCCATGGTGACTGTGTGGGCTGGAGTTTTGTCAGAGAAACCCGCTCCCAAGGCAGCCTGTGAGCAACACAGAAGGACTGTTACAACACCTACACCTCTTGCCCCACGGGGTCAGAGCCACCACCTGCAGACCAAGCTGCAAACGAGCATGTCCAGGCAATTAGTGCAGCAGCTCATCCCCTCCCCGGCCTCTGGGAACAGGAGATGTCTCCAGGGCTCTCAGTTGCATTGTGGATAGTGTCCCCCGTTAATAAGGGGACAAACTAATCACACACCCCACAATTTCAACTCCTTGACATCATCTTTGCTTCACCTTACACCCAAATTCTGTGAAAGGAATTATCTAGACCCTCTCAGTATGAGGCGGCAGGATTTGCTTGGCACAGAACAGACATTTCCTGCCGCGCAGAAAGCAGCAGTTCTGTTGGATCCAGCCAAGAGAACAGCCTCCCACGGCAGGAGAACAGCTCCCAGCGAGCCCTTCCCTAGTTGGGACGTGGCCAAGTAGTTTAAAGTTCAACAGTTGTTCCCGGGTTATAATTACGCGGCGGCCTCAGCTGACTGGCAGGTGACCAAGGCGAGTGTTTGCAGCTACGAGGCTCAAAACCACCCCTGGAACTGGACAACCTCGTCATCTTTCCAGCCCAGGTGACATCATGCTTTTGCCTGGCTGCAGAGAATAACACAGGTTATAGGAAAATCACAGGCCACCCGTGTTCACTGCAGGGGAACAGCTTCTCCCCGAGTACAAAACATGAATTGTGGATTCTGACTGGCAGGAAAAAGGGCAGCAAAGCCCCTCCATTTCAAACCAGCAGCCAGCTAACATAAGTGAGTACCACAGTATTCATAGAATCACAGAATGGTCAGAGTTGGAAGGGACCTTCAAGATCATCCAGTTCCAACCCCCCTGCCATGGGCAGGGACACCTCTCCCTACAGCAGGTTGCTCCAAGCCCCATCCAGCCTGGCCTTGAACACTTCCAGGGATGGGGCAGCCACAACTTCCCTGGGCAACCTGTTCCAGTGCCTCACCACCCTCACACCAAAGAACTTCTTCCCAATATCTCATCTCAATCTCCCCTCTTCCAATTTAAAACCATTCCCCCTCGTCCTGTCACTAGACTTCCTGACCAAGAGTCCCTCCCCAGCTCTCCTGGAGCTCCCTTCAGATCCTGGAAGGCTGCTCTCAGGTACTGGACCAAAGTATGCTCTGGTGCTCTCCAGCAGCTTAGATATGCCAGCGTTTGAGGCCACCTGGAGCCACCAGCATTCATTAACAAAAGCTGCCCTTTCAGGGAAGAACCAAGCAGAGGCTTCACAGTGCTAAAACACTCCTGGTCTAGGGCAGATTTCAGGAGGAGGCAGAGCCCCCCGAGGGTTATTTCGCAGACAGCACTGCACAACTGGTTCATACCCCCAAATCACCTTGAAATTAAACTGTTTGGGGTTTTTTGGCAACTGTTTGTCATCTTTGTGCAGAAACCAGGCCCCCGTGACCCACCTCTCTGGCAACGTTGCTGGTTTTCACCTCCTGGATGACTGTGCCGTAGACGATGTAATCCACAACATCCCGTGGGACGCTGGTCCGGTTCAGCAAGCCCCTAAAGGAGCAGAGCAAAACAAGCAACGAGCTTATCTCAGCCCTCAGACATCCTCCTTCCACCACCAGAACAAGGCAGCGACGGTGACACATGTCCTGCCTCCAGTTCAGAACAGTCTTGTGTGCACATGGACTTAACGAAAAATGCAATTGACTACAAACAATCGTGGTGATAACACCCCATCATTTCATAAAAGCAACTCCTCTACACCACCAAGACCCCAAAATGGTTGTTATTATCTTAGAATCATAGAATTGTCCAGGTTGGAAGGGATCTTTCAGATCATCGAGTCCAACCTTCAACCCAACACTGACTAAAACCACACCACTAAGCCAAACTTCCCCAATTTGGAGAATTCTGACATCCAAATTAAAGGAAGAGGACCCTAAGAGATAACAAAGCCTCTCTGTGTAAACTTCAACACAAGCTGACTGTAAACCCTAACGCTTAAACCACCTGCTAAGGTGGTGATGGACCAGGAAAAATAAAGTTCCTGCATCATTCTGAGATAAAACCAGAGCCTCAGCTTCCAAACCAAATGTGGATGAGAAGCTCCCCAGGAGCCGGCAGTGCGCGCTGGCAGCCCAGAAACCAACCCCAGCCTGGGCTGCAGCAAAAGTGTGAGCAGCAGGGCCAGGGAGGGGATTCTCCCCCTCTGCTCTGTGCTCCTGAGACCCCACCTGGAGTCCTGTGTCCAGCTCTGGAGTCCTCAACACAGAAAGGACATGGAACTGTTGGAACAGGTCCAGCACAGGGCCACCAAGATGCTGGGAGGGCTGGAGCAGCTCTGCTGTGAGGACAGGCTGAGAGAGCTGGGGCTGTTCAGCCTGGAGAAGAGAAGGCTGCGGGGAGACCTTGGAGCAGCCTTCCAGGGTCTGAAGGGAGCTCCAGGAGAGCTGGGGAGGGACTCTTGGTCAGAGAATGTTGCCATAGGATGAGGGGTAATGGTTTTAAATTGAAGAAGGGAGATTTAGATTGGATGTTATTAAGAACTTTGGTGTGAGGGTGGTGAGAGCCTGGCCCAGGCTGCCCAGAGAAGCTGTGGCTGCCCCATCCCTGGAGGGGTTCAAGGCCAGGCTGGAGGGGGCTTGGAGCCACCTGGGGTGGTGGGGGGTGTCCCTGCCCAGGGCAGGGGGTGGAATTTGATGATCTTGAAGGTCCCTTCCAACTCTGACCATTCTATGATCTGCTGAACCACCACAGCAACACAGGGTCCCCAGCAGTTCAGCAGGTTTTCTGGTCCCCTTCAGTACTCAGTTTACTCACTGCAGCGCTGCTCTTGCCAAGTCATGTGGCATAAGATCCACGTACCTGGAAGTTAAAGAGGAGAGAGAGAGATTTAGGGGTGTCAGAAGCCAACCCAGAGGTCTGCTTCCCTGCCATAAGCACCCAGCAGGGAACTGCTGAAACACCAGAAATGCTCCACTGCATTTAAAATCAAACATTTGGTACCCCAGGCTGTGTGTGCAGGTCAGCACACCATCGCTGCACCCAAAAAGCAGCAGTGACAGAAGAATCCATCCTCACTAAGAGTTAGGTCTGCTCCTAATTCAGTTGAGAATTTGGTAGGGAAAAAAGTCTCATAAGAAGAGTCTACAGCAGATTTTCTGTGAAATTTATCTGCCCTAGATTCACCCCCAGCTTCCTCCGGATGTGCAGCACCAATCCTCGTTCCTCTCAGAATTCATATCCATGGGAAAACTTCTTCAAACCAGGTTTTTTTCCTTAGGTAAACTGGAATAACCCCAGCAGCCCCCCTCACTGCAACCTTCAGGACCCCTGGGCCTAAGAATAACTAAGCTAAAAGGAGCAGTAAGCCACTTTTTTCACAGAAAGATTCTACCACAACCCAAACCAGCCTGGATTCTTGTTCCATACTCACGAGGTGCCGGACTGCAGAAATGGAATACGGACACCCTCCACCACAACGACATTCTTCACACCACTTTTGGTCAAGGTCTTCTTACTCTTAGGCTGGACTGCTAAGAGAGAAGAGATGTCACCCACAATACCAGCAAGCTTCAAGCAAGTCCCTGTAAAAAGTACTAAAAAACGAGGAAAACTGTTCTCTTTTGGTGCCTAAGTCAGAAGCAGAGCAGGGAGGACACCTGGGCTGTAATCTGCTGTCTGGCTGGCTAATTAGCTCTTTTGAAAAATGATTTAATGACTCATTACATCCCCCATCAGCAGAGAGATCCATCCATAGCCACACTGAGGCACAGACACATAACTCCTAGAAGTTCCTGCAGGAACCTCTACAAAAGCTGCACAGCTTACAACACGGATGAGAGAGCCCAGATTCTAAGCCTGAGTAAGATCTCTCACCCGGGGAGCAGCACAGGCTGCAAAGCTCAGCCTAAGGATGTGCTCTTACTGCCCAGCCAAGGTGGGAGAACTCAAGGGAAATCAATGGACAGTTCAGGAAGCCCAGCAAGGTGCACTCCCCCAGGAAAGCAGGAGCAAGAAGAGTGCCTGCAGTCACCATGGGTCACTTGCTCCTTCTCTGGAAGGTGTCTGAGCACCCCAAGTTCAAGACAAAGCGTGTCACGACACAGCAGCGCTCACCAGGCCACTGCCAGAGCTCTCCTGGAGCGAGGACTGACAGAGTTCAATCAGAATTCCCTAATGCAATCAAGCCAGCAAACCTTAACGAGCACACACAGCAGCATGGGGCAGGTTCCTACAAGCTAGAAAAGGACATTTTTAAATTGGAAAAGGGGAGATTTAGATGAGATCTTAGGAAGAAGTTCTTTGGTGTGAGGGTGGTGAGGCACTGGAACAGGTTGCCCAGGGAAGCTGTTGATGCCCCATCCCTGGAAGTGTTTAAGGCCAGGCTGGATGGGGCTTGGAGCAACCTGCTCTAGGGAGAGGTGTCCCTGCCCAGGGCAGGGGGGTTGGAACTGGATGATCTTGAAGGTCCCTTCCAACTCCAACCATTCTGTGATTCTATGACAAGGACCTGTAAAAGCAGACTGAGTCCAGCTAAACACTGCACTCGAGCAGCTGTGGGGTGAAGCCCCAGCTACACAAAGCTCTCCATGCAGAGCCAAGGGGCAGCTGCTGTTCCCAAAACCCAGGCAGCTCAAAGTATTACAGTCACCTGAGCAACCCCCTCAGATGAAACCCAGATCCCAGCTAATAACCCCCCGAACTGGGCATGCTCAGCTGCCCCACCGCGGCCTGAGCCTCTTACTGGTCCCAGCAGACCACAGAGCTAATCACACCACCTTCTCCTGGCCAGGGACAATCCCCTCCCCTTCACTTAGGCCCCAACAGCTTAAAAAACCCCGAGGTCTCTGTTCAGACTCTAGAAATAGCAATCTATCAGGTGACAACGGGACGTGAGCTCTGGACTGGGCAGAGCTGCTGGGAGAGAGGGACACTCCGAGGTTGAGGGGACTCTGCTCCGACCAGCGCTTTCCCTGGAGCTTTATTTGTTGGCAGTTTTCTGTAACTAAGGCTGTCTGATTTCTGAGATTTGTGTACAACAAAACTCTGGGACAGTGAGGCAGCTTCAAAAAGAGTCTTCTCCAGCACAGACCCACTGAGATTCCTGGAGTTTTTGACCTTACCTGCAGCTTGTAACTGCGAGGAACAGCTGAGGGAGCGGGCAACTGAAAAACAAGACATGGAAAAGTAGGATCTATCAAACCTGGAATGTTAAAAACGTTCCTCATTTCAATAAGAACTATTAAAGAAAAAATGAATAAGATAAGGTCATAGTAAGAAAAATGCATCTGAACATCTGTGAGATAGGTTTTCTTTAAAGTTTACTCTCCTCATAAAAACGACACAGTTTGTGTCACTCGTTAACACAAGATTTCTCCCACACTGGATGTGGGAAGGACAAACATGACAACAATGGAAAGAGTTATTTAAATAAATATAAAAACCCACCCACTCATCCTTTTTAGGATGACAACGGAACAGAGTTTCAGACACAAGCATCCATTCCACACCCAACACAAACCCCAGAACTTTATAACCTACCAATTCAAGTTTTTAACAGATTTAAAGGTACTCACAGAGCCTGGGAGCCCAGGCTGAGGAAGCCGGGAGGTTCCTGACGGCGTGGCTCAGCATGGAAGTCATCCTGCTACAGCCAGAGAGCTGGAGAGAGGCTGGTATTAGCTCAACCTGGTCTATTCAGAACAAGTTCAAGGTAAGCGACCTGCCTGCTTCACCCAGAGCCAGAAAAAGTGGAAAAAAATAGAAGCAACACAGAGAATTATTTCCTATCACACTTTCTGACCAGCCTCTGCCACGGGAGGAGCCTGGCTGGTGACTGTGGCCTAAAAACACTCCTCTAAATAAATACTCATCCCCCCAGTGACCCAGCACCAGACTAGCAGCAGGCAGGGCAGCTTCCAGTTCCCCTCCCAACAACATTTCCACCACTTCCCCACTGGAAAATTGTCCCTGTGCCCAGCCAGCCCCGCTGCCAGCCTGCCCCCCCTGACGCACTCCCCTTGGCACAACGTCCTGCTGCCACCCCTCCTTCTAACTGCTGGTGCCAGCCTCAGGAACTTCCCTCGCGTATCCCCACGGGAAGCAGAACAAGCTGGTATCCACCAGCCTAAAAACTTCATGTGCCGCCTTTCCAAAGCTCTTTGCAAAGCTGTATTGCAAAACTCATTGCAAAATTGTGGGGTTTTCCCTACAAACAAGTCCTCAGCTGCAGTTTTCATTGTGAAAAACGGTCCTCATGGCTCCAGAGCTTTGGCTGCTTCACAGCAGTGTTCTCCTCCCTCGGTCACCCTTTTAGGGTTGAAGCTAACAGTGTTGGGAGCTTTCTCTCCCAAATTCACACATTTTCTCCAAAGGGTTAGAGAAACACCCTCAGGGCCAAGCCCAGCCCACTTGGGGAGTGCAGCTCCCCACAGCTTCTCAAAACTCAGCGTGAGCTGCCAGCCACGTTCTACCTCCCACCCCACAGCTCTGGACGTGCCATGTGCCACGCAGCATTCCTCATTCCCCAGCCTGCTCCGGCCACACTGGCTTCCCACAAATCAAACCCAGCTCTGTGAGTCAGTAAAGGTCTAGGAAACAGACCTCCTCCCCAGGAGCCTCCTCTGTGTTGCCTCTCTGCAACAGGGCCCTTCCTTCATCTGGGCAGAGCTCCCACCACCCCACGTGGCTCCAAGCCCCATCCAGCCTGGCCTTGAACCCCTCCAGGGATGGGGCAGCCACAGCTTCTCTGGGCAACCTGTTCCAGTGCCTCACCACCCTCACACCAAAGAACTTCTTCCTAAGATCTCATCTCAATCTCCCCTCTTCCAATTTAAAACCATTCACCCTCATCCTGTCCCTCCACTCCCTGACCAAGAGTCCCTCCCCAGCTCTCCTGGAGCTCCCTTCAGATCCTGGAAGGCTGCTCCAAGGTCTCCCCGCAGCCTTCTCTTCTCCAGGCTGAGCAGCCCCAGCTCTCTCAGCCTGTCCTCACAGCAGAGGTGCACAATTAAGCAACGTCTCCACCTCTCATCATGTACGCAACTCACCAACCCCTTCGGCATCCAGAACCGACCGACCCACCTCCCCTCTGAGCGACCCCCGTCTCCCTCAGACCCCCCCCGCAACCCTCCTCCTCACACCTACGCAC
>VXBW01005394.1:132020-158996 GCA_013400375.1 Thinocorus orbignyianus | reverse complement strand
GCGCTCCCAGGGTGGAAGCCTGTGCCTCTGTGTTGTGGGGGGCTCCCAGGGGTTGTGACTGTTTGTGCCCCCCACGGGTGACGTGCTGTCACACCTGTCCCCAAGGCGAGCTGGCCTTCCCTGTCCCTGTGTCCTTGCACATGGGTGTATTTTGGGAATCTGAGTATGGCTCTGGGGGTCCCTCTGACCCTGCGTTGGGGAGGGGGTTCCTTCAGGCAGGATTGTCCTCGGTGCATGAGCTGAGCCAGGGGGAGAGGGTGTCCTTGTGTCCTTACACGTGTGTGTCCCCACGATGCCTCTGTGTGTGTGTGTGTGTGTGCCTGGGAGGGGTGTCCCCATGTCCTTGGCCATCTGGATCCCAGGGCCACCTTCCAGGCACGCGGGTGTGTCTGTGGGAAGGGGATATCCCTGGGTGGGTGCTGGGAGAGCAGCCCCAGGTGTGTCTGTGCCTCCAGGTGCCCCCCAGCCTGTCTTTATTTTAGTATCCAGGCATCTCAGGCGTTGGCTCCTGCTCCTTTGCCTCCTGCCAAGCCAGGCAGCGTTTGCAGCCCTGGGTTGTGGCGCTTCCTTGCGGAGCTGCTGAAGCAGGGAGTCAGCAGCTGCCCCCTGGGAAGGCTCGGGGGCACTGGGAGCTGCTTCTTGCTTCTGTGCTTTGAAGGGCCTCAGCGTCTGGTGTCACCGTCAAGCTGGAATCCAGCAGAGTTTCACTGTAACCTAAGAGAGAAGAGAAGAGAAAGAAGGGAAGGCTCCGGGGAGACCTGAGAGCAGCCTTCCAGGATCTGAAGGGAGCTCCAGGAGAGCTGGGGAGGGACTCTTGGTCAGGAAGTCTAGTGACAGGACGAGGGGGAATGGTTTTAAATTGGAAGAGGGGAGATTTAGATGAGATCTTAGGAAGAAGTTCTTTGGTGTGAGGGTGGTGAGGCACTGGAACAGGTTGCCCAGGGAAGTTTTTGATGGCCCATCCCTGGAAGTGTTCAAGGCCAGGCTGGATGGGGCTTGGAGCAACCTGCTCTAGGGAGAGGTGTCCCTGCCCAGGGCAGGGGGGGGGAACTGGATGATCTTGAAGGTCCCTTCCAACTCTGACCATTCTGTGATTCTATGATTCCCTGTCTTTAGTGCAGTTGTTGGAGCAAGTTCATGCCTGAGCCGGTTGCTCCAGGAGCAGGGTGCTGCAATGAGCAGGGCTGTGGTAACTCCAGCCATCCCTCGGGTTCCTTGCTCTAATTGTTGATATTCTTCCTCACAATCAGTCCTGGAGCTGCTGCGAGGAGGCAGGCGCTCAGCGCAATTAGCAGCGTTGTTCTGCCCTAACCAGGGGTTTGCTCAATTAGATGCAAACCTCTCCAAAAAGTAGGGGGAGGTGGAAGATGGAGTGAGCTCCAGAGCTGGCCGTACCTGTTGGGCCACGTGCTGCATGTCAGCAGGTTCCCAGAGGGGACAGGGAAGCTCAGTTTGTTGAAGTTCCCCGTCTCACACCTTGCAGTTTGGTGCTGGGTGCCATCAGGTACAGGCTGAAGGCTTCAGCTGGTGCTCGGCGTGCTCCAGGGGCTGCAAGAAGGCTTTTCTCCTCAACCATCCATGGATGCTCTTCCCACTGCAAGGGGCATGTCGTGTCCGGGTGAGTGGGAGAGCGGGAGGGGAAGTGCTGGGTGGGGAAGTAGCTGAGGAAAGGACAGAGAAAATAGAAAGTGGGAAGAAACGGGTCACAGCTGGACTTTGGGAAGGGGTGCTCTCCATCCTCTGCTGCACCCCAGTTCCCAGCAAAGCACTGAGCAACCATCTGAAGAATTAGTGTCCCCATCTCTGGATGGTCTTTTCATTGGAGTGAGTGAAGTGGTGGAGATGGAATCGATGTTCAGGGCTTTTAATTGTAGAGAGAGCATTAATGGATGGGCAGAAGCGTGTGTCTGGGCTGCTGCTTCCTCCAGGGCTCTGGAGGGGGGTTTCCTGGCTCCGGTCTTGGCAAGTTACCCTCGTGCTGCTGCCTGGAGCAGGCGTGCCGGGGCTGCCACCAGGAAATGTGCTCTTAGTTTTACATCTGTCTTTCCACAAGAGTGCTGAGCTCTGAAATACTGAGGCTGTAGAAACCTCACTCAAGTGTTAAGTGGCTGTTACTCCAATGAGAGTACCTTTCCCAAAACAGTTTCTGTTAAAAAGTAGCGGGGTTTGTTCAGTCACACCCTTCATTATCATTATTTTTTTCCTACTTGATATCTTCTGTTTTGCTAGAAATGAAAGGCAAAGTGGGATGTGAGGTTTTCATGGAAGCAGGCTGTCTGGGAGCTGGTGTGACCAAGGAGAGCATGTTAGCCTGTAGAAGGAGAAAAAAGTTAATTAAGCCATTTTTTTGTTAACTTCTAGTGGTGATTGTGCTTTTCCCGTGTGCTGTAGTTTCGGGAGGGGTGTGCTCTTCCCCTTCCCACCTCCCAGCCTCAGCAGCCTCCTGGCTGTGGGTGTGGAAGGAAAACCAGATGTGTTTGGTGGGAAACTTCTCCCTGCAGTGCCCACAGCAACGTGGGGTGGAAGGGAATGGATCCAGCACGATCAGTTCAGCTCTTGCCTTCTCTTTAAAAGCAGGGGAGCTTTAAAATGTGGCTTTTATTGGGTTAAAACCATTTAGTGATGTGGTGTTGGTTTTTATCANCCCCAGCTCCCTCAGCCTGTGCTGAGAGAGGTCCCTTCTATAATTGTATGAAAATGCTGCCATTAAAAACGCATCATGTTCTGCTGGGGAGCGTCTGCCAGCAGAGAAGTTGTCAGACCAGGCTGAGTTTGGTGGGAAATGAGCCTTGGTGTTTGTTTTCGGGAGCACTTGACTTGCACATACAAAAAAAATTAGGGGAATTAACGTTGGGTGCAGCAGTCACAGCCTGGGTACTGTCCTGGTCAGAAATGACTCGAAAGTGGCTTTTAAACATGATTTTAAAGTAGCACTTTGTGAGAGTGGAAGGCAGGTGACTCTGGGGTGCTGTGGGCACATGACACGCACACAGACCTGTTTTCCTGGACAGGCTGACACCAAATTTCCATCCCCGCAGCGTCGCCCCGTGTATCCCAGGCTCGGGAATGGAGCACAAAGGTCAGTCCCTGCTGCCAGCACGGGGGACAAGGTGGAAAGAGGGACAAAGTGCAGCCCCGAGCCCATGTCATGGGGCTGAGGGAGGGGGAAGACACCTCCTGATGAGGTGCAGGCTTGTGGTTTTCAGTTTTGGGTTATTTTCCTTCCTCTGTGCTGGCTTTTCTGCCCTCTTGCTGCTGGGAATGGGAATGTTTTCATTCCTGAACACTTGATCAGCGTGGGGTAGTAGAACCTCCCCTGGCTAAACAGCTGCATTCCACGTGGTGAATGTGCCCACGGGGCTTCAGAAGTGACGCTCCCACCAGGCTTCAGACTCGGAGCAGCTCTGGCAGGGATTCAGCCTGGGTCTGTGCTAGAGGAGCCTCTCGGTCAAGATCAAGGTCGCTTGGATAGAACTGAGGTTTATGGGTGTAGGGGGCTCATGGGGCCAAGTGCATTTTCCCAGCAGACAAAGGGCACCTGGGATTTGGGAGTCAGAAATGTGCTGTCCACAAGTGTAACCCCACTTCTTCCTGCCACCACCTGAGTTTCCTGAGCGCTTTGGAACAAGACAAGTTTGCTTGGGTGCTTCTGTGTGTAATTAGTAGAGACGGATCGAGCTGGAGGTGAGAATAAACATGCTGTGTGCTCTTCTGGTGGCTCACCACATGCACTCCCTGAGATCTGTGAAGAAATACTCAGAGTGGCACCACTCACTGGTATGAGAGAGTGTTTTTTACAGCAATCTTCTTGTGTGGTTGTGTTTGATTTGGGGACAAGTCGACTTGCAGGCTTGAAACTCTCCCAAGTGCAGCCAGGTCTCTGGCTCAGTGCATGGAGAAGCGTTGAACTGGGCATAGTAAAGGTGAAACACCCCCGTGTGCTGCTTGCTGCTTCTCTCCTCAGCTGTTTGGGGGGTAAAAGGCTTTGGGTTTTTTTTCCAGCCTGCAGTTTGGCATTGCTGGCATTGCTGGTGTGGAATCTGTGCTCTGAAGGTCACTTGGATAGCGTGGAGTCTGCTGGACTCTGGTGGTGGCACAGGTCAAGCCGCAGGAGCAGGAACTGGCTCATAATCAGGATTTTCCAAACTGCTTCATGAGGGGAGATGGGAGGATGCATTAATAGAGGACAGTAAAGCTGAGATGACTGAGAATGCCTTTACCATCTGCAATCTCTCCTCTCTAGGTTACGCTTGCCGCAACATCTCCACCTCCACCACGCTCCAGAGTAAGTGTGAAGCCTTTTTGGGGGAGTTCCTTGTCTTTCTTTCCCAGACCCACTGGGCATGAGCTGATCAGGCGTTTGTGTTTGCTTGCAGACAGAACCCACGTTAGCTATGACATCAAGGGAGATGTTGCTGTTGTGCGCTTCAACACCCCAAATTCAAAGGTACTGTGTCAGTGGGAGCAGCAGGCATTGCATGGAGAAGGCACTGGAAATGCTAATTGGAGACTTAAGAGCTTTCCTCACCTCCAGCCTTGCAAAGTTCAGGACAAAGTAGAAATAGAAGAGCGAGGGTTTAATGAGACATCTGAAAATGCCTCTTGGAAATGCTTTGTATGTACTGAACAAACGTGTCTCTCGCTGGCAGGAGAGATCACTACGTTATTAAGCTCTGGGATTCAAGGTGGTTAAGGAGAGTGGCTGCTTTATGGAAAAAAAACAGCTCAGGAGCTCCTGAAATCTGTGTTTGGGGTCACAAACCCACTGCTGGTGAGGTTGAGGAGGAACTTCTTAATAACAGGTTACTTGGTGACAAGGTTCCATCGTGGAGTTTTTTTCTCCCCATGTTATGTTACAAGATGAACTGACTTTTGTAGCAAACCTGGTCTGAATCGGAGTGCCCTGAAGCGTTATAACTGGGCTGGGCACAGTTCCTGTGGCACATTCCTGTTGTATTTTAGGGATTTGGTTTGGTTTGTTTTTTTTTCAGAAGGCAAATCTTGGAGTGCTGTGGAGCTCTCGCTGCTCCAGACAAATTGGAAAATCCATCCAGACCTACTTTGCTTTGGCTTTCTGTTCTCAGTCTGTTTTCTGGGCAAGTTTTCTGCCAGAGCTTAATGGGAGGTCAGACTCTGCTGGGTCCCTATTTACGATGCTCGTTTGCTGCCTTCAGGTGAACACTTTATCCAGGCAACTGAGCGCAGAGTTTACCGAGGTGATGAATGAGATCTGGGCCAATGAAGGTATCAGAAGTGCCGTCCTCATCTCCTCGAAGCCAGGCTCTTTCATTGCTGGAGCGGATATCGAGTAAGTGCGGGGCCGTCAGAGCTCTCCCGGGCCCAGTGCTCTGCTCTGCTGTGAATTCCGAGCAGTTTGTCACCAGCGTGTCCCCAGGGGTGAGGCAGAGGCTGGGAATGAAATCTGGGCACGCAGGGTGCCTCGCTTGCTCAGATGCAGTTAGGGCCTTGATAAAGAGGAGCACAGCAAGTTGTTAAACCCTGTTTGGCTGGAACACTTGGTCGCTCCTTCCTGCGTGCTGGGGTGCAGCCAAGGAAACCCTTCCTGGCTCCGGGGTGAGCATTGTCCTCTGGTCTGGGAGACAACAAGAGCGGATAATTTACATGCAGGGCTTCGTTTAGGCTGGGTCTGAGTGCCTGGCAGCCCTCCAGCGTGGCCCCTCGAGGAGGCAGGACCTGGCTCTCTGCCCCAGGGAGCATCTCAGCAGCCTTCCAGGCGATTCAGCGTTGGGGAACGCTGGTGGGGTGTGGGATGATCCCTGTGGGTGCTCTCACTGGGGCCTGGAGCTCTGTTGGCTTCTAGTCCTGCCCCTTCCCAGGACAGAATAGTTGTTTAAAGATGTGAAAAGCCAGAAAGCTCTGAGGAAAGAAGGTGAATTACAAATAGGTGCTTCAAAACCTTTTTGGCTGTCCTTATTCAGGGCCAGAGACTTGATATAGAATCATAGAATGGTCAGAGTTGGAAGGGACCTTAAAGATCATCAAGTTCCAACCCCCCTGCCCTGGGCAGGGACACCTCTCCCTAGAGCAGGTTGCTCCAAGCCCCATCCAGCCTGGCCTTGAACACTTCCAGGGATGGGGCAGCAACAGCTTCCCTGGGCAACCTGTTCCAGTGCCTCACCACCCTCACACCAAAGAACTTCTTCCTAAGATCTCATCTCAATCTCCCCTCTTCCAGTTTAAAACCATTCCCCCTCGTCCTGTCCCTCCCCTCCCTGACCAAGAGTCCCTCCCCAGCTCTCCTGGAGCTCCCTTCAGATCCTGGAAGGCTGCTCCAAGGTCTCCCCAGAGCCCTCTCTTCTCCAGGCTGAATATGTATATATAATAGTGCTGTGGTGGGAAGGAGGCAGCAGGCTGGTGAGCAGAGCAAAAGGACAAGCTGCATTTCAGAGGTGGCTGCTGCTCTGGACACCACAAGCCTCCTGAACTGCGCCTGGCAAACCCTGCCAGCCTCCCCAGGAACAATTAGCACGGGGAGTCTCATTGGCAGAGTGCAGTGTCAGAGCACTGGCCATCTGCTCCTCTAAACACTGAGCCCGGGCTCTCCCCTCCAGCCTTCCTGGCAAGTGCTTTGAGGCTTCCTCTGGCCCTCCCTCCTCTCCCCTGCAGGCTTTCACAGCTCTGACACAAGGAAGCTCATTCACCGCCGGCAGGCACGGCCCCTGTGACTGAACCCCCCGAATTTAGTAGTCTTTCTGTGTAAGACTCGGGGACTAAATAGCTCGTGCCTGTCTGTCAGTCCCTGGAGTCTCTGTGGGAAAAGGGGAAGGAGCTCCTTGAAGTGTGTTACTGCTGTTTTCTGGGTGCTTCTTCCGATTCTGATCGGCCCTTCTGCCTCCCCTCGCAGCATGATCGCAGCCTGCAAGACTTCTCAGGATGTGACTCAGCTCTCTCAGGACGGACAGAAGATGCTGGAAAAAATTGAGCAGTCTCCAAAGCCCATCGTCGCTGCCATCAGCGGCAGCTGCCTGGGAGGGGGCCTGGAGGTACTGAACCCTTCTGGGCCTGGCAAGCAGCCGTGGGAGGTGATAGCACTGTAAGCCATCCCTAGGATGCCTGCAGGACTCCTCACTGTGGGAGATTTGAGACCTGACGTTGGGCTCCTTACAGCCATTCAAATGAGTTTGTGGCAAGTTAATGGCTTGGTTGTGCTTCAGGGCTCTGCCTTGCTCATTTTTCCTGCTCCTGCTAATCCAATACGCATCTCCATGGGCCAGGCTGATATTTAGATGAGTGTCCCAGGGAAAACCGGCTGTTTCCGGCAGGCAGTGGAGCTGGATAAATGTTGCTGGCAGAGTCCAGGCTGGAAATTGCTGCTTTTCAGATGAACCGAGTCTGGTATCCCGGCAACTCCTGCTCTTTTAGAGGTTGTTGTGGGAGGGATGAGCGTGGGGAAGGTGGCCAGGCTCCACCCTGGCCTGCGTGCTCTGCTCTGTGGCTTTGGCTTGGTGCAGTGTTTGCTTCGTAATCTCCAGCTAGGATTTTGCAAACAGAAAGAATCTGGATTAATTCCCGGCGCAAAGTTGTTACTAAAACAGAATAACCTGGTGGGAGCAGAGTCCTTTGGTTGGGCACTGGCTTCTGGAGTGGTCACAGCTTCTGACAGGCACTGTGGTGGCAGGTGTGAACGTGGTGATCCCCACAAACCAAGTATCCTGGCTGATCTGTCCATGGGACCGTGCTCTCAATGTGGTGGATGAATTTGGCTCTTGAGGGTCTGGATGAGATTTGAAAACAGCTTGGCTCAGTTCGGGAGTTTGATGTCATAGCTGCTTGCTGTCATCTGCTACTGTGCCCTTCTCTGGCTGGATGAAGCCACCAGTGAGCACTGAGGGAACTTGGGAGTTGGGGTAGGGTCACGGAAAAAGTTGAGACAGTGCATAGAAGAGACTTTTGTGATGGATGTCCTGTTCTTCTGTGATATTTCACAGGGAAAACACTGATTTTATCTTCCTTTTTTAAGGTTGCCATTGCCTGTCACTACAGAATAGCGACAAAGGACAAGAAAACAGTCTTGGGAACACCTGAAGTGTTGCTGGGTCTCCTGCCAGGGGCGGGGGGTACTCAGAGGCTGCCAAAGCTGGTAAGTAGGAGCAAATCTTTGCTTGATGGCCCTTTCTGCTGCGTGGAACATGCCTGTTCTGAGACCCCTTTCTGCCCTTCCAGGTGGGACTCCCTGCTGCCTTTGATATGATGCTGACTGGAAGGAACATCCGTGCTGACAGAGCAAAGAAGATGGGTCTGGTTGACCAGCTGGTGGACCCACTAGGTCAGACGTGATGCCTCTCACTTGCTTGATCTGCTGCCCATCAGTTAACCCTTCCACCTCATGGAAAGAGGTGGAGAAGCCACTGCTGCAGAGTCCTTCCCGTGCTCTGCAGTGCAATCTCCATTCCCACTTCAGAGGAATGTGTGTGGGGACCTTGAGATGTCAGGCTCCTGCTGAAGCAGAGTGAGTAGGGAAAGGTTAGAGTAGAGGGCAGGCCTGCTGGCTCTCTTGCATCAGCTAATGATACAGATAAGAACCTGCATTCCTCATTTATCATGTCTGAGGGACAGATTGCAGCCCATAATGAGAGGAGAATAGGTGACTGATGTCTGCGTTCACGCCGCCTGCAGATGTTAATCTCTATGAGAAGCTCTTGAGAAGCAGCTGAATTGCCAACTGACCTCAAGTTGGGTGCAGAAACTCCTTCCAAACTGCAGGCCTCCTTGCACCTCCAAGTGCTGAGTGAGCTAGCAAATAATTTCTTCCTTCTTCTGTTCCTTCACAAGGCAGGGGCTTTTTTGGAAGATGACTAAATGAGGGGCAAACCCTCCCCAGCCTCCTCTGAAAGGTCTGAGCAGGCAGGGGTTAGGATGGAAGCTGCTGTCCCAGCTGGTCCTGCCCCACAGTTGCCCTGTGCTGAGCTTGTTACCCCAGGCAGAGCGTGGCCAGAGTAGCCTGGTGGCCCTTAGCTCCTGAATTTGAAGTAAATAAAAACAACCAAAAACCAACCAACTAGATAGAACCCTCAAAAAATAAAGGCACTGCTGCCTCCCCTGCCAAGTGCAAGAGAAGCCCCCTGTCAGCTCTGTCTCATGTGCCAGTGTCCAGCTGGGTATGAAACCCTCAGCTGCATACTCACAAAACACATTGGTGGTACCCAGGCTTGGGCTAAAATTGCCTGACTAAGCTTTGCCACCCTGTCCTTACTTCAATGTGAATTGGCTTTTAAGGCCCAGCAAACGTGGTGGTTTTGCACTAATGATTACACTGACTTGCTTAAAGGAAGCCTGAGCGTTCTGCAGAGCTGTGGGGAGCCCTGGCTCAGGGCAGATAAGCTCAGGGGAGGAACACACAGACTAAGTTCTGTGTGAGCGTTAGAGGCGTTCCTGGTTCATTCAGACAGCAGCCAGTGCCAGGAGCCCTTCTGCTGAGTGTTCTCATTTTCATTCTCAGCATCTCAGGGAAAGCAGCTTTAAGTGGGGTGATGCTTTCACTGATTATAGAGAGCCCTGAAGGAGAGAGCCAGCATTAACCAGGAGGCAGTTCCGTGGGGTGCAATCAGTTCTCCTTCAGCAGGAGCTCTGCAGCATCCTCCTGATCTGTTTACTGCCCTGCCCGGATCTAATTCTGGTGTGTGCCCTGCATGTAAGAGAGCAGATGGGAGTCAGCAGCTTGGAGCTCCTGGCTCTGGAGACTGCAGGATGCTGAGAGGTAGCCACAAGTCCAATAAACCCACACGAGTGGCTCTGACCCCCTTCAGTGAACAGTTCTTACAGCTCAGACACAAGTAAACAGCTCTTCTCCTCAGCTGCAGCATCAAAGTCCAGTGCTTGTTGGCATTGGATGCCCAAGGTACTGGGAAGGGGGAAGCAGGTCTTGACATCTTGTAGCACATCAGGGCACAAAAGCTGAAGGTCTTGGACCTGTTGCCTTGAAGCGGTGGGAAGAGAGTTTGGAAACTGGTGAGGTTTGAGCTCAGAAATCCCAGACGCTCTCAAAATTCCCATAAATTCTCCAGAATCCACTGGGCGTTGCCGAAATGCAGGTGATGCAGCAGCTCTGGGTTCAGTTTTCCGAGCTGCTGGTAAAATGAAGTGTGTTGTTTTCTTTGGGCTGTGTTCTTGTAGAATGGCTGTGACAAACTGGGGGGGGGTACGAGTGAGGCTTCCTGACAGTGAGCTTTCATGATTTGCTCAAAAAACTTCCATGCCCACTTTATCTGCTTCTTGCCAAGAAGAACCCCCAGCGGGCAGCTCTGGGGTTGCTGGGTAAACACTCAAGATTTTATGTGAAGAGAGGTGAAGCCTTCAACGTGACATCCTCAGCTTTTGGTGGAGGGAGCAGGCAAAGGGAAGGAAGAAGGGGAAGAAGGGAAGAAGTGTTTTTACTCCTTAAGTGTCTCCTGTCTCGGGGAGCAGTTGTCTGCAGTGGTGTTTTTGCTGTGGGGACTTTGCACAGCATCTGGGTGTGGCTGGAGCAGTTTATAGTGAGGGTTAACGAGGTTTCCCAGCTGTGAGGGTGGGATTGTCGCCTCCTCAGGGTGGCTGAGCTAGTTCAGAGGCAGCCCAAGGCTGCACATTTACCTGGAGGCTCCTCGTGGTGGCCCTGTGCAGACTCACTGGGCATTACTCTGTCATTAATGACTCACTGTATTTGCCTCCAGCTGCTTCACACAACTGCCTCTTCAGCCCCGTGCTCCCTCCTCCTGTGCCACTGGCACAACTCCTGTGCTTGGAAATGGGGCAGCCTGCCCTCAGAGATTGCTAAAACCCATTCTGGGGGGGGTTGTGTTGTCTGTGTGTTTAGTGGCAGCGGTGTTGGCACGGCTTAGTTGTGGAGCAGGTGGAGGGAGGTCATCCTGCCCCTCTGCTCTGCCCTGGGGAGGCCCCATCTGGAGCACTGGGACCAGTTCTGGACTCTCCAGTTCAGGAAGGACAGGGAACTGCTGGAAGAGGGTAAGGCAGAGGGCTACAAAGGCCTGGGGGCCTGGAGCATCTCTCTGCTGAGGAAAAGTTGAAGGACTTGGGACTGTTTAGTCTGGAGAAGACAAGGCTGAGGGGGAAACTGATCACCAGACTCTGATGGCAGCTACATCATCCATCCGTCTGATCTTCTGATGGATGATGATGCATAAAGTGATGCAGAGTGGGTTAATCGGATCAACCGAGCTGATGTTGCCAACCCGCTCCCTGTGGGATCTGAAAAGTCGTGGCAGTCAGGTGAAGTTCTCGGAGACTGGAGAGAGGGAAGCATTGCACCCAGTTTTAAAAAGGGTAGAAGGGAGAACCCTGGCAACTACCAACCTCTCAGCCTTATCTCTCTGCCTGGGAAGATCATGGAACCGATCCTCCTAGAAGCTATACGAAGGCACACGGAGGACAGGAAGGTGATTTGAGACAGCCCATGTGGCTTCAACAAGTCCTGCCTGACCAACCTAGTGGCCTTCTGTGATGGCCTCCATCAGTGGATGAGCGAGGAGCTGTGGATGTTGTTTGTCTGGACTTCCATAAGCACTTGGACACAGTCCCTGCAACATCCATCTCTCTAAAACTGAGAGGTGTGGATGAGGAATTGATTGGATGGTCACATCTAGAGGGTGGTGGTCAATGGCTCAATGTCCAGGTGGAGATGGGTGACAAGTGGTGTCCCTTAGGGATCTGTACTGGGACCAGCACTGTCCAATATCTTCCATCAATGACATGGACAGTGGGGTTGAAGGCACCATCAGCAGATCTACAAACACCAAGCTGACACACCTGAGGGATGGGATGCCGTGCCATCCAGAGGGACCTGGACAGGCTTGAGAAGCGGGTCCATGAGGTTCGATGAGGCCAAGTTCATCTTCTGCTGCATTTCCTCAAGACTTCTCTCTTGTTCACAGGGCCAGGCATCAAGACTCCAGAAGCACGGACGATTGAGTACCTGGAGGAGGTGGCAGTTGACTTTGCCCGGGGACTGGCCAACAGAACTGTGTCTGCCAAGAGGTCGAAAGGGCTGATGCAGAGTAAGTCTGTGGCCATCGTAGCCACATTCCAAGGGACTGTAGTGAGTATAATCCTGCTTTGCTTCTCAGGGTTGTGTTTGTCTTCCTACTTAAATCCACCTTCAAAACAAAGCTATTTCATGGTGTGAGCCAGGTGGGTTGGTAGAGCAAACGTTGCTCTGCAGGCCTGATCTTCAGGTGGCCTTGCCAGAGCTGCACATGGTGGCTCCTGAAGTGTGCTAGGAGGGAGAGAGCAGCAGCCACCTCCAGAGGACGATCCATCCTCAAAGCTTGACACGGAACTTGCTACTAGAACTTGTGTCACCAAGTAGGAAGAGGCTCATGGGTCTGCTGTGCTCTGATCCTCCTCAGCAGAGCCCAAAACTGATGGCATCTCAGGGTGAGTTCTGCCCCACAGAGCTTGATCCATCGCCAGTTGGATTAGGAGGATATTTTAGCCCTAAATGAGACTTCTCAGTGCAAGAAGCCCTGGCTGCCCTTCTGAGCAGACCCTGCTACGTGTATCTAGCTGGGTTTGAGGTGCATGTTGCTACTACAGACATGCAATATTCAGACCTCTGCTCGTTATCTTTCCAGTTAATCACTTAGGGACTGGTTGTGCGTGTAGCACTGTGCTGAGGGGTGTTTTGTCCCATCTTGCAGAGCTAACAGACTATGCCATGGCTCTTCCCTTCGTGAGGCAGCAAGTCTACAAGACGGTGGAAGGCAAAGTTCAGAAGCAAACCAAAGGACTCTACCCTGCTCCCCTCAAGATCATTGAGGTAACCCCCGCCCCGGGAGGCCCCGGGAGCAGCGGTGTGGGTGGATCATAGAATCATAGAATGGTTGGAGTTGGAAAGGACCTTAAAGATCATCCAGTTCCAGCCCCCCTGCCCTGGGCAGGGACACCTCTCCCTAGAGCAGGTTGCTCCAAGCCCCATCCAGCCTGGCCTTAAACACTTCCAGGGATGGGGCATCAACAGCTTCCCTGGGCAACCTGTTCCAGTGCCTCACCACCCTCACACCAAAGAACTTCTTCCTAAGATCCCATCTAAATCTCCCCTCTTCCAATTTAAAACCATTCCCCCTCGTCCTGTCACTAGACTTCCTGACCAAGAGTCCCTCCCCAGCTCTCCTGGAGCTCCCTTCAGATTCTGGAAAGCTGCTCTCAGGTCTCCCCGGAGCCTTCTCTTCTCCATCTGAGGGATAACAGGGCAACAGGCAGAGGGAAGGTGGCTCCTTCCTTCCTCTGAAGGCCACCCAGCCTGGTCTGCACAGAAGATCAGTCTTGGCAAGTGCTGGCTGAGTGGCGCATGGAGCGAGCATAGTAGAACTCAGGGTAGCTTCCCAGGATACAAGCACTGGTTTGTGTGGTACTGGTGCCAGTAAAGGGAAGATCCATAATCCCAGTGGAGGAAAGGCTTAGCTGGAACATTGTGTCCATGACACTCTCAGCTGCAGTTTTTCCAGGTTTCCTGTGCAGTTTCTAAAGGGTTGGGTTAACCTGTTGGCAGCCAGGAAGGTATAAATTGCTGGTTTCATGACAATAACCACACAAAAGCTGGTCCCCTGAGTTACCCAGGCGTTGTGTTGGTTGCAGACAGCCTCCCCAGCTGAATCCTTAATTTAAAGTGACTTTTCATCATTTAAATTGTTGCTGAAACTTCTCTAAATGAATGAAGCCCCCCCTGACTCGGAGCAGTGACACTCCAGGAGCACAGCCCTGCTGAAAACCGTTCCTGAAGCCACAAGATGTGCATTAAAAATGAGCCTGGTGGAAAACTCCTTGTCATCGCAGCTGTTGTGTGCTGGCAGGACAGGGTGATCCCTAGCTCTGCTTTGGGAGAGTTTGGATTGTACCTTGAGTACTGGGGAGGGTCAGTGGTAAATAAAGGAGGTGCAGCCAGAGGAGGGATCTGGTTAAAGCATTGACCCGTGTGACTTAACAGCACCATATAGTTATTGTTCTTCTTTAACCAGGTTGTAAAGACTGGTCTTGATCAGGGGCACGACGTTGGATACCTCACCGAGTCCCAGGTAAGGAGATGAGTCATGGGTAAACTGTGTCAGCAGGGGGGTTGTGTTTAACCACACACAAAGGACAACATTTGTCACAGGCCACTCAAAGCAGTGTCTTGTCCCCTGCCCTGGGAATAAGGCCTGTCTTCGTCAGCAGAGCTGTTTGTGGGGGTCCTTCATCTCTGAAAGCAACTTGTGCCTTTCCTCATCCCTCTCTGTGGTATCTTTCTGAGTGGGGAGTGCCCGAGGGACTTCACCCATCTGGGTTTCATGTCCTGGGACTTTGATGTCTCTCCATGTCTGAGCACTGTTGAGTATTTCAGATGGTCACAGGGGACAGATAACCCCGAGGTGTGGGCATGGTGCTGTCACTCTCACCACTGCATCCAGGCAATTTGATGCAAAGAAACAATTTCTTAAAGAATTAACTTTCATTTTTTCCCTGTGTTCACCTTCTTTCACAGTCATTTTTGGTCAGGGTGTTGATTCTCGGTTCACCCATTGGGTCCTTCTGAAAACTAGGTGGGTTTTTTTCAGTAGTGGTTCCTCACCCAGAACAGGACTTTGCTCTCCTTATCCCTTGGTCAGACTTACCTATTTAGTAGCCACTCCAGTGTGTGTACTGGCCATTCTGGAGGACCTCAAAACACTGGAGGACTGGGCAGGGAGGAACTTCTGTGAAGTTCAGTGAAGGGAAATGCCAAGTTCTGCCCCTGGGGAGGAATAACCCCGTGCACTGGCACGGGCTGGTGGCCAGCTGGCTGGAGAGAGCCCAGCGAAGGACCACGAGGGTGATAAAAGGCATGTGGCACAGGAAGGGAGACTGGGAGAACTGGGACTGGAGAGGAGAGAAGGCTTGTGGGGATCTTCTCCATGTGTATAAATACTCAATAGGAAGCAGTAAAGACAAAGCTGTGCTCTTCTTGGTGGTGTCCAGTGGGGAAGTAAGGGGTAACGGGCACAGACTGAAGTGGGAAACTGCCCTTAAATAGGCAAAGGGGCTTTGCTACTGGGAAGGAGGTTGGACATCAGAGCAGGTCGCCCAGAGAGGCTGGGGAGTCTCCTGTGGTGGTGCTCCCCTCAGTGTGTTTCTGACGTGCGTGCTGGAAACAAGAAGGCTGTTAAACACCAAACTCTCTGCTTCCCCCTCCCCTTTCTTCCAGAGCTTTGGCCAGCTTGCCATGACCAAGGAGTCCCAGGCGCTGATCGGACTTTACCGCGGGCAGGTGCTCTGCAAGAAGAACAAGTTTGGAACACCTCAGCGAGAAGTCAAGTAAGTGGGAGGGATGCCTGAGGAGCAGTTGGATGTTGGAGTATCTCTGGTGAAAGGCCCTTGGGACCAAGTGGCCCAGAGTCCTGAAAATCAGTGAGGCAAGAGCAGAGACATCCAGCCTCCACGAGGCCAGTCCTCTGCAGTTTGGAGGCCTCTCCCCCACAAGTGAGATCCCTTTGTGTGACCTCACTAAAAATAACACCTGGGTGGACAGGATCTGTGCAGTGATGGAAATTCAGGTGTTTCTAGCTCTGAGTGTGTCTCCCCGGGTCCTTTTCTGTGCAGGACACTGGCGGTGCTGGGAGCAGGGCTCATGGGAGCTGGGATCGCCCAGGTTTCAGTGGATAAGGGACTGAAGACCATCCTGAAGGACACAGCACAGAAAGGCTTGGACAGAGGACAGCAGCAGATCTTCAAGGGGTGCGTGAGTTCAAAGGGGTTTGCTTGGCGTGGGATGGGGCTGCCTTTAGAGCAAATACTCCTGCTTTCAGGCAGTCAGGAACTCCTGACACTCACGTTCATTTGGAGACTTTTCCCATCAGATGTCATGGAAATGCTTTCTTTTAAGGTTCTCTATGCAGTGTGCTGGGATATTGCTACGAAATAGGCCCAGCCTATTCAGCTTTAGCTCCTTAGGCAGGTAGATGACCTACAGAGCACTGCTTTAGCTTTGAGATGTAGCAGTAGCTAAGGATGCTCTTGGTGACAGACCTCTCCTTCCCTAGGCTGAACAGCAAGGTGAAGAAGAAGAGCCTGACATCGTTTGAGAGGGACTCCATTCTCAGCAGCCTGACCAGCCAGCTGGACTACAAGGGCTTTGAGAAGGCAGACATGGTGATCGAGGCTGTGTTTGAGGACATCAACATCAAGCACAAAGTGCTGAAGGAGGTGGAGGCCGTGAGTATCGGTTCGGAGCACCCTGTGCTTGGTGTGTGACCCCTCTGGAGACTTGGGGTGTCCTGTCCCGTGCTGCTGGCTTTGTCACATCTCCTCTGTGCTGCTGTTGGGAGTGTGGGCAGCCTTTCCTGTTCACTAAGGGTATTCACTGTTGGATAAGGAGTCACATTCTGACATTCCCTGGCTCCCGGGAGCCGCTCCAAAACGGCCTTCCCTTTGCCTCAGCACATCAATGTGACAGCAATGTCCTTTGGTGTCTCTACAACTTACAGTCCTTTACTTAAGATCTCAGACTTGCTACCACTGCTGAAGGAGCTGCCTGTCCACCTTCCTGAGGTTGCTCCCCACAGTGTCTGACGTGGTTGCAATGGTTTCCTGGCAGAAACTTGGGGACAACTCTAAATGATTCTACAATCCCGAGGCTAATATTGCAGACCCGAGGAGAGTTTGGGGGAACTGAGATCTGTCTGACTTGTGCTTAATGAGAAGTAATTTCTAATGCTGTCTGCCCTGACAGGGAAAATCAGGTTTGCCTTGTTTGTTGGGGTCACGGGGTGCTGGTACTGGTTCCTGGGGGCTCTGGATCTGACTCTGACCCTTCCACCCCCTGCCCCAGGTGATCCCTGCCCACTGCATCTTCGCCAGTAACACCTCTGCCCTCCCCATCAGCCAAATCGCTGCTGCAAGCAAGAGGCCAGAGAAGGTGAGTGCCCAGTGCCACGTGCTTCCTCCTCAGGGTGTAAAACAGCTCATCCTCTGCCCCCAGGGCAAGCCTTGACCCAAGAGCTGGTTGTCCTCGGGCAGGTAGGAAGGGGAAGGAGGTGGTCTCAGCCCCAGGGTGCTGTTGGTGAGGTGGTGAAGCAGGGAGGAGAGGGCACATCAGGAAACGTTAATGCAGGTAGAGGGGCAGAGGAGCTATGGAAGGGCTCAAGCTGAGAGAATTCCAGCCAGGAAGACTTCATTCATTTTAATAAACTTGATTAGACACAGGAGTGACTTGCCATGATGGGAAAATGCCTTCTCAAAGAGAAGGTCCTAGCCCAGCAGCAGAAAGGGAAGACAAGTCAGTGGCTGGAAGCTGAACATGGAGGTGCTGAAACCAAAACCTTGCTCAGCTCCTGAGGGGGTGCTGGGGTTCTCTCCCTGGCTCTAAATGAGCCACAGGCTGCAGGGGTGCTGAGGGGGCTGGAGCCCCTCTGCTGGGAGGACAGGCTCAGAGAGTTGGTGGGGTTCAGCCTAGAGAAGAGAAAGCTCCAGGGAGAGCTTCCAGCCCCTTCCAGTCCCTCCAGGGCCTCCAGGAAAGCTGGGGAGGGACTCCGGGTGAGGGAGGGGAGCCCTAGGATGAGGGGGAAGGGTTTGACCCTGCAAGAGAGGAGATGGAGCTGAGATGTGGGGAAGGACTTGTTTGGGGTGAGGGTGGTGAGAGCCTGGCCCAGGTTGGCCAGAGAAGCTGTGGCTGCCCCATCCCTGGAGGGGTTCAAGGCCAGGCTGGAGGGGGCCTGGAGCCACCTGGGGTGGTGGGAGGTGTCCCTGCCCAGGGCAGGGGGTGGCACTGGAAGGGACTTTCAGGTCCCTTCCCACCCAAACCACTATGATTTTATCTGAACAGGATACCAAGCGCAGCAGCAGCACGTGGCAGAGTTGTGGAGCAGAGGACTTCTCCATCCCTTTGCTTCTAAAGGCCAAGCTTCTTGTAGGGTAGCTGCATCCTCATCCCGTAGCCCAGGCAAATGCAGCCAAACATGGAGAGCTGTGTGATCTGAAACAAGCCCTGCAGGAGCCCTGTGCCCTTGGGGGAGCAGCAGCAGGAGAGCAGGCGTGACGCTGCAGCGTCTGAAGGGATCTGGGTGACGGGGCAGAGTCACCTCCCGAGGGCTGAGCATCGGTCTGGGGCTGCCTTGGTTTTTAAAGAGGGGAAAATGCTTTCCCCTCCTTTGAGGAATTGCCTGTCTGGGGCTGCAGAGAAAGCAGGGAAGAGTGAGCAGCTCACTGAGAGGGAAATGGGATTATCTCTCAAATAGGGAGGATGGGAAAGCAGTAGCAGCCTGGGGAGAAGGGAGGGAGAAGCTCTGGAGCTCAGCTGGAAAGTGTCACACAAATGGGAAGTGCTTGTTCCCTGAACCCCTACAGGGGTCTGAGTTACTGCCCCAAGCCTTTGCTGCTTGTCTTCCTGCAGAAATCCTCTGTGCACCTGTAGGGCAGCAAGGTGTGTCCCCACTTCTGGAGCTTCCTGTGACCTTCATGAGCCTCTCCCTGCTTTGCTGTCAGCCTTGGGTGCATCCGAAATCCAGACTGAGCCTTGGCTGCTCACCCTTGCCAGTAACATCCTCCTGCTGGATAAACCGCCCGTGTAGTGGCGCTTTGTGGGGAAACTAATAGGGAATCAGTCAACTAATGAGTGTATGTTGTTTAATTGTTCCTGCAGTCTGCAGCTCTCCTGCAGGGTGCCTCTGACTTACACAGAGCTTGGTGCCAAGTGTAGCTCCCAGGAGGCACGGAGGTGACATGCTGGTCACACGGTCCTGTTAAGAAAGTGAGGGAAGCAGCCCAGTGATCTCCACCTAAATGCTGCTCCTGGAGGAGGGCTGCACTTCCCTCTGATTAGTTTCTGGAAATGTGCCTTCTCACCCTTAAATTCATCACCAAAAAAAAAAAAAAGGAAACATTTACAAGCAGGACACAGGGGATTCTGCTCAGCATCTCTCTCCGTGACTGCTCTTCCAGCTCTCAAAGCCCAGAAGCAGCACCACCAGGCGCGTGGCTGCGCTGCCAGCTCAGGTGGTACCTGCAGATCACACAGTGCTGCGAATTTGCCCGGGGACTGAGCTCAGCCAAGAGTTCCAGACAGGTTTTGCTGCCAGATTATTAACGAGTACAGAGAGAGCTCGTGGTCCTGTGAGGATTTTACCTCAGGATGGGTTGATGGTGGAACTTGATGATCTGAAAGGTCCCTTTTCCAATCTGGACAATTCTGTGATTCCATAAATCCTCACTGAGGCAAGAGCTGCTACATCCTTGGGAAGGGTGAGGAGAGAAAGGGGAGATGGAGAGCACCCCTGTTGGAGAGGGATGCAGCAGAGTGTGAGGCTGAATGGATGCTGCAGCCCACGCTGACCTGCTTCCCTCTGCCCTTGGCCACTCAGCTCACCCAGCAGGTGACTCTGGGAGCCAAAGTCCATCTTTCTAACCCTGCTCACTTCCCTCTGCCCAGGTGATCGGGATGCACTACTTCTCCCCCGTGGACAAAATGCAGCTGCTGGAAATCATCACCACAGACAAAACCTCCCAGGACACCGCTGCTTCTGCCGTCGCCGTGGGCCTCAAGCAGGGCAAGGTTGTCATCGTGGTGAAGGTGAGGGAACACCTCACAGAACACAAGCTGGGGTAATAAGTAGAAGGGCAGGTTGTGCACCCAGAGAAGGCCGAGACGTGGCTGTGAGCACTGAGGAGTAAAAATGGAGATTAGAAGAAGGCAGGAGCCCAAATAATCCCTCAGGTGTCCTTTGAAGCAGCTGTGGAAGGTCAGAAGGTGCAGGAACAGGCCATTCGGCTGCACGAGGAGCTGGAAGCCTTGCTCCAAAATCCTTCCAGGAGGCTGAAGTCTGTCCATTTGAGATGGAGCAGAGCCTGGGCAGGATTCTCACCACCTCTCCTTGCAAGCTGCAAGGACAGAGGGGCCTGTGAGCAGTAGCTCAGCTCTTCCTGGGTTCAGGTGTTGTGTGAGAGGGGACAAATACGCAGGGAAGAGCTGTGATACCATGCAGAGGGGGAAGGGCTCTCTCAGCACAGCGAGGCAGCTGTTGAGAACAAATTTTTCAATGATGTATGAGGTCAGCAACCCTGAGCAGGTCTCTCCTGTGGTGCTGGGAAAACTGGCTTGTCTGAAAGCACCCTAGGCATCTCTGAAGGCTGGTGGAGGTAGAATGCTGCTTCTCCAACCCTCACCCCGCATCAGATGCTGCCCTGAATCACAGCCTGCAGCTAATCTGTTGCTTCCCAACTTTTTGAGCAATGTCAGAAGCAAAACAGCTGCTTTCTGTCTCTTTGACTTGCACTGAGCCACCCTTTCCCCTTGCCAGCCCTGGTGAAGCAAGGGGTTTCCTGCAGCCTGCTCGGGAGAGCTCAAGGCACTGTATCACCCAGAGAAGCTCTGGGTGCCCCATCCCTGCAGGGCTTCAAGGCCAGGCAGGACAGGGCTTGGAGCAACCTGCTCTGGTGGGAAGTGTCCCTGCCCAGGGCGGGGGCTTGGCACTGGGTGGGTTTTAAGGTTCCTTCACACCCAAATTATTCTATGATTTCAAATAAAAACACTCCAGTGGTAATTTCCAGGGGGCAGNAGCAACCTGCTCTGGTGGGAAGTGTCCCTGCCCAGGGCGGGGGCTTGGCGCTGGGTGGGTTTTAAGGTCCCTTCCCACCCAAACTAATCTATGATTTCAAATGAAAACACTCTGGTGGTAACTTCCATAGAGTAAGTTCATGGAAGTCTTCAACCACTGCTCAGCCCTACAGGGGGGGAAAAAACCTATTCTAGCAGGGGGTGAGATACTGTTAGAAATGGGGTTTGGTGTGTCTGCCCTGGGCCTGGGCTGTGGAGCACAGGCTTTGTGTCTCTGAGAGAGGCCGTGTTTCTGCCCTTTGTGCTCACCCACCTTCCTGCTGCTCTCCTCTTCCCTAGGATGGGCCTGGCTTCTACACCACCAGGTGCTTGGGGCCGATGCTGGCAGAAGTGGTCCGAGTTCTCCAGGTGTGTATCCATCCCATCAGCTACCCACCATCCACCAAATAGTTGGGTGAACTCTGCTTTCTCCTTGCCCCCTGTCAGGCTGATGCCAGCCCTGGCTAAGAAGGGAGGAGGATAACCAGTCCCAAGTGCCCTTGGTTGTCCCCAGCCCACTCTTGGCTGGGCTGTGGTTTGATGGAACCTGATGGGGGCTCTTTCCACCCCACGTGGCACCAGAAGGGAATCAGGAGTGGTGCCAGCACAGTTAACAGCAGCTAATGGGGCTGGTTCAGGCTGTGACCCCAGAGGAGCAGCAGCTTTCTACCCCAACGCTGGGTTTCCAGAGCCCTCCCGCAGAGATCCCATTGCTCCCCCTTCCTTCCTTGCAGGAGGGCATTGACCCAAAGAAAATAGATGCCATCTCCACAGCCTTTGGCTTCCCCGTGGGTGCTGCCACGCTGATAGACGAGGTGGGGGTGGACGTGGCCACCCACGTGGCCGAGGACCTCGGCAAGGCCTTCGGAGAGCGCTTCGGGGGAGGCAGCATCGAGCTGTTCAAGCTCATGGTGGAGAAAGGCTTCTTGGGTGAGACACTGGGCTCTTTAATCGGAACATTTTTCCCCTCTGCTGAAGGAAAAATGCTGGCATCCGTCAGCCTGGTCCGCATTGCGGGGGGGAAGTTGGAGAACAGTCCTGGGAATGGGTTGGGAATGCTCCTCAGCCATATCCCGGGTAGACCTCTGGCTGCAGCCAGACCTTTCTTTGCAGAGGCAGCAAGTTCTCACCAACCTCTGTCCGGCCCCTTTGTGAAACCTGCACGAGTGCTCTGGGGCAGAGAGTGGCTGGAAGTAAACGTGCCTGAGCAGAGCAAGCCCCAAGCTGAGCTTCAGAAGCTCAAAATGATGTCCCTGTCCACATGGGAGAAGCTGTGCCCGGGTGGCACTGGGTGCCAGGGGCAGCTGTGCCTGGGAGCATGCCAGGATGGGACCTGGGCTCGGATCGTGACAGCTCTCACCCTCCGGTGACCTTTGCTGTGACCCAGCCCCTGGCAGTGAAGGTTACTCAGGAGATCTTGGCATCTCTGTCCCTTGCTCCCGAGGACACTGTCTTTTTGCTGCCGTAACCATGGAAACGGCATTTATGGACTGTCCTCTGGACCTAGTGGAGGCATCAGGGGCTGGCACAGTGGCAGCGTGGAGCCAAGGTGTCCCCTTCCCTCTGTCCCTGTTGAGGCAGCAGACAGGCTCCCTCTGTGGTGGGAGGATCTGCTGGTGGTAACAGGATCACAAGATCGGAGGAGAAGGTGTCAGGAGCGAAGGGGACACGTGGCAGGACACGACTGTCTCTCTCTCCCTGGCAGGTCGCAAGGCAGGGAAAGGCTTTTACGTCTACCAGGAGGGAGTGAAGAACAGGAGCGTGAATTCCGGCATGGATGAGATCCTGGCGCGGTTCAGAGTGACGGCCCAACCTGAAGTGTGAGTAGCTGCGTGTGGTGGGGCTGGCCCTTCCCCTTCCCCAGCTCCTCCTGCCCCTCAGCAGTGCTGGAGGACGTTTCTGGACACCAGGATGCTCCAGGTGGCATTTGGCTGTCCCCAGCTGGCCAGGCTGTTGGCTCTGGAGGGCCTGTGCTGGCGGGAATGAGGGGTCCACTGATGTGTCAGCGTTTGGTTGAGCATCTTTGCAGAGAACTGCTCTGTGGTGGGGGTTACCAGGGCGGGTGGGTTGGTCCAGCCCTTGCTGTGACCTTCTTGGTGTTGGACCTGTCGTATGACCTGGCACTGAAACATCTGGAGCAATCGCCATAGAACGGTTGGAGTTGGAAGGGACCTTAAAGATCATCCAGTTCCAACCCCCCTGCCCTGGGCAGGGACACCTCTCCCTAGAGCAGGTTGCTCCAAGCCCCATCCAGCCTGGCCTTGAACACTTCCAGGGATGGGGCAGCAACAGCTTCCCTGGGCAACCTGTTCCAGTGCCTCACCACCCTCACACCAAAGAACTTCTTCCTAAGATCTCATCTCAATCTCCCCTCTTCCAATTTAAAACCATTCCGCCTTGTCCTGTCACTAGACTTCCTGACCAAGAGTCCCTCCCCAGCTCTCCTGGAGCTCCCTTCAGATCCTGGAAGGCTGCTCTCAGGTCTCCCTGGAGCCTTCTCTTCTCCAGGCTGAACAGCCCCAGCTCTCTCAGCCTGTCCTCACAGCAGAGCTGCTCCAGCCCTCTGAGCATCTTGGTGGCCCTGCGCTGGACCTGTTCCAACAGTTCCATGTCCTTTCTCTGTTGAGGACTCCAGAGCTGGACACAGGACTCCAGGTGGGGTCTCAGGAGCACAGAGCAGAGGGGGAGAATCCCCTCCCTGGCCCTGCTGATCACACTTTTGCTGCAGCCCAGGCTGGGGTTGGTTTCTGGGCTGCCAGCGCGCACTGCCGGCTCCTGGGGAGCTTCTCATCCAGGAGCACTCCCAAGTCCTTCTCCTCAGGGCTGCTCTCCGGCCATTCTCTGCCCAACCTGGATTTGTGCCTGGGATTGCCACCTCCCAGGTGTAGGACCCTGCACTTGGCTTGGTTGAACTTCATGCCATTTGCCTTAGCCCGCCACCTGGCCGTTGCCATTCTGAAGTGCCTGCCCAGCCCTTACAGCCCCTTTCCTTGCAGCTGCACTGACGAGGACATCCAGATGCGGCTGGTGACGAGGTTTGTGAACGAGGCAGCCATGTGCCTGCAGGAGGGGATCCTCAGCAACCCTGTGGAGGGAGACATCGGTGCTGTGTTTGGCTTGGGCTTCCCGCCGTGCCTGGGAGGTGAGGGGCTTCAGCTGGGGTTTGGGGCTTGGCTCAGAACCTTTGTAGTGGCCTTGCCTGGTGGGCTGTAGCCCCCAGGGCTGTTAGGCCGGGTTTGAGCTGCAGTCTGACAAGCCTGAGTGTCCTGCTCCCACCCAAAGCCTGAGCTAGAGGTTGCTCCAGCATTCCCACCCCAGGAGAGGTGGCAGTGAGCCTGAGAGCTGCTGGGAGATGTTCCTCTGATGGAACAGCTCTTTCACTGGGCTCTGGCTGGTGACAGGGGACTCTGACCAGGCCATGAGCTGCATCTTCAGGTTTGAATAAGAAGGGAGAGCTTTTGCCATGCCTGAGAGTCGTAGGGGGGTGGGTGAGATGTGAGATCCACAAAAACCCTATATTTTTAAGAAATCCCCTGGCTTTTGTGCAGCTGCTTGGAGAGAAATGTGGCTCTGGTGCCTCCTCCCTCACCACAGTTCCTTGCCTGGCAGGTGCCTTGCAGCACTTCTGGAAGCCTGGTTGAGAAATGGTGCCCAAGGACCTTCCATCGCCCCCGTGCCCTCACACAGCAGAGAGAAAGCTGAGCTGATAACCTCAGCCGTGGGGCTCGGCACTGTTGGGTCCAAGAGACTTGCTGGCCCCAGCCAAAACCATGGGCAAAGTTCTCTTGGACCCATCTCCAGCCCACCTGGGTGTCCATGGCTATGGCTTGGGCAGTGGCTGAGGCACGAGCTGAGGTTTGGGTCACAGCTGAAGGATGCTCAGGGCTCTTGGGCATGAGGTGGTGCTTCTGCCAAGTGCCCACTGCTTCCCCTCCTTGGGGCAAGCTCAGGCTCCAATAGGAATCCCAATTATCTGTGTCCCAGCTCATCTCCTTCAAGAGAGGAAAACGTCCAGCATGTCCTCTGCCCTGTGGAGACCCTCACAGCTTTAGGATGGGCATTCTGGACCAAGCAGAAGCCACCAGCAGAGGTGGCAGCGTGTTTCTGCTCCCCTCTGAGCTGAGGTGACACCTGGGAAGGGTGAGGGGCTGGTTCCAGCTTGTCAGCACCTGGGATGTGACCGGGAGGAGGCTCCTGTGCACACTGAGACTATCCCAGAATTTGCCAGGGAGCAGCATCCTGTGTCATCCCGCCAAGAGATGGATGGGATCTTGTAAAGAAGAACAGATTGACCAAAGCCCATGTTCTCCTGCTCCCTTGTCCCAGACGTGTCCCTTCTGTCCCCGGCAGGTCCCTTCAGGTACGCCGACTCCTACGGAGCCAAGCAGCTGGTGGACAGGCTGCGGAAGTATGAAGCCGTCTACGGCTGCCAGTTCACGCCCTGCCAGCTGCTGGTGGACTATGCCAACAGCCCCAACAAGAAGTTCCACCAGTGACCATGGTCCCGACACCACCGCCCGCCCGCCGTGCGCCGCCAGCTCCAGCCGGGACCACCGGGCTCCGCAGCGACACCCCCTTCTCTGTAGGTTAATCCATGAAACCCCCCTCCAGGGTTGGGGGGAGGCCAGGAGGGTGGCAGGGGATTGCCTCGTGGCTTGTAGTCATTTCAAAGTGCCTTATCAGCTACTGTGTGTTGGGCACGTCCGTCCCATGCCAGCCTGGGCCCGGGGGCTCCTTGCTGGGAGGTTTCCTTCTGCCTTGGCCTCCGTGCTGCCACCTCCGGAGCTCCCGCTCTGGCTCCAGCCGGCCCCGAGGCCTCGCCTTTCCATAAACCTCCAAGAAAATAAATCCCCGTCTCCTGGGTTTGGACTCCATGCCTGCTTCTCCTCCCGTCTCCCTGGGGCAGCGAGGAAGGGAACCGCTGGAGTGGGAAATAAAGCGTTCAGGCAATCCTCTGGGATCCTCTCCCTGCTTTTGCTGCCTGCCAGACCCAGGAAGGGGCTGCCTGGTGGTTGCTCTGGAGGGTGGGGGGGAAAAAGCAGGGGCTGGGGGAAACAAAGCCGGTCTCTGTCACCTCTGCCATCCATCAGGGGCTCGGAGGAGCCTCGGGCTCCTTTGTCTGGCCCCCAGCGCCGCCGCCGGGGTTGCCCTGGCAGATGGACCCGCCTCTAATTGCAGATCAAGCAGCCCGGGGCCAGAAGGGTCTCCCCCTCCCCATCCCCACCGCCCCCGTGGGGAGAGCTCAGTTCAGACTAAAAGGCTTTAAATCTCTGGGCCCCTGGCACTGATGGCAGAGCCCCCCTGGCTGCTGCTGAGCTGTCCCTCCGGGGCTCCAGCCTGTTCCCTGCTCCCTGGCAGGGCTGGGGGACAGGAGCTGGGTGATGCTGCTCTTCTGGCAGGGCTGTGCTCCTCTCTCGAAGCTGCCAGCACAAAACTGGGCTGAGATGGGGTCTCCTCCTGCCTCTGCTGGGGGAGGTACTGGGTACCCAGCCTTCAGCCCTCCTGGGGGCAGGCAGCAGCCCCCAGGGCCAGCTGTGTTTGAGGGGTATGAGCTGTGGGGCAGCCCTGTTCCCCCTCCATGGACAAGGAGCTGGAATCGGGGCTGGGAAGGTCTGGGCCCAGTCCCTCCTGTGGCTGTGGCCCCGTCACGCTCTGTGAAGAGCAGGGCTGGGGGAGCTCAGGGGGTCCTTGGACACCTCACCCATGGGCAGGGGACCTTCCTTCCAGGGCCCTGACAGCACCCTGGGGTGCAGGCAGCACAGAGGAGCTCTGGCAACGATGCTTTCAGATAATTAGGGACCTTTAACAACCCTCCAGTCCCATTGCCCTGCCCTGGGCACCCCAGGTGGCTCCAAGCCCTCTCCAGCCTGGCCTTGAACCCCTCCAGGGATGGGGCAGCCACAGCTTCTCTGGCCAACCTGGGCCAGGCTCTCACCACCCTCACCCCAAACAAGTTCCTCCCCACATCCCAGCTCCATCTCCCCTCTTCCAGGGTCAAACCCTTCTCCCTCATCCTGGGGCTCCCCTCCCTCATCCAGAGCTCCTCCCCAGCTTTCCTGGAGGGACTGGAAGGGGCTGGAAGGTCTCCATGGAGCCTCCTCCAGGCTGAACCCCCCAACTCTCTCAGCCTGTCCTCCCGGCAGAGGGGTTCTGGCCCTGCCAGCATCTCCAGGGCTTCCTTTCCCTCACATGGAGAACACAGATCCTTTCCCACCTTTTGGGAAGGAAGTGGAAGGATGAGGGTGACCCCCAGAGCCTCCATCCCTGCCACAAGCCCCTTCTCCTCTCCTCCCCAAGTGAGGCCCTTCTCCGGTGGCTCGTTTTTCTCCCATACGTTTATTACACTAATCCACAAGGATTAAGTTAAACCAGTTCAATGCAAACTCCGGGATTTTCCAGCCCCTTTGGGCCAAAATTACCAT
>VXBW01005394.1:98662-120821 GCA_013400375.1 Thinocorus orbignyianus | reverse complement strand
AGGGGGGGACACGCATGTTATATTCATACACACAAAGTAGAGACAACCACATCACCCTCCACAGAGAACTAGTGCATGCAAAGAACTCTGCCAGGGCATCAACCCACGGCTACGCGGGAGGAGAGGGACTAGTGAACGGCCAGGGCCTAGAGGGACGTTCATGAGCAGGGATCCTCCAGGGGAGGATTCATTATTCATTATTTTTTTACTCTTTAACCTCGAAAGCTAAAATCAGTGCTTGGTATTAAATCTTCTCTCTTTTTTTTTTTTCTTTTTTTTTTCTTAATTGTTTCTGGCAAACGCAGCGGGTTGCCATCCTCTGAATGAACACACCACACCATGGAGAAATGCAAAGGAAAAGCAGCATGCAGGCCAAAGGAAAAGAGCTGCCAGGGAGGGGAGAGAGAAACAGAAACCCAACCAAAACTCCAAGGAAGGGCAGACACCAAGAGGAGACACAGCGGCTGAAATGGCATTCTTCTCTTTGCTTGCTTCTTTGTTTTTGCACCACCCTTTGTCCTCGATGCACCACACCAGCGCTCACAGAAAGCAACCACAATAAAAACCAAAAAAGAGTTCAGGAACTTTAAAAATGGTCAAGGATGGATGGTATGGCTCCTGCACATGCTTCCACCAGAAGGAAAGAAATGTTTGAAATAATTACAAAAAGAAATCAGAAAAGCTAAAACAGAAGTTCCTTTCCACATAAGGCACAGGACAAAATAACCCCCATTCACAGACTCAGGGCGAAATGAGTGTTCTCCTGGCTCCTCTGCTGATGCATGGAGAGAGCGGGGCTCAAGCACGTTGGCCACGACAGAAAATTCCACTGTTGTACAAAATAAATTGTTAATTCTAACTTTTATTCTTATACAATTTGCAGAGTAGAGTTGAAGATGGTCGCTATGTGTTTTAATGGCAGGAGGAACGGGACTATAATACAACCAAGACGTAGTGGTGAGTTGAGCAGGTACATGGAGGGAAAAATAAGAGCAGAACAAAACTAAACTGAGGTGAGGGAGATGATTTTCCTATACATGTGGTGGAGAAGATGAGAGTAGGCAAGCTGTCCTAACCAGGGGAACACGGGGAGACGGGAGCTGGTTAAGATGAGGAACAGAACATGGGTTTCGGGTTAAAAACGGGCAGAGTGGTTTGTTTTGCAGCGAGAAAAAAGGGGCGGTGGATGGCGATTGGTGAGAGAAGGTTCAGCAACACTTGCTCTTCCAGCCCGTCACCCCACCTCCACTGCTGATATCTACATTTTCACTGTTGGGCTCTTTTACAGGGGTCTGCAAGGAAACAAGGGAAAAAACAAGGAGTTAGAGGGCTCTCCAGACATCCCCAAACGAAGTGCTCAGAGCTGAATGAGCAGCTCACAGAAAGGCTCCATCACCAAACAGAGCACGGGCAAAGAGCTCCCCAGGAGCGCAGGGAACCCTCCTCCCCCTCCAGCAGAAGGCTGCAAAACCAACTTCCAGCTGGGTTTTTTTTGTTGTTGTTTTAAATAAACAAGAACCAGAAAGCTCGGAAAACACCCAGCTCCTTGCCTTGGACCACCCCAAAGTCAACTCCAACTATTCCTAGATCCTGCTCCCGGAGCCGACACTGGGGCTTTGGCGGATGGAGCGGGTCAGGGCCCACAACCAACAGGAGCTGGAGTTAAACGAGCTGAACTAATGACCTCCAGAACCCACACAGCAATTTAGGGATAAAGAGGGGCTGTTGGAAAGCATCCACCCTCCAGCTGAACAGGAGAGAACGGGCTCCTCTGCGTCAGGGGACACAGCAGAAACCCCCCGTGCAGAGGTTTTGATGAGGCACAAACATCCACTTTCAGCTGTTTAGAAACCAACCCAAACACTCACAATTCTGCAGTTTAGTCTCTAAATTCCTTTTCTAATTCTCTCTGGCACAGCCTCACAAAGCACCCCCCACCTCACTCTTCAGCTAAACACACTGAGGCCCAAAATCCAAATGTCAAGGTCAGAGGAGTCAGGAAGACTCGCTCTCCTGAGCTCCTCTTTACCCAAGGAAAGAAACTGGATTCTCACCCAGTTTCTCACACAAAGCTTGTCAAAAACTGGTTAAGGAACAAAGTCAGAACTACAGCAGCGAAGCAGCCATCAGATGTGCTTTTAAAAAGGTGGGAAAACATTCAGCATCAACCTAATCTACCCAATTAACTGGGATGACACCGTCCATGGGGTCAGAAGTGGTGAAGGGTCTCCACACGGGGCGGTCTCTGCTGCCAAACCAGGGCACAGACAAGCCCCACAGGTTCAGGAGCAGAGCACACGTGCTACAGTTGGCCAACCCATGTCCCTCAAGCTCCATGGAGCCTCCAGAGGTGGAGAGGCACGGCTTGGCCCTAAGCAGGAATGTGCCAGCTCGGGGGGTTACTGGGTCCAGCAAGTCCTTGGCTATGGAGAACATCAACTGACTGGGACCAGCCCTGGAGCCACCACCCATGAAGCCAGCCCAGCTCAACGAACCAGTGGCAGCTGTGGGAAGGCCATGGGTTTTCTACTCAGGGATGCAGGACCAGTGTATCCAAGCTCTGGGCACGCTGTACCAGACAGGATGGGGGGGCACAACCAGCAGAAGAACTGGTGGCCCGTGTTCTTCTCTCAGTTGTGATACAACCCTCCAACAAAACCTCCACTGACAGGAGGAGGCTGAGAGGGCTCACCACTGGAAACAAGGCAGGAGTGACACACCTCCTTCATCTGGTCTCTCAACTGCATTGAAACCCTTCCCACCTCTGGAGCCTTTGGACAGTGCTGTGTATGGATGGAGATGGTGACAGGGAAAGGACAACCTTCTTCCACACCACATGAAATACATTAACTCCAAGCCCTCACCACCAGGAGTGTAAGGGCCAAACAGCTACAGCTTTATGCTCCTTGGCTCTCTGATGAATCCCACCCTCTCGAGATACAGTAACAGAACATCAAAGAAGCTTTAGGAGCTTCAGATGCACAACAGCCTCCTCCAGTGACCCACTGGATCTTCACAGGCCACAGGCAAAGGCTGCAACAATTCAGGTGAAAAATCAAAAGCCAGAGAAGGTGGAATTTTAGAAGGTTTTTTGTTTTTTTCTTAACAAACCCTGTGAGCACCTACCTTTCGAAGAATGTCTTCTGCTAATGTGAGGAATGCCTTCTCAATGTTTATATTTGCTTTTGCACTAGTTTCGAAAAACCTAATACCATGCTCCCTAGCAATCTAGAGCAAAAAGAGAAAGAAAGAAGGTGGTTAGCACTGCTGTGATGGCACCCCGCTGGTGCTGCTGTACCTTCAGGAGCAGCAGCATTTCTAAACATCCAGCATTCCTTCAGGCATAGCAGGCACCAGAAGTACCAGCCAAAGGGTCACAAAGGGAGATTCAGGACTTAATGGTTCAGAAACAGCAATTAAAGGGCATTACATCATGAGTCGGTGTCTGAGCAGAAGACAACAGACCATACCAGCCTGTCGCCTGAGAAGCACCTTCAAGGACACCTGAAAGATGTCAGCTATCAAAGGGAGCAGGAACTGCAGCTGGACTTGTTCCATCTGTGGCAGCTTCTGAGGAAACACTCCCCAGACTTACAGACCTGGCACGTGCCCCTGTGGCCTCTCAGCCACCTGGAGATGGCAGGAGCTCTTGGCAATGACATGCTTACGTTTCCAAGCCAGATTCTGCCCGATACTCACCTGTTCACCTTTTGCTTTAGGGACAACTCTTTTGTCTTCCATGTCACACTTGTTTCCTAACAGCATCCTCTCCACGTCTTCGTTGGCATGCTGAAACGAGACAAGACCCCCCAGTAAAGATCTACTTCACTTTTGTGCTTCCAAACTGTTGGAAATCCAGGCTGACACTTACAGCTCATGGTGTCCTGCACTCTCCTGTGCTAGAAATCAGTGCCCTTGGACACAACTGCTCACAGGGCCTGGAAGCAACCGCCATGGGTTTGACAGCTCCATGGCCACCCCAGCACCAGTTATTCTCCTCCTTCCTTTCTATTTCTGTAGTTAAGGATAAAGTCTTCCTTCCTGAAGAAGGCCAAGTGCTGTTCTGCAGCCCAGATGCTTCTTACAGAAACGATGCCACAAACCAAGAAGGACCAGAACCAGCCCACGTCCACAGCTGCCAACAACCAAGCTCTGTGCCCTCGAGTGGCTCCAGCTGACACTACTGCTCTGGTGTTAAACGGGTCCTTTGCACAGTTTTACTGTAGACAGATCACTCTCCTTAACAATTTCAACCATGCTTTCAACCACCACAAAGCCAAATAACCAGGAAGTTAGTAAAAAACCCCTTTTGCCTGTCATTTTTGTTTTTAGAGGAGTTACTGAGTTCACTAACGAGGGGAAATACCATGCGGTTCCTCTGATGTCCCCCAGCACAGCAAGACCACGTCAGCTGCGTGCTTTAGCTCTCTCTGCTAAACACTCACAGAGATGCTGAGGAATGGTGTGAAGATTATATACCCCTGGCAGATTGTATACCAGAGAATATACAACAGGGCAAGCCAAAGGGAAAGCCAAGGCAAGCACCATGCTCCTGCTCAGGATCCAGAGCAAAGTGGGACACCAGGAATCACCTCTGCAGGGCAAAAGCAAGTGCCAGTGCTTTTTCAAGGAATGACAAGTGAGTCTCCTCCTGGCTGTTCCGTTACTGATGCCCTGCCAACATCCATCACGGCAAGGAGAGAACACGCCAGAGAGATCCACCAGATTAGCAGGGAAGCTCCAGCAGCCACAGCACAGAGCATCACTTAAGTGGATAACCGGAGTACTTTGAAACCTGCCATGAGAAGCTTCTTGGAAAGTCTAATCTGAATTTACTTTCACTCCAACAGCCTCAGCACTGCTTTAGGGCAGCATTATTAACAGAACTGCAGAGGTAAGGGATCCGTGCACCCGCTGCTCCTGCTTACGGTAACAGCCCATCTCCCAGCCCCCAGGAGAACCACCCCCAGTGTGTTTCCTTCAGCTCCCCAGGAGGAAGAGCAGCCAGACAGCAAAGGCAGATTGAGCCATCATGTAGAACAAGTCTCTGCAAACGTTAACTCTTCAGGAACACACACACTGCAACAGCCTTTTCACACCCATCCACCCCAGAGCACAAACCCCTGCCCTGAGCAACTCACCCAACGCCTCCCAGCCCAAAGCACAAGCCTGTGAGCTTCAAATAATTCCAGATTTAGCAAGCAGGAAGGTGTAACACCTCTAGGTGTCCTGGCTACTTCAAAATCAAGGTTTAACCAAGGTGTAGAAGCACCTTCTCATAAGGAACATAAGGAACACTTGCCACACTCTGGCCAGCAGCCACCGCATCGGGACCTCAGAGGATGGCTCCACCCCTCACTTCTGCAAATGCACCCCATTACTCAGCTTTTTCCACAACAAAACCAGCTTCCCAAGGTGTCCAACACCCCTTGGAGACCTGCAGTAACCACGCAGCCTTCATGCGTGCCTGAAATCCATAGGGAAGGTTTGCATGACGCAGATTTGGAATCATGAGGTCAGCAAAGCCACCCGCTCGTGGGACACAATGGTAGGAATGACATCCATCCCTCAGCATCCTGGATACTACCGAATTTTTTAAACAGAGCAACAGCAGCATCTGAAGGCCTTGGTTGCAAGTTTACATTCAGCTCGTTGCTGAGTCTCTTCCTGTTCTCCCTTACTTCCCCCCTTCTGTACCCACCAAAATGCATATCTTTCCATAAACAGCAGTTTCCCATTTCTCATGCTGGGAAATGCAAGTCCCAATATCCCGGTTTTGCTGTGTAATAACCTTTCACCAGCCTCAACCCTTCAACCTGCCAGCACCCATCTGCTGACACCCAGTCCCACAGGGCCACCTTCACGCTTCCTAGTAAAATAACCAAGCTGGCAAATCCACACCATTACTCCATGTGGGCAAGAAAACTAAGAGTTGTGCTGCTCTCCAACATCTCCAAACTCTCAGAGAACAAGCTCCTGGGGATCCAGGCACTGAGTGTTTCCACATCAGCTTCTTCTGCTTCACTTCATCTTGCTTGAAATTCTACCAAGCACCTTGCTTGTTCCTCTTTTGTCCTCTAACAAGGACAGAAATCAGGCAGGTTCGAGTCGTTTGCTAAACCCAACCCCAGCATTTCCCACCCTACCTTCACCAGCCGAGATAAACCTGCTAATTATCCATGAGGTCAATTTGGAGAGAGTGGAGGTGATCAAATTTAGCTAATTTGAGGGTTTACACAGTTGTCTTTATATATTCTGCAGCTGCCCTACAGCTCCTGGCTGTGTCACTCCTCTGCACACCCCCTTGTGGTGGCACCTCCTGGAAACCACAACTCCCAGCTCCTGCAAGGTGTGTTCCTCACCTCCAGGTATTCTCCAGCACAGAAACCAAGTTTGCTCGTGTATGAACATGACATTTTAGGACACCACCAGCCCCTGCATACAGCTGTGATCCTTCATGCCATTGTTGCAGAAAGAGTCGAAGAGGGAAACATACAACAACCAAGAACACCACCTTGTGCTCATTTACACCTTCTGCCAGAGCAGGAGCTGAAGCTGAACTCTGGGGGACTCATCACACGCTCTTCAGGTCACAACAAGCTCAATTCTGGGATTTTACAGACATTACTCACCTCATCTATGTTTCTGAGCCACTTGCTGATGTTTTCAAAGCTCTTGGCATTGGTGATGTCGTATACTAGCATGATCCCCATGGCACCTCTGTAGTAGGAGGTGGTGATGGTGTGAAATCGCTCCTGCCCCGCTGTGTCCCTGCAGAAAACAGACAAGAGGAGGGATCAGAGGCAAGATTGAAAGAAACAGCATGGTTTATCTGTCAGAAAAGTGTGCATGGCCTGGTAGGTGCTCTGTTGCAGCACCACTGAGGGATGCACAGTGTTTCTGAAGAGCCGTAGAAGACACCCCAGATGCAGCTCAGCACTCAGAGAAGAAAAGAGAAGCTTCACTAAGCCAAGCTCAAAAGGGTAGGGAAACCCGGGGGGTGAAGTTTCTCTTTGAGACTTTACTTTAAAGGGGATTGTTTTTTCTTAAAACCACATTTCAGAGTCAAAAATAGCAGAGACAGAAGACACTGGGCTGCTCAGCTGGGCTTACCCAACTGAGGTGGCGGGAGATGAAGGACCTGTTGAAGGACAAACTGGGAAGTTGCAGCAGGTCTTCTGGTACCACAATCAACAAACCACTAGCAAGTCATGGGAGAAATTTGTTCATTTTAAACTTTGTATTTTTTAGTGACAATTTGAAACTTGCACCCAAAAGGAGAAATTTTTCCAAGTCTCAAATTCTCAGGGAACTGTCTTGGATTTCTGAGCCTCGGTGGAAGCCAGAAGCAGACAGGATGGAAACAGCAGCAAGAAATGCTCTACCAGCACTTGGACAGGACTGCCAGCTTCAGCAGTGGGAGCATCTGAACCCCCCCAGAAACACCACTGTCACAGACACCCTCTCCTGTTACTGGCCACTTCTCCCCGATGAATGCAAAAAGGAACTTTCATCTAATATTTTTAAATTAATGTACCACACCCCCTGAGCAGCCTGATCAGACACAGCACAAACCCAGCTGACCCAGCGTTCAAGTTCCTGTAGGAAGTTCTCAATGTAGGTTGTTGAGTGGTGCCACCACCAAGGTCAGGAGAGACTGGAACTGGGACCAGCCATGACCTGACCCAACCATCCAACCCCCACCAGACATCTCTATATGCAATCTGCTGAAAGCTGACCATGTAAAATTAATGACACTGTGTATTTTCCCATCTAATTTTGAGATCTTCAATGGAACACGTGAGATTTGGTTAAACTCACGTGCCAGTAAGTTGAGAATTTCAAGCCAACTGTGTGTTCTAGTGTCTTTGAGAGGAGAGAAACCCCACAGGTGACATGTTCACAGGTGGTTTTCAGTGACACTGTTCACACAAAGTAGAATTGACGGTGTCTCCCGATTTAAATGGGTCAAAATCAAGATTAAACCTTTCCTACCCGCCTTCAGAAAGACACGCCGTTCCCCCTGACCCACAAACCCACATCTCCTCACCCAGAAACCAGTAACCTCAGGACAGATCATGGACTGGAGCTGAACTCTCAACCGCTCCCGAGGTCACAGCCAGTGCCTTGGCAGGACACGGGCACCACCAGGCACCGAATTCCAGGAAAACTGGGCTCTCCCCACCACCCCGTCACCTACAGCTGACCCAACAGGCGCTGACTGTAGTTGCCAAATCAATTTGTTTAAGCACACGTCAGTTTTCTGGCCAAGGATCAGTTGGCAAAGGGGGAGTAAATGAAAAGCCTCGAAATCTGAAGATGGCGTGGAGGAAAAGCTCCTGAGATGCAGGGGAAATCCTCTACAAAGCTTCTTCTCCAAGAATCTCCTCGGCTCTGTCTGGCTCAGACCCCAGAGCAAGGTTTTGAGGCCGATTGCTCCTGAGATTTTATCTCCTCCCAGGAGCTGACAAACAGCAGGAAGAAGGCAAAGAGCAGAGGAGGAGGAACAGGGGCAGGTCCCACACCCAAGCATCGCTTTGTTCAGAGGTTTCTCCCAGGCCATGCAGCACAGAGGTCTGGCTTGCTGGCACCAGCCTCTGGAGGCCACCGAGTCCAGTCCTGGCGCTACGAAACGCTGAAGGACATCCACAGCATTCCTCAAAGGTGCCTGATGTTCTGCTGAAGACCTCTGATGACTGCTGCCTTGAATCCCACGCTCTCATCTCCTTTCTGTCCCATTTGGAAATCTCTCCTGATGGCACACTTGGGCTTCCCTTAGTGCAAATTAAGGCTGTCAATCCTCCTTCGATGTTTCATAGGCAGAGGACTTCATCTCCCTTCTCTCTACGTCTACTTTCCGCACACTCAAACACAGCTTTTGCACTTTCTCTGAATTTTCTGAAGCCACCTCAAGTTCTTTAGACCTTTCTCACCGGGCAAAGGTCTGAGCCATGCAGCCTCACCTACTGCTCTCTCTGGACTGGCTCCAACTTGTCCACGTCTAAGGAAAATCCAGGACACTGCTCCAGCTGAAGCTGTCTTCCTCGCACAGGAATATTTGCTGGAATCTTGGGCAGGGCTGGTTATGCATCCACTCCTTTTGACTGCACTGATTATACTGGACTGGCCAACTTTGCGTTTGTGCCCACTGAATTTCACAGGACTCGGGTTTTTCAGTGATGTTTCTCCAACTGGTCCAAAGCTGTATGAACTACAGCCCAGGCCTCTATACCATTTACACCTCGCACCTTCATCTTTTCCTGCTTAGCTAAAGCACAATAACCATACCCTCCATTCCCTCATCTCAGCCCGTAAAGAAAACATCACCTCCCACGAAACTCAGGACAGGCTCCTGTAGAACATCTCCACAGAGCTCTCCCATCATTTATTTTCTCTCGCCATGAGTTCTGTACCCACTCCCCAGCATCTTCACCCCAGTCATTCCCCCACAACTTGCTTATATCCTGCAGGACAGTGCCAGGAAAGCCTCCCCAGAGGCACCAAGCCACACGACATCTGAGGAGGCCAGCAGCTGCCACAGTAAGAACCAAGACTGATTTTACACACTTTGGTGCTGGCTGTGCTCAGTTGTTACTCACTGCTTGTCACATCCCACGCACCAACAACTGATTTGCTTCCTTAACTGCTCCCATGCTTTTTTTCTGGCAAAAGCAAGCTGGGGAGGGAAAAAGCAGAGAACCTGGAGTGTTTCCCTTTTCTCTTTCCTTTTTTTTTCAATAGGTACTATGCTTGCCCTTTCCCCTTCTTAATGGATTCCCCATTCATTATTCAGAGATAACTCCTAATGGCTGTGAGATTAGAGACCCGGCTGGAGCAAACAGAGGAAATGAGTTATGGTTTTCAAACTGCTCACAACCCAGGAACCCACCCTGGGCAAACGGCAGGAGAGGACAGGAGCCCACACACCGTGTTTGGTGGCCTGCCCTCCCATCCTTCTGCTCAAACCTCCAGGATGTAAGGAGATGCTCCAGAGCTGTGGCCGTGCCATAAATCCCTCACGCAGGTGGGATGGCGTGGAAGCCAGCCGGCTCTCCAAGCTCAAATAAGCGTGGACAAGGGCTATAAAGACAGCCAAGGAAAAGGAAACCCTGCTGCAAAGGAGGAAACACCAAACTTGGGGGGTTTAGCTGCAAAATGGAGACAAAGAAGGTCACCCTGTGGGACAAGGGAAAAGAGAAGCCCAGGGAAAGTGAAAAATCTATTTCAATTATTCCTGTGCCAACACTACAGTATGCATAAAGTATCATCTTAGAGGTTTAACCAGCAGAGAAAGGAATTTCTGGGACAGCTTTCCGGCTGACCTGGCAGAGACTGAAGAAACCTCAAAATGTGCTATGATTTGCTTATGAAATATTTACACGGGTGCAACACGAAGAGGTTACAGCTGATGGTTTGTGAAGATCCGTCCAGTCCACAGAGCTCAAAATAAAGGTCTTCAACATATTAAACCACACAATTCCCAGCAAAGCAATCCTAACAGTTTTATTACTGTCCCACTGTTCCCACTTATAATCTTTTTTAAACTATGCAGCAGAATATTGCATTGGAGAAACTGCACTGCTGACACTCTGCAAGCTTCACAGACTGTGTCCAAGACTCTCCTTCACAAAGGAACATCTGTAGGATATTTCATGACAGACAAATTTCAGCTTTTCTGAAAAATATTCAAACAGAAAAAAAAAAATCTACGAAGAGTGAAGTATCTAACTGTTTTCTAGGAAGTCAGCCTGATGTGCCAAGGGTCCTTCCACCTGAAGTCAGGTGTATGGTGAAGGGTCTCCTAATATCTCAGCAGCAGGAATTCACTTTTAGACGTTCTTCAGGTGATTGCAAAAATTAATGAGGCTGATGGTACCCTGGTTAGCAACATGGTCACAGCTCCGGCTGTTCACCAGACTCGCTAAATGCAAGAACTTGCATGTAACAGGGAATTTCCAAAAGTTAAAAGGAGCAGGCCATGGAGATGCTGGGAGGGCTGGAGCACCTCTGCTGGGAGGACAGGCTGAGGGAGTTAGGGGGTTCAGCCTGGAGGAGACTCCAGGGAGACCTTAGAGCCCCTTCCAGTCCCTAAAAGGGACTTCTAAGGACTGGAAGGGCTCTAAGGTCTCCCCGGAGCCTTCTTTTCCAGGAAAGCTGAGGAGGGACTCTGGATGAGGGAGGGGAGCCCCAGGAGGAGGGGAAAGGGTTTGACCCTGCAAGAGGGGAGATGGAGCTGAGATGTGGGGAAGAACTTCTTTGGGGTGAGGGTGGTGAGAGCCTGGCCCAGGTTGGCCAGAGAAGCTGTGGCTGCCCCATCCCTGGAGGGGTTCAAGGCCAGGCTGGAGGGGGCTTGGAGCCACCTGGGGTGGTGGGAGGTGTCCCTGCCCAGGGGATGGCAGGGGGTGGCACTGGGGGGGGCTTTGAGGTCCCTTCCCACCCAAACCCCTCTGTGATTCTATGAATCAGGCACAGAGCTGTGTCCCAGCGCAAGCACTACCTGTGACTCAGAAGGTGGGTTTTGTTCACCTACACTCGCTCCTGCCTGTTCACTTCAGTCACAGACGCAGGAGCCATGCTCTGGACACAGGAAAATGTGCAAGAACAGCCTCGGGTTTGCAGAGGAAACGTTCCACTGACACATCCCCTGCTCCCTGAAGGGCTGTGGTGGGAGTGAGGGCAGCTCTGGACACGTGTGACACCAACAAGCTCGGGGTGAGTCTAAGCACAGGAAGCGCTGGTTAAATATAGACGCGCCGCACAAAACTGCACCACACGTCTCTGCTGTTCCAGCCACCAACCCACTGCTGGCCAAAACTCTTTCTACAGCAAGAGTTTAAACTACAAAGCCTGGATTTTTTTTAATTTTTACTTTTCTTTTTTTTTTCCCCAATCAAAGTGCATGCCATAGGAACTTTGTTTTTTTCCTTTCCAAGTTTCATCTCAAATGTGAAATTTTAAAGTGCAGGAAGAAGAAGCAGATTTGGACAACAACCCCCCAACTCTGCAATACTTTAAAGCTGTGATTTCATAGAAACACAATTGTCTGGGCTGGAAGGGACCTGTAAGATCATCTAGATCAGGATCTTAAAGGTCATCTTCCAACCCAGACAACTCTGTTTCTATGACCCAGTCCAACCATCAACCAAAGTCTGATAAAACCATCACCAAACCATGTCACTGAGCACTCTGCCAACTGTCTGTCGCCAAGGATGGTGACACAAGTCCTTCCCTGGGCAGCCCATTCCAAGGCTTAACAACCCCTTCAGGCTAAACATTTTTCCTAACATCCAGTCTGAACCTCCCCTGGCACAACTTGAAGCTGTACAACTCAGCTCACCCAAACCCCTCTTCATGTCCCTGAGCCACTGAAGCCCACCACACACACAGCTTCCCTACGGCTTCTTTGTCTATTAAACACCCTCAGGCTTCCATACTTTGAGTTTTCACATTCCATCGTGACTTTTCCAGTTTAATCTAATGCTTCCAGCCACTCTAATGTTTTGTTCCACCCTCCTGTTCCAGGGTAATTCACAGCACCTGCCCCACTGGGGAAAAAAATACAACACAAACCGACTGTCCTTCCTCAGACAGCTCCACCTAAGACCCTGCCCTCAGGAGGACGGTGCCCCTTGGTGGCTTCCCCACTGGAGTGTCCCAGCACACTGGGTTACTTCATCTTCCCAGTGCTTCCTCATCCACCAGCTGTGCAGTTTATACAGCAAAACCAACTCCCACAACTCTTTCCCTTGCAGGCACAAAGCAAAATAACTGAGATGGCCAAATTCTGCTGAAGAGGTGGTCACAGGACTGGGACATGAGAAACAGCCAGGAGACAAGGAGCACACTTTGAGGGGTGGTAATGAGGAGGATTCAGAACACACACGTTAGGAAGGATGATAGTTCAGCTACAAAGCACTGAAGACTGCCCAGACAGAGGAGGACCAGTGCCTCCTAACTGGAACCCATCCATCTGTATCTGCACATCTCAACGTTATCAAGCCAGAAAAGATCTTTAATTGCTGGGGACAAAACAGGCAAATGCAAAGTCCAAACAAACTGAAGTTCTGAACTCTCAGCAGAGCTGGGGAACGCAGCAGCAACACGTGTATGAGTACAAAAAGAGAGGCCAGGAGAAGCTGTCAGCTTTCCTCACCTGACTTCCTAATGGGCTATTAAACCTGGAGAAAAATCCCTAGGCAGACACACACAGCAAGTGAAAAGGAAAGAGGTTCAGTTCTGTCTCAGGTTGGACTTTCCTACAGAAAAGCAGACACCTTTTCAGTCCACTAAGAAACTCCCCAGTTTACTATGGAAAAACATAAAATAAGGGCAGACACGGATTGCACTTGCTGCAAAGCAACACAGTGACCAGTCAATTTACAATCATAAATTCAAGGTAGCTCCTAATTTAAAAAAAACCCCAGTTCTCAAACACCTCCCACCAAATCCCAGGCTGCGCGGATCCCGTCCTCCCAACCAGGAGACTGGCCAGCAGCCTGGCCATGGGAGCAGTCAGTAACAGCAGTCAGAAACACACCAAACTCCCCTGTTCTTCCAAAATGTTCAGGGAAAAATACAAAACACGGTTACAAACTTAGACACAAAAGCATGAGCTCTGAAAGAGTAAACCCTGCTCAGGGGAACCCCCCCTGGAAGCAGCCAGGGGCAGGACAGCACCCCGCAGCTTCCCCCGCTGGGTACTCACCAGATCTGGAGCTTGATCTTCTTTCCTTGTAATTCAACAGTTTTAATCTTGAAGTCTATCCCTAAAATAAACAAACACATAAATAAGTAATTAGTATTTATTTACTAATTTTAGAAAAAGGCAATTCCACATCGACTCCCAACTGCTCCAGACGGAGCAACAGCTTTTTCCCCTTCTTTTACTAAACCCTTGGATAAACCAGGAATGCCCAAGGGAGCTGGGGCACAGGAGGAAGGTGCTGACCAGTGCACATGGGGCCCCAAAGGGTCTGCAGTGGGACAACAGACACTTCCAGGTGACATAAGATGATCTGGTCTGTAAAAGCTTTGAAGATTTTTGCTTGTTTTTAAGAAAGGAAAGTATCAGGTTTTTGCAATTTTTCTGGAGGACTTCCACAAAGGAGAAAACTGGAGATCTGGGAATAAACTTAAGACATCCTAAACAAAATAGCAAGCTTTCTTCTTTTTGGTTTTCTAAAGATTCTTTCCCCCAAATGATTAAACCATACTGTACTGCATATACTGAAAAATTATGTGAAACATTGTGAGATCTCATTACTACTTTTTTTATGCTGATGCCCAATCCTCGCAATACCACCAGCTCAGAAACCTCTCAAAAAACCTACTTTTTCCCAAAAAAAATTCTCATTTCCATTACTCTGGCTCCAGTGAGCTGCCTGTAAGAACAATGTTAACTACAGGAATCCTGAAGCTTGTTACCTGTTTATCACAACTCAAAGCAGGCAGAGCCCAGAGCAGGTGACAAGACCCCAGACTACTAAAAATCTTGCTTTTTACCCCGTTGGAAGGTGCAGAGAAGCCCTCAGTGGTCTCTTGGTCTATGGACAGCGGAGCTCCAGGGGCAGCGAGGGGAGCAGAAGGGTTCAGGCCACACAAAGCTTTCACCCAGCAATAAAAGGTGAATTATCAGCATGAACCAGCGCCCAACGGCCACATCTCCTGCTCCGGGCACAGCCCTGCCCCAGCCTCTGACGTGGCACCACCATCCTCAAACCCAGAGCAAGCACGAACCACCGGGAGAGAGCAGGAGTTAAGGGGTTTACTTTTAATGCCAACTAATACTAAATATTTCATGAGTTAATTAGGGGACAAAGCCAAAGTGGTGTCGCAAGGAAATCAGCCAGCAATGGGATTTGCAAGGACCGACTGAAGAGGAGCTGAAGGAGAGCTGTCCTGGAAAGACCTGGGAAAGAAGAAACCACCAAACTGGAGAGAGATCCTGAGCAGAGCCCCACGCTGAAACCAGTATTTAATATTTTCAGTACTAATTCTGGTGTAATAAACTGTCCTCTCTGAAGCCCACTGCTTAGAGAAGTGAGAGGCACTGTAGGAAGGGTAATTAAAATAAGAAGCTGATGATCTTGAAGACAGAACAAAACCAAGGGACAGGTGTCAGCAGCACAAAACCCAGCAGTGCATGCCCATTACTGGAGAATTTCTTCATTCCTTCTGGGAACCAGCTGCTGTTTTCATGACAAAAACAGACCAAAGGCGGAGAAATTACCATTTAACTTCCAGGGGGTAACTCTAACCCAATGGAGACAACCCTGCAACGGGGAAACGCCAAGTCCTGCAGCACCTGCTGATAGATTCCCACCCCTTTTAAGCCCTCAGTGATAGCTCATTTGGGCAGTGGGTACAGACTAATTGCTCCTCCCTAGAAGATACGGGCTCATCGTCTCGTGCCGTGGGAGAGGAGGACCTCATCACCTCATGCCATGGGAGAAGAGATTCAAAACCCACCTGGACTCATTCCAGTGCAACACCCCCTAGGTGGACCTGCTTTGGCAGGGAGTTGGGACCAGATCTCCAGAGGTCCCTTCCAACCCCAGATCACTCTGTGACTTTCCCACCAGCTCCTCTACAGCAGAAGCAGCTTGAGGACCATGTCTTGTTCCAACCTTCTCTTCCCCAAGCTGCCTCCAAGAGCAATGAGCAGGGAGTGCACCCAGCAGACCAGGACCATCGCCGGCATCTGCCCCAAACGCCCCAGCACTAACGAGATCCCAGAGTTCTGCCTTCCCATTCGAAGCTGAGGAAACACCACTGACAATTTTCCATGCTTTCCCAAAATCTGTTTATATTTAGACTATTTCAAAAGGCAGTAACTGCAATGGCTAACCTCCCTCCTAAATCTACAAGGTCATTTTATACCAAGTAAGATTAAATAGAATTTATGAAACGCAGGATTACGTAAGGAGCCTCCCTGGGAAGCTGCCTTCAGCTCCCCAAGTCCAGCTCCTTGCAGCCCGACGTACAGCTACTTCATTTTAACTCAAATATCACATCAGTGAAGTCTTTTCACATAAAAATGAGGATACCAGAGCCTCTCTGGGAAAGGCTGCACAGTTTTAGGTGGTGGAGGGAGGAGAACCCCCCTCCCACAGACCCATGTCAGGCAGGGGCAGGAATGGGGACGGCACTTGTGGATAGTCCTGTCACACACAGCCAGAGAGGAAAATGCAGAATAACCCTTCCCTGAGCACCAAATGCAGCTGCTCCTGGAGCCTCTGAGAGTTACCAAGCACTGCACAGATGTGAACCAGGGCGTAAAGGGGCAAAACACCCCATTTCTGAGGCTAAAGGCCATGGTTGCCCACTGACTGTAGGACATCAACTTGGGACCTCCAGAGCTTGAATTCAGTGCTGTGTTTTCTTCCCCACCAACCAAAGCAGCGCTCCATCCCCACAGCCACATTCCAGCAATGCACCTCGCATCACAGGTATGTGGTTTGACAAATGAATCCACTGAATGACTGACAGCCAAGACACAAAACTGCCCCCAACACACCTAACTCTCCCACGTTCTGCAGCGCTGAGGCAGTTGTCTGCCGTGACGCAGCGCTCCCCAGCAACACCAGCAAACAAACCCACCCAGCCTGGGCCAGGAGATCATAAATAAAAGTACTTCATAAGATGACACTAACTTTTAGGCTCTGCCCAGATAAAGCAGGAAGTCTGACAGCCATTTTTTATGTGTTAAGATAAAGTGAGCTATTAACCCAGCCGGGGAAATTAACTCTCCTCTGCACTGAGAGGGATTTAGCTAACTGGAGCATTTGGGGAGAAAATAAATCTCTAATCCCGTGTTATACCCAGCTTCCATCCCAATTACAATGTAATACCCGTTCAGCTTTCATAAGGGAAAGACTGCTATAAACAGCAGTGACTATTTGCCTCTAAATGCTTTCAGAATAGTTTTATGGGGCTGGAAAAGGTAGATGTTTACATTCTGCAATGCCCATTCAGTTGGGAGAGGAGGGATCACAGACACAGGGAGCTTCCAGCAAGGGTAAGCTCAGGCAGGAGCTGAAGAGGGTAACGGGTATGAAAACTGAACGGCACACAGAACGGGCACGGTACTGCCACGGGAGGGTAATGACAAAGGACAGAACTAATGAATTAAAGATGAGCGTGAAATTACTCCCTCATTAAGCGCCGATAAGATATTCATTGACTTCAGCAGGGCAAAGTGGAATTCAGAGAAAAACCTGGAAGCACACTGGCTGGAAGCACACTGCCAGCTTCTGAAACACTCAACGCAACTCCACACTTCCAAGCACAGGTGCAGAGGTGTTTGTGACCCTTCAGCAGCTCACACCATCTGAGGATGACATCTTCTCACAGGCAGGTCATCCCAGGGGGGACACTTTGGGGTGTCTTCCAATGTCAGGTCTTCTGCCAGTTGCTTACAGCCCGATATGGGCCCAGTTCTGGCCAAAAAGCGAACCTTAAAGAAGACAGAAGCTATTTATGGACTCTGTAGGTTCCTGGTCTCCGAGCAGAAGGCTTAAGCAGCAGCACCAGTTGATCCTGTGGTAGGTGCAAACAAGATCTGCCCTTCCACAAACACTGGGAGTCACGGGCTGTGAGCACGCAGAGCCAGAGGGTCAGGTTCATACATCAGGCCGTGGAAATCAAGCTCCTGTGTCCCTGCACCAGCCAAGGGCTCCTGACACAGCACCCTGGCCTCAGCTGTGCAAGCTGAAATATCGGAATGTCCCGGTGAACACACAGCTCTTTGCTCAACGGTTTTGAGTTACCATTGCTCTCGGACCAAAGCCATTAACGAAGACCCAGGCCTTGCGTCAGCAGCACAGTGTTTTACATCCATAACAGCCACATCCACACAGCTGTGTAGCACTTTACAGCCTGCCCGAGTCCCCAGCAGGGTTTTCTAAAGATCACTTATGCTGCTAAATGGTGAACCGACCCTTCTCGAAAAGCAAAAGATGGAAAGCCATCGGTACGAGGTGGGGGGTAGGGGGGAGAAAAAGCTATTTTCCAGTCCATTTCAGAGCTACAAATGATGAGCTGGCCCTTTTCAGACAGCACGAAGTTTGTTTGCATTCTTTTCCAAACAAAGAGAGCATTGAGCTCCGGGAGGACGCGGGGCGGGAGGAAGCGGAATGTAGGGCAAGAGAGGGGCACGGCTGCGGTGCCAGGAGCCCGGCAGCCAACCTGCACCACACACCAGCAGCCTTTGGAGACCCCTATTTTGGATTTCATTTGCTAGCAGCTGCTTTGTGAATGCTCTTTAATGCAGCACCTATCTGCAGCTCCCGGAGGAAAAGCAAATGTGCAGAAATTCCTTCTCAAGTCTGGTGCCCTCACGCTGCCCACCCCTCTGCTGCCACGGGCTCTGGCCACGGCGAGTCCTCCTGAACAGCACACTGAAACTGCAGCTTCAACACCCAAATTAACAGCACAGCTGAGGTCACCCTCATAGTTTTTGATGAGCACCAGGAGCCACAGTGCTGTCCCCTTCCACCTGCAGCCCTCCGGGTGCTCACTGGTTCTGGGGGGCACCAAGGGTTCAGAGCCTGAGCAACAGCACCTTCTCCTGGGCTCTGGAGGAGACAGCCCCCCCTAATCCACCCCAAACACCTACAGCCCCGGTGGAGCTCTCGCCAGTGCCTCCACATCCACAAAGGGGACATAAACTTTAACTGCCCAGCTTTCTAGCAATTCCAGCATTGAGTAAAGAAAGATGCAGCAGGAAGAACTCTCATCTGCTGTCCTGCCTTGCATTAACAACTTCAGATTCACTCACAGCATGACAACACGTGGAGTACACAGGAGCACACCCACCAGCACAACAGCAGCATCACAGGGAACACCCGTGTCCTTCAGGTGTGCTCACAGCCCCAAAATGGTTTTATTTCAAAGGCAAAAACACAATAAAAGGAGGAAACTTACCCACAACAGGAAAATACAGCAATAACCAAGCCTGGGAGCTTTTAAAATTAAATTGTAAATCTTTGTTTAGTCTACTTACACAAGTGACGATGAGATCCCTAAATTCTCCAGGCAGATTTATAATGCTCCAAGACTTTCTTAAGCTTAACCCCTCAATGCAGAAGGTGCATCTGAACCAAGCTCCCAAACCAGATACTGCTCTGTCAGGTTCATTAAAGTTTTGGGCACAGCACTAACAGAAAAGGCAATTCCTCTAATCCCTCCAGTAACAGCCTTTCCAAACACACCGAGTCCAGGATCACAAACCCTCCAAAGTCCGTGCAAGCCCTGCATATAAGTTTTAACACTTCACAATGTTATTTTTACTAAGAACACTCAGACATTGACATTTGTTACCAGTGAAGCAGCTAAGATCAAAGGTTTTGTAAGAAAGCTCTGGGTGTAAATGGAATTCCTCCTTCCAAAGTAACCCCAACACAAGCCCATCACACGAGATGAGAGTTCTGGCTTTTATTAAGCTGTTTGTAATCTCAGTTACTAACTTAGGTCTTTCAAAATATTTATTCTACAAGGCATTGAGACCTACAGAGCTTTGCACTGGGACTGAAAGGTGCTGGAAGCACAAGGTTCTGAGAGAAGACTCTATTTCGGAGGAGCAGGGACAAATCCCAGGCCTGGTGACCATTCTGTGCCCAGGCACAGTGTCACCTCTTGATGCCAGCTCCAGAGAGACCTGTGCAAGCACATGTGGAGCACAAACACAAACAAACCTGTTTCAAAGAACCTTAATTCCTCATCTTACAAAAACAAAAAAAAAACAAATGGCAAAAACAACAACAACAAAAAGCCAAACCTCCCTCTTAGCGAAACTTAAAATTGAACTCTCTCTTGACACTGCAGTGATTTCTTAAAAGCACTTCACTTACATCTGACATATTTACAGACTATATTATCCGGTAATAATCCCGACTCTCATTCCTTGGAAGGAAATAAGTTATTTCAGTACTTAAAGGATGCTTATAGGAAAGATGGGGTCAAATGTTTCAGCAGGACCTGCTGAGACAGGACAAAGGGTAACGGTTATGAACTGAAAGAGGGGAGATCGAGCGGAGATCTCAAGAAGAAATTGTTCATGCTGAGGGTGGCGAGACCCCAGCCCAGGTTGCCCAGAGAAGCTGTGGCTGCCCCATCCCTGGGAACATCCCAGTCCAGGCTGGAGGGGGCCGTGGGGGAACAGAAGGGCACAGGCACCCACCACAAAGCACCGCTTGTTAAGGCTCACAGCTTTCTGTGAGAGTGTTGTGCAACACTTTGCAAACTCACCCCCCCATTCAGACTGTCTGGAAGAGGAACTCAGGCTATCCCCAGACTCATCCTTTGGCAAAAGCTTGTGTGAAAGTGTAAGTTTTATCAGAGAGAGGAAAATTCAGCTGACGCGGTAAGGAGGAGGAGGAAGGCTAGCTGGGACAAGCTCCACAGTCACCGCAATTCTTCCTGAAACACAGATTTGCTCCCTTTGGCAAAAAAACCCCAGTGCATTCAGCTACCGAGGAGAGAAACCCCTTCAAAAGTGGTCTCTAAGAAGGAGGTGGAACCCACACCATCCTCCCCTGCTGTGTGAGGTTTACATCTTGCATGAACTTCTCTAGCAGCTGCATCTCTGGGGTTATTAATTTTTGGTGAAGTCCTCTTGCTCGGGAGAAAATAATAAAAAAGCAATAGAAGGAGTCACTAAACAAAGTCTCACACTCCCGCTCAGTAACGAGTCTGAATGAGATTAACAGAGAGATGGAGACAACGAGAGACCTAAAAACCTGGACTTCTTGGGTTCTTTCAAGCAGCATTGAGAAATTGTAGATCTGGGAAGGAACTGATCCTTTAGGTCCTAAGTGCCTTCTCTAACAAGACATTTATCCATCAGGAGCGAGGGATTACACTGCACTTCAACTTGTCTTTAGCCCTGCTCACGTGTAGCATCGTCAGCTCCCTGGGAAGGAGCAGGGAAGAAGGACAGGCAGCAGGACCAGCCACAAAAAACGAGCCATCAAATCAGAACAAGAAACCTATGGATGCTCTAGAGCCTGACAAGATGCAGAGACACAGTGCTGAGCCTAATCTCAGCAGGCAATACTCCCTTTGCCCAAACTTCTGTAGGAGAATGCTGCAGGAGCTACCGTTGCAGCTCCACACCTCTGGGTTCTACAGCTCTGAGTCCACTCTCTTCTCCAGCTTTCAAATACACTTCATCTCATGAACAAACAAGGTAATAACTAAGTGAACAAGCCAGCCAGCCTTCCTCTTCTGGGAGAAAGCTCACTCTGCATGCACTGCTGATTGCCTTTCGTTTGTGTGTACACGTACACACGACAGACCTATCTCCAGCCTCCCATGTGCACAGCCTGCATGGGGAAAGCTACCTTCTCCAGCAGGACTCCTCCTTCTGTCTCCTCTTCCCTGACCTCACACTGAAACCTGCAAGTACACCACCTACTGCAGGCGACCCTTGAAGCTGAAGGGACACAACCCACAACAAGCAAACAGCAATGCAAGACGAAGCAGAAAGGAGGCAGCTAAACGAAAGAAAATCAGTAATATTTAATAACCAGAGCCGAACCCCCGGAGCCAGGCAATGGAGTGCCACTGTGAGCCCAAGGGAATGCCATACAAACCACCACACACCAAAATAAACTGTAAATAACTATTGGGTACCCACTGCAGATGGTGACAGATAGCATTCTCAGTGATTCCTGCTCATTTTAACTAAAGGCTGCTACTACACTGGTCAGACCCAAAATAAAAGCCTACAAAAAAAAAGAAAACCCAACCAAACAACAAACTACACTAATTCCCAAGACAAACTTACATGAGAGAGTCTCCCTGCAGCCTCTGAAGTCACCATGACTCAGGAGATCCACTCAGCCTGAGGCGAGGGAGCACCCACAGAACTCCTCCAGCCAGCGCCAGGCCAGGAACCGCAGAGCTCAGCAGCCCCAGCCCAGGGAATAACCCCAGGCAGAGCAGCTCTGCCCTGGCCACCACGGCCACGGGGAGGGCCAGCAGCAGCCCCCCAGACCAGCACGGAGAGCATCAGAGATCACAGGGTCTGTGACAGTGAAACAGCCTCTGGCCTGTCTTTTCCATGCTCTTCTCAACTCTGTGCTTGTGAGACCCCACCTGGAGTCCTGTGTCCAGCTCTGGAGTCCTCAACACAGAAAGGACATGGAACTGTTGGAAC
>VXBW01005394.1:81732-98655 GCA_013400375.1 Thinocorus orbignyianus | reverse complement strand
TTCTATGATTCTATGATTCAGTTCCACTGCTTTTGACATTCAGTGACCAGAAGCCTGATAAAGTTCTGGAGACAGGGACAGACTATGAACTTATGCATTAGCAAAGCAGAAAATCAATGGATTTGTGTGTTCCATTGTCTCACCTTCTCTGTGGTAAGTTTTTCCAAAAGCAGTGCACCAAGCAGAGCAGCCTCAGGAACTCACTCGTCCTGCTCTGCAAGGTTTCCAGCTGTGACAATTCAGCACTTACAGAGCACCAGAAGCTGCATCTAAATAAAGAAACGCACACACCCTCCCTGAAACATCAGGAAAGGCACACTCCGTCACCTCCAGCAGCATAAGGAAGCCCCACAACTGGGACAGAGAAAACATGCAGGAAGGTGAGAGTCCTGTTCAGAGCCTGGTTTGATGGAGACAAGCACGGGAGGACGTTGGTAACAGAAACATGACTTAATTACTGTAATTGCACCAGCCGCAAACGGTGATGTGATCAGTGTTACGTTTTACTTCCTTCTCTTTCCCGCCTACCCAGCCCCTGGTGTCCATCCTCCCACCCTCACACTGAGCCCAGTGTCCAGAGGCCTCTCCTTTCCCAAAGGACCTCCTTGGGGTGCTCTACTGGTCACCCATTCGCTCCACAACATATTCCATGCTTTTTCCTAGTGCCCCCACGAACCACCTCATGGGTAAAACACTCACTACTCCACCAGCCTCAGCACACACCACCTCCACAGCAACACAGAACCCTTCTTCTTAGGAACATCTGCAGTAAACAGAGAAACCACCAGGGAATGGCTGTATCTTCCACCTCTAGGGATCCACAGAACCTCGAGTATGCTGAAAATGGACTTTTTTGTAGAGCAGATACCAAGAACAGTAATTAAGACCACACCTCTCTCTCCATAAAGGGAAAGGTCCTTAACCTGTGGTACCTGCCAGCGTGACGGTGTGGATCTTAACAACCCCTCCTTTGCTCCCAGCGCCTCTCCAGGAATGTGGCAGATTCTCAAAATCCAAGCAACCAACGTACTTTCAGCATTTAACACAAGAAATCAGATCAGAGATTCTTTTTAAAAAGCCTCTTTCCTCGGTCCCTTCCAAGCCATCCCCACGGCTCCGTCCTCACCCTTCAGCTTTCCAGCAGGATTTTACAGTATCTTTATAAAACTCTTCGCAGGCCAAGCTCCACTGATACCCTGCCAATACAGATAAATTCCCGAGTTGGAGATGTTCAAGGAAAAGGCGGGCCGTTAGCAGCGGAGCTGGTGCCAGATCATCTCCTACCAATTAATCTATTCTTAACGAAGCAGATGACAATCCTGCGAGCCGGCAGCTTCTCGGGGTGACCTACATTCTGCCACCCGGGGTGCCTGCACTTCGTTGTGCTTCCCCACGCTCTCACACATCACCAACACACGAGCCAGGACTCGGCCTCCCATTTATGCAAATCACCGCTAACTGATACGGGGACTTGGGAATATTCATGTGGGTGACAAATCACCCCTGTGCTTTATAACCCCGCCCCAAATCTCTGCCTTAAAATCCCCCAAACAATAGAAGCCCATTGTTATCCAGTGACCTCTTATCTGGGAACCCATTCACATCCCCCCTGGCTGCAGAACCGGGTGTGTGTGTGTGTGTGTGTCCCACCAGCAATCCCCTCCCCAGAGCTTTCCAGCTCCGGCCCCAAATTCCACCTGCTGCCAGTTCAGAGCCGAACGACAACCTTCAGAATTGCCTGATTCAGGAGTGAAGGGCACTTTCCCAACTCGAAATTCTTTTTGAAGTGTTGCTGTTTGCCTTCAAAGCGGCAGAGGAGCCGTGAGCGCCCAAGCTCCCTTTGTGCATCACTTGGTTTCAAGGATGTATAACAAATCTAGGTCAAGACTCCAGCCTTCTCCCGCACCAAAAAACCTCTCTCATTCCCAGCCTCGCTGGAAAGCTCAACCACCATTCTTCAGAGATTTGTATTAAAAACACAAGTTAACAGCTACGTGCTAATCTTGGAGTAAATCATCACAGAAGTCAAAGCTGCCACCAGAAATTCTTCAGGAGCACTTGGGGGCAGCAGTAAAAAAATAATACAATTAATCAAGGAGAGAGAGGTGGTGGGTGCTCTCCTTACACCAGGCTGCTGCAGCTCCACAGCAGCTGTGACCTTCCACAATCCTCAAAACTTACATTAAAAATATTAATCACCTTCAGAAGCAGACCTGGAGATCCCTTTCATTTCGCTTCATAGAATCACAGAATTGTTTTGGCTAGAAGACACCTTTAGGATCATCAAGTCCAACCATCAACCCAGCACTGCCCAGCCCACCACTGCCCCATGTCCCTCAGCACCACATCTGCCCGGCTTCGAAATCCCTCCAGGGATGGGGACTCCAGCCCTGCCCTGGGCAGCCTCTGCCAAGGCTTCACAACCCTTTCCACAAAGAAATTTTTCCCAATCTCCATCCTAAACCTCCCCTGGCACAACTTGAGGTCGTTTCCTCTTGTCCCATCACCTGTTCCTTGGGCAACTACTCTACTCCCATGGCCTGTTCCTTGGGCAACTACTCTACTCCCCTCCAACAGAGAGAAGCCTATTTCCTTGCCAGTGTGCACGGGGTATTCACAGGCTTAATTCTTTACATCAGCTGAAACACAGGCAGTAAGGCTTTCCTTTTCCTTTTCAATTCAGATTACATCCACACATTTAGGTCTCAGAAGCCACGAGGCTGTAAGTGAACAGTATCAACAGGCCAAGAATTCCACCAAGCTGCTTCTCCTCAAGTGGCATCGTTGAGATGTTTAATAGATTGATTACAAGGCAAAGTGCTGTCCATCCCCATGCCTGGAACTGAAACAGCAAATCCAAACAACCAGAGGTAAGAAAGGTCCCGTTACCACCCAGCACACCACAACAGCTAAGGTCCCACCACATGAGCACGCTGGAAGGTGTGAAATTGGCACTGCCTCGTTAAAGAGTGGCATGGACAGTGATTAACTAAGGATTTTACACACATCTCAAGTTCCAGTTCCCTTACTCCATCTACTGTGTACATTTAAATACTGATCACTAATCTAAAAAGGTAATAATTAAGCTTCTTTGAGAAGATCAGTAGAAAACACAACTTTCCTATTAAGTGAAAACAATGACTCCTTCAAGGGAAGAACTCAGATACAAGAGCTTAAAAACACTAATTAGAGGTGCCTGACGAGAGGTCTGCAGGGAAAGGTGTGTTAACAAATGAAAGCTAAATCCACAAGAGCTCCAAACAGCCTGGGTTCTACTAACCTTTCCTCGAAAGGCATCACATCCTCCTCCATGTCCAGAGGGACTGACAATGGAACAAGCATTCATGCCTCAGCAGCTCAAGCTACACTTTTGGGTGACTAACCAGTGCAGCACTGGGGATTTACACTGATGGAGCCGGCTGAGGCAGCACAGAAAACCCACAGTTTTCCACCTCTGGCAAAGCAAGAGGGCAGGGGACAGCGGGAAAGCTCTTTACCTGCCACAGCCATGCCCCTGTGAAGCCTCCAGAGCATCAATCACTGAAGAACACACGATGGCCACGTCCAGCCAGGAGTCTGCCGGTGGCATGGGAAGATCCCGGGAGCAGAACTTCAGCCAGTGGGAGAGGAGCTCGTGGCGTGGGTTTGATTTGAGAGCTGGCACTCTCCATATCGGGGCCCGGGCAAAGTTCAGGAGATAACCAGGGCAAGGACCATTTCCCAATAAAATGGCTGCAGACACCAGGTTCTGGCTATCCAATAGCCAGGAATCTGGCATGTTCAACTTCAGCATCAAACCAGGAGATGTGTTCAAAGCAGAACTTTGGGTGCAGCGAGTCTACCTGACATTCCTGCCAACCGGACTAAAGCTGAGATCCCAGAGAGCCTCCCTGTGGGAGAAGGCATTTCTCGGGGCAGAACCAGCTCTGAAGCCCTCTCCTCCTCTCCTCCCCAGCCACCTTCCCCTCATTTATAAGCCCTTTTGTCCAAGGAGGTCTAACTCCACACAGCCTGGAGCGCCCGGGGTCAGGCAGCCCTCCCCAGTGAAAGCACAGCTCAAATTTACATGTAAAAACCAAATCCCTGCTCAGAAAGAAAAGGAAAGCTTCCTGTTGACACCACCTCCTGCCACCCAGGCCCGTGGAACCACGCAGGGCTCCTGCACAAGCACTGACTTCTTCCAGGAAGAAAAGAAACTTTCTCATTTTGTTATTCCAGCAGCTAAACCTTACACCAGGCTCCCACAAACAAAACAAAAGAAAATGAACAAAGGAACTATTTCAGTGATGTTTTATGCATACCAAGAGACAAGGGAGACAATAAGGTTTTTATTCACAAGGTAGTACAGAAAAGAAAGGAGGGGGGGGGAGGAAATGAAGCTCCAGCAAGAAACAGCACTCACTCCAGAGCTCTTCCCAGGAGCAACAATCTCTGCTCAGCGTCAGTCAATTCCAGGTCTGAGGGCCCATTTAATTCTCAGCCATTACATCTTTCATTTTCCAATATACTCAATAAACTGCTGGCCCAGGTAGCAGAGCTCTGCCGGGTCCTTTGCCAGCACGGATTTCCCAGAGGGTGTCACACACTGCCCCCCCTCTCTGAACCCCTTTTGTCCCCATGAGGTCCCCCCAGCTCAAAATCACAGCAAGGAAAGGTCTGGGCTCCAGCAAGCTGTCAGCCCGCTCAAAGATTCACAGCTAATTGGAATTCTACTCCAACCCACTGAGCATGTGCTCTAAGAATGTTCAAGTTCAATTCCAGGCGATTAACTCAGTTCCCATGCATGTCTCAGCCTACTTGGATCTCCCAGCTAGAAAATACATCCAGGACACAAATCTGCTTTCGCACAAACTCCTGCTATTTATGAAACAGAGAATTTGTCACAACTTTCTGTAGCGGTAATTTTGTCCTCAAGTTACATAAAAATAAGCCTGAAGTTCACACTTCCCCTGGCTAGTTTATACTCGGCAGATTGACAAGAGAGAAAACACATGAATAAAGGGAAGCAGATTCATTAAGGAAAAGGTTTAGCTTTGCCAGAGGCGGGAACCACGTCTGGGAGGTCATGAAAAAGATTCCACCGATCAATAAACAGTTGGAAGCTGCAGAAGAGCCCAGAAGCTCTCTCTGCCTCCCCAGCTTCCGTAACAAGGGCCTGCGGCGGCGCAGAAACACAGGGCACTACTTCTTTCAATAATTAAAAGTCCTTACAGCTGGAGCTGCCAGCAAAAAGGGGAGCCCATCACCTACATTTGCAGAGCAGACACCTCGTGGAATGCACGCTTCACAGGAGGTCTTTAGTTTTCCCATGATGTTAAGTTGGTGCAGCTTCAGGAGGGCCAGGCCACTACCTCACTTGAAGGTTTGAGTGTTTTCTCTGGTGGAACATCCACCAGTTGCCTTTTCCAACCCAAGGAAAAGAAGGCACGTGCTTTTAAGTGACTTCTCATTGTTGGAAAAAAGGTTCCTTTCATTACAAACAGAAAACATCACCATCAGTTATGAAAACGCCCTAACTGGAGCCACCTAGGCCAGTCACAGCAGCAAGGGGAGCTGTAGTCGTTCCCATCAGAGAGGCACTGCTGTTCCTCAAGCCAGGAGCAGTGCAGCAGGCTGCCAAAGGGCTGGAGATAAGCTCCAGCTCAGCCCTTTCTGGGGAAAATTCGCAGTGTGGAATTGCTGGTTAAGGACACACCTATTATTTCCTACCCAGAGCCCAGAGAATGGCACTGTGTCCAGTGGTAAATACAGCACGCTCCACTCCGGAGCCCCATGGCCTGCGCTACCCAACACATTTAACTGAAGCCCCAGCCACATGAGTGAGGTGGTCTTCACCCACCAAACATCACCTCACACAAACACTCCCATACCTCAGTGTCATAAACAGCTTTAATTTATGAACCCTTCAGCATCAAGAATCACAGAATGGTTGGAGTTGGAAGGGACCTTAAATATCACGGAGTTCCAACCCCCCTGCCATGGGCAGGGATACCTCCCACCACCCCAGGTGGCTCCAAGCCCCATCCAGCCTGGCCTTGAACCCCTCCAGGGATGGGGCAGCCACAGCTTCCCTGGGCAACCTCTTCCAGTGCCTCACCAAGCTCACACCAAAGAATTTCTTCCTCATATCTAATCTAAATCTCCCCTCTTCCAATTTAAAACTGTTACTCCTCATCCTATCACTCCACTCCCTGACCAAGAGTCCCTCCAGCTCTCCTGTAGCCCCTTCAGATCCTGGAAGGCTGCTCCAAGGTCTCCCCAGAGCACAGAGGCTTTCCAGAGCGAAAGCACGGCAGCAGGTGTTTCTCTTTGCCTTAAACCAAGCTCCAGGAACCCGTAAGACAATTCCCACAGCCAGAGCTATACGGCACAGCAGGACCACCAAACTCTCTCCAACCCCTGCTCCTGGAGGAGATCAAGGATTCTAACTCCAGACCCTTCCACCCAACCTCTTGAAGTTCTCCAGTGAGAACATGAATGGCAGTGCTGTCAAGCTAATTAGCAGGAAAAAAGTTTTAAGTAAAAATTAAATTAAATTTTTAAAAAGACCTATTGCTCCAATATTGCCCAGAAGTGTCACCTTTTTTAGCTCTAAGAGATCCTGCAACACTCAAATTGAACACACGGAGTCTGAGAAATAGGAATTATCTACCTTTGGAAGGGTGGGGAGATAAATGGCAGGGTGGCATGACACACCTAGAATCAAAAGTTGTTTCTGCCCCCAAAGACAGCCTGTCCCCAGGCACAACTAGGGGCTGAGAGACTTGTTTGGATTCTTTTGTTTGCTGAAGGCTGCACCTACGGGGGAAAAAGCCTCAAGGCAGCACCTCACCAACTCTCCACTCCTGTGAGAAGACCATGAGAACCAATGCTCACTTGCAAGGCAGCCATGGAGATTCCTGGAATAAACCCATTTCCATGGTCCCAGCCATCCCACTCCCACGGAGGACTTGCCCTGGCCCCCTGTACCCCCCGTCTGTCCTGCAGCAAAGCGCCTGACTGCCACACTGGAAGGGACCACGTCAGAAAGTGCCATCAGGATTCACACAGAAAGAAGTGAGGTTGAAGAGGAGCGTTACCAACAGCTGAACCAGCAGCACCGTGAGTTATGGGGTGAGAAACCACAGTGGTGATGGTGGCTCTGCCCAGAGGCGCTGCTCGGAGCTGTGCTGAAGCTCCCGCAGAAGCTCACCAAGGAGCACCTCACCTCGCTCCAAGCAAGACTTTGCACGCCCTCCTTATCAGCTGTTTCTTCCACCTCTTAAGAAACCCCTTGGTTAGAAACTCTTCACCAAGCTGGTGGCCATTATCTAACACTGAAGATCAAAAGGAGACTCCCAGCAGGAATCTCACCAGCCTCTAGTGCTTTTGATCCCATCCAACAGCAGCTGGGAATCCGGACCCCCAGCCCAGGTCCTGTCCTGGCACCCAGAGCCAACAGCGAGACTGGGGCAGGCTGTGGAGCTGTAACACCCCACAGCAGGACCACGGCAGCTGGGGTTGCCTGGGGTCCCTTCCACAAATAGCTTTATTACCCCCAGGATCCCAACCCCAACATCTTTTATTTCTGCCCCAGTCACAGACCGTATTTTTATTACCCCCAGGATGGCAGCCCCAGTATCTTTTACTTCTGTCACAGACCACTTCCAGCACAATTTCCCCCCAATACTCAGGCTGAGTTCTCCCTGTTGTGACTTGTGCCTCTTGCCTCCAGCAGCTGCTTCCAAAGTGAAGCCCCTGGACCCCAACCCAGGCAATCACATCCTCCTGGATCCCCGGCTGGGTCACAGTCCATGCATGCCAGGACACATGCCCTGTGGCACATGGCCACCACAACCAGGGCACCAGCAGTCTAGCACTCTCAGGTGGAGCTTCTGAGCCCCCTTCCATGCAAAGCACCAGCAATTCTGCTCCCTCAAGCAGGAATGAGAAGCACCAGAATCCCTGGAGAACAACCATTTCTGGTCCACGTTGTCCCTGATACACCATTGTTAAGTACCAAACCCAAGGAACTACCCAGTAGGATTTTTGTTTTGGATGGGAACTGGAGTAGCTAAAAAAAAATATTAATAAAATAATAATCTTGTTGTTTACTGGCAAGATCAAAAAGTTCCGTTGAGATGAAAGCATTTCACAGGGTGCTTATGGCAAGAGAGGCGTTGGTGGGATTCATTTACCCAACAATTAGACAGCTATATTTAAGCTCCACATCTGAGCTTCCTCCCCAGTGAGGGAGGCACGTGTACGTGCTGCCACACTCAGAAGGATGGGGTTCCCTACTCGCCCCAGTTCCAGCACAGCCCAGACAGCCAGCCCGTGCTGACAGACTTCTAACAAGCCATGTCTGCACAAGGAACGTTGCTTCAGAACAGGAGGGGAAGAGGATGAGACACAGAACCCAGCAAGCCTTGGAAGGTGTGAAATAAGGATTGCTACCTATGGAACTGGAAATATCCAGGTGGCCAGGGTTAGAAGGGCAGGAGAGACAACACTCAGCACATCAACAGGTCAGGCACCAGTAGGTTTATTCATATGTCCAGATGCCTGAACTTAATTACATTTTACTTCAGATGTTCAGTTATGTCATCTATACCCTGCGAGACTAAACGGTGGTGAGACCAAGTTAAGGCAGAACCATCTCAGAGGGCAGAGCAGTTCTGAGGACCAGGCACACACTGCTCAGTGCATGATGCCACGAAACAGCCACAAGAGTTTGATGTCGGAAGCCACAAATGAGACAATTTGACAAGGCCAGCTTTAATGAGCCTCCTGACAGCCTCGGAAATCAAAGGACAGGCAAGTAGTGGCACCCCTGACCTAAAATGGGTAACCACCTGAAGTTATCTCCATACCACCTATCTTCATAACCACATCTTTTAAGGTTCTGGAGCTCAGATGCTGGGCCAAGAGAGCCTCCCACTGAAGATGGTATCTCCATCAGTGACACAGACAATGGGATCCAGGGCACCCTCAGCAGATTTACAGACACTAAGCTGGTTGTTGGATAAATATTAAAAATAGGATGATGATGGAGGGGTTCAAGGCCAGGCTGGAGGGGGCCTGGAGCCACCTGGGGTGGTGGGAGGTGTCCCTGCCCAGGGGATGGCACTAGGGGGGCTTTAAGGTCCCTTCCCACCCAAACCATTGCGTGATGTAGGTCACAGTCCTGTGAGACTGGGGTTCATAAAACATCACACCACACCAGACCCAAATTATTGGGAAGAGGCTGTTTCCAGCCCTGTCCTCAAGCCAACAGCTGCTTCAGCATATCCGGCACCTATAGAACTAATTATTAGTCCAAATATGAAAGAACAGCAATTTGAAAAGCATCCTTGAGGAAAACGCTGTATGGGTATGGATGTCAGCACAGCTATCCCATATTTAATGGTAACCACGTCAGCAGGCCTCTCCCAGGGAGCGTTCAGTCAGATTTTGGAAATGCAAGACACACACGCACATTTCTCCAGGTTACACAGTATAAAACAGTCACAATCCCAGTGGGAAAGAAAGCCTCGAGTTGTTTTAGCTACAAAAAAGAACAAAACCATGCACAGACTTCTAGTTAAACCCACACAAGGCTTCTAGTTACACCCACACAGAGGAGAAAAACCCACAGAGTTAACTTGTACTGAAACACGAAACATTCAAGACCTGCAGCAACAGCTCCAGGCTCTTTCCTGTTTCCCCAGGGCCAGACAGGGAATTCCCAAAGTACTGGGAATTGGACAAGCCTGTTTTTCACAAAGCGTTTCTGAAGAACCTTCTCCCCCCTCAGCAAGGGTTACACAAACCCCACAGCAGCTGAAGCCCTTCTCCACGTGTCATCAGAAGGTCACGCAGCAGAGCAGGCGCCGGTCGATGCTGCCAGGGGGATCTGTGCAACCTGCTCTCCTCCAATGTCTTTCCCAGGCGGGATGAAGTTTCCTGGCAGGAGCCACCATCCTTCCCGAGATTCTCCTGCTCTTCCCTCCACGCTGCCACTGACAAGCAAGAACACGCTGCCCTTCCACCGCTCCAGAGAGAAGGAGGAGGAGGAGGAGGAAAAGAGCAAGCCGTTGCCACCCAAGCGGTGGAGGTGGCCCCCACCCTGGTCCCGAGGGTGCAGGCAGAGCAGGCACAGCCAGCACGGCCTGCCAGGGCACGGCACTGCTGGACGAGGCACCCACATCTGCATCTGCCTAGCACACCCTAAAAACACCTCTTCCAGTTAGGATTACTTCTCTTTAGCTCCCAATTAAGTGTTTACCAGTAGACTCTCAACCAATTCACTAATTAAGTACCAATGTTAACTCTAAGGGTAGAAAAGATCAAGCATTTTTTCAGGAGAGGAGCAACAAAAATTCTTCCTGAAGAGGGACATCAAGAAGTCAAGAGGAAGTCACTTCCCTGCACTCCACAGCTGGGCTTACCACTCAACAAGGCACTGAAAAACAGCTCTTGGTTTTTAAAACACAGAATGGTTTGGGCTGGAAGGAAGCTCTCAAAGACCCTCCAGTGCCCCCTCCAACCTGCCCTTGAACCCCTCCAGGGATGGGGCAGCCACAGCTTCTCTGGCCAACCTGGGCCAGGCTCTCACCACCCTCACCCCAAACAAGTTCTTCCCCACATCTCAGCTCCATCTCCCCTCTTGCAGGGTCAAACCCTTCCCCCTCATCCTAGGGCTCCCCTCCTTCATCCAGAGTCCCTCCCCAGCTTTCCTGGAAGACAAGGCTTCGGGGAGACCAGAGAGCCCCTTCCAGTCCCCGAAAGCCCCTAAAAGGGACTTGTCTTCTCCAGGCTGAGCCCCCCAACTCTCTCAGCCTGTCCTCCCAGCAGAGGGGCTCCAGCCCTCCCAGCATCTCCGTGGCCTGCCAATGAAGGCTCCATCCCTGCTTAGCGGTTCCCAAGCAAGTTTTCTACCAACGTCAACAGGCATTTCATTTGGTCTTGTAAGATTTCGGTGCGGAGCACAGATCCTAGGGACAGCCTGTCACAAGAAGCTACAGGCTTGGGCTGGAATGGGGAACACTTCAGAAGACGTTAGCGACTTCATCCGCTCCTTATCCTTGCCACTTACTGCTGAAGTGACAGCTCGGTCTGCCCCTGGACACAGGGCTGGTGTGATGGCAGCAGCCAACCTCCACGTGCTCCTTCCCATTCCCCTCCACGCCTCCCCACCGTTCCCAGCACATTCAGGCAACAGCTGCCTGTTAGTTTCAGCCGAACAGAAATAGCGTGTCAATGCAAGGGCAAACAGAAAGGAGCAGCAGGGCTGCCCGTCCCGTGCTGCCACCGCACAGGTATGTGCCCAAAGAGGAAGGATCTGGGCAGCTTCTCAGCCTTCACTAACTGCTTTTTGCCCTGAGGCAGCAACAGGGAGAAGAGCAAGCCCAGTTTAGGGTTTGTTTCATACTGGGGGCAGGGAGGAAGGAACACTGACACTGCTGCCAAGGGCCTTCTGTGGTGGAACCGCAACCCTAGAAGTGAATTTTCAGTGAGTGCCACCTACCCCAGAGCCTCCACGTCCCCAGACGCCCCGCGTGCTCTGCCAGCAGAGATTTATACCGTAACATAAGAAGCCAGATCAGGGAACTGATCCAGCTCAGCTGAAAAAATAGCTATGTTTGAAAAAATAAAAAGTTTCCAGCCAGCTTGGTTCCTCAGCTCTTCGCCATACAGCTGGCCACATGCTCATCAGCACCGTGGGGCACGCTGCTCGTTAGCCCCAGCCCCACATTAACAAAACCCTCAATCACACCGTAAGCCCAGTCCGCTCCAAAGCCCTTCTCCCGGGCATCCCAGCTGGCCCAGGTGGGGAGAACCAGCCTCTCCAGCCCAAAGGACACTTGCTCATCTCCAGCCACCAAGAGCCGAGGGGATTCCCAAGCCCAGGAGGGCACCCGGAGCATCCCATCCAGCAGCCAACCATGGACCCACACCAATTTTCTACTTTCCTTCTGAACCCATTTATATTTTCCCCTGCAAACCTTCCTGTGACAGCAAGTTTTACAGCTCAATTATCTACGTGCAGAAAGGATTTCTGCATCCCTTGTGGCATGATGATTTCTGGACCCCACACCATGGAACGGTTGAACAGGAGTTGGGGTGGGGGTTTTGCTGGGATTATTTTTTCCCCAATTCACCTGCTCCACACCAGGAGTCAGATCCAGACAGAACCTACCACCCAGGCACAATACAATCAGAACTCAAGTTGTTTGCTGCTCCCACAAGCTACAGATGAGACAGAAAAGGTGTGTAAGGGAAAAGCAGGCCAGGACTTTCAGCTGCTGCAGTAAATGCTCTTTTTCTGCCCCCAGGAACCACTTGTTTTTCCAACTTCATTGCAACCACCACATGGCTAAAGCCTTTCACAACTGAAAACTTCATTTCTGCTCAGCTTGTTTTCCCCAGAGTTTTTTTCCTCCATTTCCTACCTGGGGCTCGCTTCTTCCCCAATATTAACTTATCACAATCACGGGCAAACAAATCCTCCCAACAGGCATGAAGAAACGTGTTATATTTGCTATTTTTGCTATCTGAGGACCGACTTTAAAAAATTTCACTGCTTAAACAGACCAATATGCAATGCTGCTGCAGCAAGTGCTTAGCAACTCAAAATCTCTTCTACTAAAGGCCAAAGAAACAAAACACCCAACCTGAGAATAAAAGAATTTAATCAGAAAATAGTTTTCCACGTATCTTTGTATTTAAAATAGTATGGTTCTGCACACTCCTAGCAGGGCTTCATCACTGAGACCTTCCCATGCTCAGAATAAAATACGGGGTGATGAAACCTCAAAATATTCATCCAGCTTTATCCCCAGGAGATATCCCCCTTGGAGAGCTGCAGCCAGTGAGTAATGACCAGAAACACCCAACACACCCACGCCGAAGAGGGGGTTGAAGAGCCAGGGAAGCTTTACCTCCAGCAAGAGCATGTGGAGGGGATCTCAGGATGATGACACCGGCTTTGTTCTCCTCCGCGCCTTACTAGAGGTAGTCAGATTTCATGGGAAAACATTTTGTGTGACTCACTGTAATTTGCATTTCACTTAGTCAAACAATGGCAATTATCTGCCTGAGCTCGGTTCTGACATTCAGATTTCTCAGGCAGCCCTCCTGGCGGGACCAGCCCTCCCTAACTGCGGACACCCCTTCACCTGCTGGCCCCCAGCAGCTTCCCAGGCCCAGCTGTGAGGGTTCCTGTCAAGCTGACATGCTGAACACCAATTAAAAACAACAATTGCTGAAGAAAATTAAGATCTCAAGCACACGTTGACTGGAAGCTACTTATACTGACAGCTTTCATATTAAAGAAAACTTGTGGGAAGCTGAGTGGCAGCAGAGAAACTGCTCAAGTACTGGGTCTGGGAGAAGGGGGACAGGCAGCAGCTGCTAAGAGAAGCCCTTGGTGCCAAGGAGCCCAGGGAGCAGAGACCTGCTACCACCCACACACCTCACCCAGCTGCAGAGCAACTGAAACCCCACCATCATTTCCCAAAAAGACCCCCAAAAACAGGATCTGCACCAGAGGATTACTGAAGAGTTATTAACATTGAACTGGTTTGTGACAGACTGAAGTCTTCTATCATTTATTCCCTTTCCACCCGAAACCAGCGAGCCAGCGTTTGAGGACAAGGCCCCCCGCTCTCCCCAGGGAGGTCAGGATGACTTAGGGATTCTTGCCCAACAGCCATCTGGATTATTTATAGTGCCTCCAGACAGGGTAATGAAATCATTCACACGGGCACCTCGGCACAGCCCAGAGCCCGGCTGCTGTTTGAGCAGGAACCATCAGATTGAAGCGATTTGAAGTCAAACGTTAAGGAGAGCACGCCCAGTTACACGTCCAGTAAATTACATCCCAGCTGCCATCACGGATCATGCTTAATCAAGCCTTAAAATGTGCAAAAGATGAAAGGAAGCGAAGGTAAGTTACTGATGGGAACCAGAAATGCATTATTATCGTATCTTCACTTACACACACAGGCAAGCCTTTGGTTTCACAGAATCAAAACCCTTCCCTCCGCTCATCTTTTACAGACACAGGCCAGTTCCAATACTCTTTGAGATTCAGCTCTCCCTATAAAGACCAAACCAGTCCCTTTTGAGAGCCACCAGTACCACGGGACACCAATGCCTGGCCATCTCAGCTTCTTGGTGGAGCTCAGCGTAAACAGAGCCATGAATCAGAGCTGACCAGCCACCCAGCATTGTTATTTTTCTGAAGCATAAGGAGGTTTTTCCAACAAGCCACTCACCTTCAATGTCACCTGCTGTGTACACAAGGGCTTTGGGAATACTATTTCCTTGTTGCCACAGGTCAAAGACTCCACCTGAGGCTTTTTTCCTGAAACTCTCCTCTTCCGGCTGCGAAACCAGCCCGAGTTGTGCCGCTGCAGTGGGATTTCTCCCGGCAAGGACCACCCCACAAAGCTCCTTTCCAGGCTCCCTGTCCCACTCCTGCCCACAGCAGGAACTGAGACACTCTGACAATGGTTGTTACCAGTTGCAATTAGAGATAAAGCATTTTCAGACAGATTACTCAACCGCTTTGCTGTAATAATGCAGAGAACAATCCAGGTGTCTTAATCCAGTTCAAGATTCTTTCCTTCACACATGGAAAACACACTATTTTTAATTTTTTAAAGTCTCCCATTCAACTGACACCGCTTGCACAGCACACTTTCCCCCAGGTTTCCTCATTAAGCAATTACTTAGTTAAGAACTAAGGGAAGGATCCATTTAAGACATCTTTGGGCAGCTGGAATTCAGCATCACACAGAATAACCTACTCGCACCCCAAGATCTGCTGAATTCCACCAGGAAGACGCAAGCCTGACACACCCTGAGACACCAACTCAAAATCAAGTGGTGCTCCCAGCTCCCAGAACCAGACATGGAGCTGGGAATTTCAGCAATAAAACTTGCTCACCTTCGGAGCACATGGGCTACAAAGGGTTTGTGTGCCAAAAATTAATACCTACTGCTCTGAATTGGTCTGACTGTTCAGAAACACTTCCCAACCCTGCCCGTGCACACTGTGCCGCTAAACCCAACAATACCCTGCTTGAACGCCCCAAAACCACAGTCAGACCAAGACCTAATACCAATTACTAAATTACCAATTACCAAAAAACCACCCAAAGCCCAAGTTCCCTGCAGCAGGAGCCACCGTATGCCCACTGCACTCACTTCTTCACTGAGACGTTGGCTATTTTTAACTTTGAGAATTGAAATAAACCTTCCCAGCAAACTCTGAAGGCAGGGAAGGGCATGTGATCCGGGTGGGAATTTGCCAGGCAGCGCAGAATTACAGCAGGGCCAGGGCAGCAAAATAAATACGGCCTTCAATAGTCAAGGTATGCACACTGAGACACAACAGCGTCACTGCCACACACCCCCACCGCAACAACCAAAACCCTGAGCTGAACCTCAAAAAGCTTTCAGCCAACAACTGCATCTTGACACTTAGTTGTCACCCAAGTATATTTTTTTTCCCACTTCCAACCACCCAAGGCCCAGCAAAGAGCTGCTTTTTACGCCCTGTAGTTCAACTGCAATTTTGAGGGTGACATTTGGACACAGAGGCGTCCTTACTCCTAGCACTTGGGTTTTGCTTTGTTTTCCTGCCCTTGCTGAACAGCTGCAAGGCCAATCATCAAAGGGATTTACACCAAGCACAGAAAGCCAGATCCAATTCAAAAATCCCCCAAAAAAGATTTTTGTGGCAGGTATCAGCGCAGGTTACGCCGGTGGATACGGCAGGAAAGAGCAGAGGTGTGAATTCTCCTGAATTGCCAGAGTCAGTCACCAAGGCCAGAAGCTGCTGACCCAAACTCTTCATCTGCAAAGCAGGCCAATGCTCAGGACAAAAATTATCCCAAAAGGCTATGATCAACCTGGGGAGAAAGGCTGTTGGGTACTAGGCCTGTCACACAGCAGAGACTAAAGAGACAGAGGAAAGCCAGGAAAATACACAACTTCATGATCGATGAAACAGAGAATGGTCTGGGGGGCAAGGGACCTTGAAGATCATCAATCCATGGGCAGGGACACCTCCCACCACCCCAGGTGGCTCCAAGCCCCCTCCAGCCTGGCCTTGAACCCCTCCAGGCATGGGGCAGCCACAGCTTCTCTGGCCAACCTGGGCCAGGCTCTCACCACCCTCACCCCAAACAAGTTCTTCCCCACATCTCAGCTCCATCTCCCCTCTTGCAGGGTCAAACCTTTCCTCCTCCTCCAGAGTCCCCTCCTAGCTTTCCTGGAGCCCCTGGAGGGACTGGAAGGGGCTCTAAGGTCTCCCTGGAATCTCCTCTTCTCCAAGCTGAATCCCCCTACTCTCTCAGCCTGTCCTCCCAGCAGAGGGGCTCCAGCCCTCCCAGCATCTCCGGGGCCTCCTCTGGCCCCATCCAACAGCTCCATCATCACGACTCTATGATTCACTCTGTGGTTCTTGCAGGTAACCTGGGAGGACCGACGGGCAAGGCGCTACCCGCAGTCACACCAAGGAAGGGCCGAGGCCGGCTCTGCCAGAAGCCCCGCGGCAGAGGAGGGAAGGACAAGAGCTTTGTGAGGTGAGGAGGCAGACCCCACCCACGGGTGTCATCATCTCTGCTCCGCCACATCCACAGTGCCCAAAGCACCGCAGAGGGACTGCGACCACCAGTCCCAGACCCCACCTCCCTTTGGGGCGCAGGGGGGCAGCGACCCACCCGTGATGGTGGCAGTCAGGGGGGCTCTGCCCACTGATGGCACAGGGTTGTGGGGAAGGGGCTGCCAAGAGAACCCCCGAGGGGAGGGAAGGGATGGAAGGAGAAGGTCGCTGAGGGTCATCCAAAGCCCGGAGGGGGCCGGGCAGCCCGGGGCGGGGTTGGAGGGGAGTCACTGACCGATGGTGGAGATGAAGGTGGTGTTGAAGGCATCGTCGGAGAAGCGGAAGAG
>VXBW01005394.1:52910-67766 GCA_013400375.1 Thinocorus orbignyianus | reverse complement strand
ATGGGGGGCTGGGGGTGACAGGGTGGGACAGGAGGATGCTGAGCCAGCCCCAGGCTGCTCGGGGTCCCTGCTCAGCCCCCTCCCCGTGAGCTGGGGACCAAAGCCTGTGCTGCACCAAAACCCCCCACCGCCCTGAAGCCAGGGTGGGGACAGGGATCCCAGGATGGGGTCTAAGGACAGGGTGGGCACCCGGCGAGGATGGCAGGGGACAAACCCCGTGAGACCCCCATGCTCTGCCCCCCAGGCGATGGAGAGCAAGCTGCTCATCGGTGGCAGGACCATCGTGGACCACACCAACGAGCAGCAGAAGATGCTGGAGCTGAAGCGGCAGGAGATAGCCGAGCAGGTAACGGCCTAGGGGGGCAATGGAGGGGTCCTGGGGGGGGGTACTGCCCCCCTCCCAGCTCTGAGCATCCCACCCCCTCCCACTGCAGAAACGCCGGGAGCGGGAGATGCAGCAGGAGATGCTGCTGCGGGACGAAGAGACCATGGAGCTGCGGGAGACGTACACCTCCCTGCAGCAGGAGGTGGAGATCAAAACCAAGAAGCTGAAGAAGGTGAGAAGGTGGTGGGTGGCAGGGGGAGGAAGGGGGGAAAGGACCATCCCTCTGGCCCCCCCGAGACCCCCCGGGCGGTGGGGCTGAGGGGCTGCTGCTGTCCCCCAGCTGTACGCCAAGCTGCAGGCCGTGAAGGCGGAGATCCAGGACCAGCACGACGAGTACATCCGCGTGCGCCAGGACCTGGAGGAGGCGCAGAACGAGCAGACGCGGGAGCTGAAGCTCAAGTAGGTGGTTGTGCTTCTGGTGGGGGCAGCTGTGCGGGGTCTGCAGGGCTGAACTGGGGTGTTCAGAGCAGAGCTGGGGTCTGCAGAGGAGATTTGGGGTGCACAGAACAGATTTGGGGTGGTTAGAGCAGAGCTGGGGTGCTCAGAGCAGAGCTGGGGTGCGCAGAGGAAAGCAGGGGTCTGAAGAGGAGATTCGGGGTCTGCAGAGGAGATTTGGGGTGGTTAGAGCAGAGCTGGGGTCTGCAAAGGAGATTTAGGGTGCACAGAGTAAAGCAGGGGTCTGCAGAGGAGATTCGGGGTGCACAGAGCAGATTTGGGGTGGTTAGAGCAGAGCTGGGGTGTGCAGAGGAGATCTGGGGTGCTCAGAGCAGACTGGAGTGTGCAAAGGAAAGCAAAGTTGGGTGCTCAGAGCAGATTTGGGGTGCTGAGAGCACAGCTGGGTGCTCAGAGCAGATTTGGGGTGCTGAGAGCACAGCTGGGTGCACAGCTGGAGGGCTCCATACACCCACTGACAGGGGAAGCTGGTGGCAGGTGTAAAACACCTTCTGAACCTCTAGAGCCGGGTGAGCTGCACAGCAGAGTATCAAAAAGTTGCTGAGAAGAGATTTGGCCCAGAAAATACCCGGTGGAAATGACAGTGAGCGTGGTCAGTGTGGGGAGAGCAGCAGGAGGGGGCTCAGGGTGAGCCCCAGCCCCCCCGGAGCTCCCAGCAGCCGGCAGAGCCCTGCAGGACCCTCCCGTGTTCCATTCATTTTCCCTCCAAGCAATAATCTTACTCAGCATCTTTAAAAAAAACCCACCTGGATATGGATATCTTTTAGCACTCTCAAGGTAAAATGTTTTATGCTTTGACTGGAAACACAACCCCATCTCCAGTTCTGCTGCCTTCCCTTCCCCCGGCTGTCAGCCTCTGAAAGCTGGGGTAACTCCGAGCAGCGCCTCATCCGCCCCAACAATCCTCTGCAGCTGCTCGATTTGCCCCCAAAATGTGGGGAAAAGAACAGGTTCCCTTCGGGGCCCACTCTGCACCCTTGAGTGTTGGTGTATCTCCCGGTGGGATGGGTGGGGGAGCAGATGGGTGGGGGTTCCCACCTGGAGGGAAGCCCCCAGAGGTGCCTTCTCTCCCCTCTGATGCCTGTCTCCCTCTGCCCTCCCTCTCCTGCTTCCCCATCGCTGGATCTGTGGCTGCAACCTGTCCATGTCCATCCTGTTTCCACCTCCTGGCTGTCTCCTTCTCTTCCTGACATCCCTTTTCTCTTCCTTTCCCACCTGTTTTCTGTCACTTGTCACATTATCTCCTTCCTCTCCCGCTCCTTCCCGCCCCCATCCCTCTCCTGACTCCTCACTCTCTCAGGTACTTGATCATTGAGAACTTCATCCCACCAGAAGAGAAGAACAAGATCATGAACCGCCTGTACTTCGACGGTGATGAGGACCAGTGGAAGTTCCAGCCACTGGTGCCCACCGGGGGGTACGTGCCCAGCCCCGACCCCTGCTCTGCCCCAGCGCTGCTGACCCACGGGCACGGGATGTCCCCAGGGCTGGGGGGGACAGCAGGGACCCCGGGATGCTTCCAGGTGCCCACGGGTGGAAATTCTCCCCAAGCCAAGCCCTACCATGAAGGACCACCCACTGTAGACAAGCTCCGGTTGTCTCTGCTTGGATGCATTTTAACAGGAATTCATGGTTTCTAATAGATGTTCCTCTTGATTAATGTTCTTAGGAACAGCAACCAGATGAAGAGGCGGCCCACCTCCGCCGTGGGGTACAAGAGACCCATCAGCCAGTACGCCCGGGTGGCCATGGCCATGGGATCCCACCCTCGGTACCGGGTGAGTGAGAGGGCACCGGGGGCGTGCTGGGGGACAAGAAGTTGGTGGTGAAATGGGATGGATGGGTGGGTGGAAGGAAGGATGGGTGGATGGAAGACTGAATGGATGGATGGATGGATGGATGGATGGATGGAAGGAAGGAAGGATGGGTGGATGGAAGGGTCAATGGATGGGTTGATGGAAGGATCAATGGATGAGTGAATGGAAGGATGTATGGATGGAAGGGTTGATGGATGGATGGATGGAAGGGTTGATGGATGGTTTGATGGATGGGTTGATGGATGGATGGAAGGATTGATGGATGAGTGGATGGAAGGATGGATGGATGGAAGGATTGATGGATGAGTGGATGGAAAAATGGAAGGATGGATGGGTTGATAGAAGGATTCATGGATGGATGGAAGGAAGGATGGGTGGATAGAAGGATCGATGGATGGGTTGATGGAAGGAAGGATGGATGGATGGAAGGAAGGAAGGATGGGTGGATAGAAGGATCGATGGATGGGTTGATGGAAGGAAGGATGGATGGATGGAAGGAAGGAAGGATGGGTGGATAGAAGGATCGATGGATGGGTTGATGGAAGGAAGGATGGATGGATGGAAGGAAGGAAGGATGGGTGGATAGAAGGATCGATGGATGGGTTGATGGAAGGAAGGATGGATGGATGGAAGGAAGGAAGGATGGGTGGATAGAAGGATNGGATCAATGGATGGGTTGATGGAAGGAAGGATGGATGGATGGAAGGAAGGATGGGTGGATAGAAGGATCAATGGATGGGTTGATGGAAGGAAGGATGGATGGATGGATGGAAGGATTGGTGGATGGGTGGACAGATGGAAGGAAGGAAGGACGGGTGGGTGGATGAACAGGGGGAGAGAAGATGGAGTAAACAAACTCACCATGATGTGGAATACATCAGTTCAGGGTCCCAGCTCTGTCCTCCCACCTGGCAGGACCGGTGGCCACACGCTCAGCCAGTCCTTGAGCTGCTGCCTCACATTTGAGAGGACAGGGCCGTTCAGCCTTGCCTGCTGGACTCAGCCCCAGGAAGGACCAGAAGAACCCGAGCGGAGCCAGGAGCCTGGGCTCCGGTTTGGAGCTGGCCCTGTGGCTGAGGCACCAGTGGAGGGTTCCACTCTCCGGTGTGCCCCTCATCTTCTCTTGGCCGTGGGAGCTGGCCGGAGCTGTTACCTTGTTTTCCCACGTGGTGACTCCCCGTGTTGGCTTCCTCTGGCTGCAGGCAGAGAACATCATGTTCCTGGAGCTGGACCTCTCCCCTCCGGCCATCTTCGAGTTTGAGCGGAGCAGGGACCCAGCAGAGCAGGACCCCCGGGCTCTCCACATGGAGAGGCTGATGCACCTGGACAGCCTCCTGGAGAGGCCGTCGGCCTCCCGGGTGAGGAAGTCCCGCTCCTGGTGAGTGCTGGTGGCCGGGATGCTCCGTGAGGAGCAGGGTGTGGGCTGGGGGCAGGTGGAGGACGGTGCAGATGCAAGTCCCCTGGTTCTTTTGGGGTTGGAACTGGCCGTGGGTTGTTGGGGTGTGACCAGGTTGTGCAGTTCAGCTGACACTGCTTTGGTNTGGCTGCCCCATCCCTGGAGGGGTTCAAGGCCAGGCTGGAGGGGGCTTGGAGCCACCTGGGGTGGTGGGAGGTGTCCCTGCCCAGGGCAGGGGGTTGGGGTGGATTTTAAAGGTCCCTTCCCACCCAAACCCATCTGTGGTTCCATGACCCCAGGTGACAGGACACAAGGTGTTGTCGTGCCCAACCTTTTGATGCTTCCTACATCCCCAGTGACTGAGGAATGGCTGGGTTTGGGGGCGAGGGGGCGGCCAGGGAAGGGGAAGGAGAAGGAACCCAGTTTTTCTCTGTTTTCCCCCCCATCCCCAGGTGCCAGACGCCGCGGTCGCTGCCATCCTCCACCACGCATGTCTCCCTCACCTCCAGCTCCCCGCGCGCCGCCACGATGCCAGCTCAGGAGTGACATCCCGGACCCCTCCGTGTGTGTCCCCCCCAGCCACCGCCTCGCAGCGAGGACTGTGCCCCCCTCCCCACACCGGCGAGGAGGGGGCTCCGGCCGGCAGCATCTCCACCGGTCCCAGTTCGTCTTTGTCTTCAGCTACTTTGCGTGTGTGTTTGTGTCAGACGCTCACAAACAGCCCCCCCAGGGGCCGGGGGAGCCCCCCCACCCTTCCTGCTGCCCTTCCCTCCCCCTCCCCGATCCGGATCCGTCACTTTATTTATTTAATGTATTTATTTATGGAGTGGTTGATGCACGGAGTCAGGAGGCGCCCTGGGACTGGAGGAGAGGCAGCACGCCCCACGCAGCCCCCAGCCCGCCCCACGCAGCCCCCACGCAGGGCTGGGACACGGGGACACCACCCAGGTGGGCACCACGGATGACCTGCCCACCATCGGGGTCCACAGAGCAGGCAGGAGAAGGCCCGTGCCCCTCGCTGGTGGCTTTGGCAGGAGGAGAGGCAGCTGGTGCTGCGTTTGCTTTGCTGGATCCCAGGGAATTTGGCCATTTTTGGCAGGATTTGGAGACTCGGCAGCGGCAGCACCTCGCGCTGGGCCTGTCAGGTGCCCAGAGGGACTCTCCATCCTGCATCAACGCTGGTGGCAGCAGTGACATCTCGTTGACTTGTGGGCATGGCTGTCACCCCAGGAACGTCAGCTCCATCCACGGAGAGGACTCTGCAGATGAACCAAACTCAGCTGGTTCCGGTGGCTCCAGGGCTCTGTCCGCCTGTGCCACGCTCCAGAGACAGCCTGTCCTGTTCTGCTGGGTGATACCACCCTGACCAAGTGGATGTTTAACTCCTTCCAGCAAGAACAGGAGATGGAGCTCTCTGTCCTCTTCCAACCACCCAGAGTCTGGGAGCAATGCTACTACTGAAGTGAAACCAGAGCTGAGAGCATCCACATCCTGGCCACCAAAGGCAGTGAAGAAGCACAGGACAAGATGGTGATGCCCAGAGGAGAGATGGCACCATCGCTCTCCTCCAGGCTGGATAACACCATGCGGAGGTCACCTCGTAGTTGGGAGAACTTTGCTGGTGATTGCTTGGGTCGTGGAGGGATGGAGGTGAAATGGGTAATGGATGAGGGGGGACAAGCCATGAGGCCACTCTGGAGATCTGAAACCCATCCCGGGCAGCAGCACACCCAGGCACCAGGACATTCCTGGGTCACTCAGCTCTCAGCAGTTCAGCTGAGGGTCCTTGTTGAGATCCATCCCTGGCAGTGCCAGGCCAGAGGCTGGAGTTTCCCTGGGATGGCTTCCAGATGTGCGGAGGTGGAGGAGAGCTGTTTGTTAGACAAGATCCTAATGAATGAGGGAGCAACTCCCTGGTTCCCAAGGGTCTTCAAGGGGACGGATGCTGAGGCCAGTTGCTGGGAAGGCAGAGCTGAGAAGGCTGGAGGTGGAGACTGTGTCTTGTGACCATGGAGAGGGTTTCCTCCACTGGAAAACTGGTCCCTGCTCCCCCTGATGACTCCTGCTTGCAGGACCCAGAGTGATGGAGGCAGAGGGGACGGGGCAGAAACATCAGCTGGAGACATACTGGCCCAGGTTGCCCAGAGAAGCTGTGGCTGCCCCATCCCTGGAGGGGTTTGAGGCCAGGCTGGAGGGGGCTTGGAGCCACCTGGGCTGGTGGGAGGTGTCCCTGCCCAGGGGATGGCAGGGGGTGGCACTGGGTGGTCATTAAGGTCACTTCCCACCCAAACCATGTTATCCTAAACATCAGGAGCACAAACATCAGTTGCAAGTCCCACCCAAGAGGAGAGTCCCATCAAACTGCTCCGTGTGGGTGGGTTGGGGGGTCCACAGACCTTCCCACCCACCTCCTGACACATCCCCTGCTCGGCTGTGGGAGGCTCTTCTCCCCATCCCCTGCAATGTTGTCCTGCCTCGTGTTCTTGATCTTTCCCTCTGCCACCATCTTCCTTCCCCACCTGTGGCCCTAAACACCTTCTGTCCCTCTGAAAGCTTTGTCCCCTTGTCCCCCACCCCAGCAGCTGGCTTGAAGGTGACTTTGGAAGCTGTGTGTCACTGCCAGGATGCAGCTCACTCCCTCTGAGCAGTGGCCAGATCTGGTCTGTGCTCAGCCTGGGAGGAGGGTGCAGGAGGAAGGGCACGAGGAGTGAGAGGTGGGTCCCTTCCGTGGCCTGGGGTGAGCTCCTTCTGTCCACAGGTGCCTCCAGGAGCCAGGGGGTTGGTGGCTCATGCATCCATGCACATTCCCAAGAGCAAGCTGGCTCTGGCTCCATGAAACCTGGTGGGTGAGAGGTCCAGCTCTTTATTTCATCTTCAGGATAGGTCTGGGAGTCGGGGTCAGGAGACACAGACCTCAGGACGGGGAGGAGCTGCCTGCAGGGTGACCTGCGGGATCATGCTGTCCTCCCTTCCGTGTTTCCTAGTTGCCCCAAGTTCATCTTGAGGCGGATCAGCAGCTGGTGGTGCACCGGGGTGGTGAACTGGTGACAGAGTCTCTCTCAGTGCTGTTCTCTGCCCAGGGCATGGGAGACAACTCAAGAGCTGATGGTGTCTTCTTCCTTGCTCTGTCTTGCCCCCGGCCATGGAGGGTGGATGTGCTCCACATCGCTCACCCATGGCACGCATTGGTCCTTATATGGGTCATGGCAAAGGACAGGTCCAGGTCCAGCAGGACAGTGGTCATGGTGGGATCCACATGGAAGCCCTTCCAGCAGGCCCATGGTCACATCCGCATGGAAGCCCTTCCAGCAGGACCACAATCACATCCACGGGGAAGCCCTTCCAGCAGGACAGTGGTCATGGTGGGATGCACAAGGAACCCCTTCCAGCCGGACTATGCTCACATCCACATGGAAGCCCTTCCAGCAGGACAGTGGTCATGGTGGGATGCACAAGGAAGCCCTTCCAGCCGGACTATGCTCACATCCACATGGAAGCCCTTCCAGCAGGGCCGTGGTCACATCCACAGGGAAGCCCTTCCAGCAGAGCACAGGACGAGTGTCCAAGCCCCTGGTGCCAGGGATGTTCTGAGCTGCTGTCAGTGTCCAAGTGCCGCTGGTGTCCCACCCGTGGGTCCGGCATCTCTCTCCACCGACATCCCCCCAGCCTCCTTAGCACAAACCCCGGGGGGGTTGGGAGCTGGTGTTGGCACGTTCCCTGTGCCCGGGGGGGCTGTCGGTGCCGCCGCAGCAGCCCGGGGTGAACATCTGTGACAGTCTCTGGTGTCCGTGTGTCGGTGCGTGTGTATTTCCATAGGAGTGTGTGTAGGTGTGCGTGGGTGCGCCTGTAGCCAAGGGGTCTATTTACTGTCAATGTCCGTGACTGTACAGGGGGCAAATCCTGGGATGGGGGGATGGGGCTTATTTTTCCTTTTTTCTTTCTTCTTTTCCCCTGTGGTTTAATTGTTTGTTATTTTGGGTTTCAGGTTTGGGCATTTTTAATTTTTCTCTTTTGCCAGGGGGTGGGTTGGGGTCTGCCTGGGATTGACTGACAAGGGGAGGGCCTGGATTAGGACCAAATTCTCGTGCCTGTTGCTCTGGTGATTTATTTAGCAATCAGAAGTTGACTGTACGGTGGCCCATCCCTGTCGCTCTATACATATGGATATACAGGACATAGTATAAATATATATATATTATACATACTGTATGGAGAGAGGTCGTTAATCTCACGCTCCTCTGGCTCTGGATGGGCACCCCCTCACCACGCTGTAACGCAGCTTTGCCCCGCTGCTGGGAAAACACCAGGAAGCGCCAGCGCCTCCCGAAATCCCGGCGATGGCACCAATAAAGGAATGAGCATCCCTGCAAAGGGCGTCCGCAGCCTCCTTCCTCCGCCGCCCCTCCGGGCTGGTCCCCACCATGTGTCCTGCTCCTGCCAACCTCAGAATCAGACACTGGGATTTGGGATCTGGGCTCCTGCTGCTGCGCAAGGGGGGGGCACCGATGCCCACCGGGATTTTGTAGAATCATGGAATGGTCAGAGTTGGAAGGGGCCTTCAAGATCATCAAGTTCCAACCCGCTGCCCTGGGCAGGGACACCTCCCACCACACCAGGGTGCTCCAAGCCCCCTCCAGCCTGGCCTTAAACACTTCCAGGGATGGGGCATCAACAACTTCCCTGGGCAACCTGTTCCAGTGCCTCACCACCCTCACACCAAAGAACTTCTTCCTAAGATCTCATCTCAATCTCCCCTCTTCCAATTTAAAACCATTCCCCCTCGTCCTGTCACTAGACTTCCTGACCAAGAGTCCCTCCCCAGCTCTCCTGGAGCTCCCTTCAGATCCTGGAAGGCTGCTCCAAGGGCTCCCCAGAGCCTTCTCTTCTCCAGGCTGAACAGCCCCAGCTCCCTCAGCCTGTTGATTTTTCCCTGTGTTTCCCTGTGGGATGGAGCGTTGGCGCTAAAACAACAGCGGTTTGAAGGCAGCCCCGCGAGGACAGGGTCTAAGCAGCAGGAGCTGGGTTTGCTGGGCATGGGCTCTCTCTCTATAGGAAAGTCGTTGTGTGAGCTCCAAGAGCGTGGAGAGGATACGGAAAACTGGTAAGTTGATTTTGGGGAAGGGAGGGGGTATTTAATTTTACCTGCCCACCCAATTCCTGCTGGGTCGGTGATGCTGGTGCCGGATTGATGAGCATCGGGGCCACAGGGAGGGTGGATCTGGTAGAGGGAGGAGTGAAGATCCTGGGGAAAAAAGCAAAGTAAGAGAAAGAGGGACAGCGAGAGCCCGGGAGGAGAGCAAGGGAGGACCCATGGACAGTCAAGTGAATCTGAACCGCTGGTGCAGATGGGATTTTGGGGAGCTGGAACAGTGAAGAATGAGCAGGGAAGAGGCTGCTCTTCTCTCCTCCCAGGTGCCACTGTGTTTTTCCCATGCCATTGGAAAATGGGGGGAAAAAATCCCACATCTTATGCATTAATGAAGCTCTTAGTAAGAAAACACTGCAACGGCTCAGCCTGGAGAAGAGAAGGCTCAATGGAGACCTCAGAGCCCCCTAAAAGGGGGCTTTTCACAGCCCTTTCCATGAAGAAATTTTCCCCAATATCCATCCTGAACCTCCCCTGGGGTAACTTGAGGCTGTTTCCTCTTGTCCCATAACTGTGACTTGGGAGAAGTGATGGGACAAGCCTGGCTAGCCCCTCCTTCCAGGGAGTTGGAGAGAGCCAGGTCTCCCCTCACCCTCCTCCAGGCTGAACACCCCCAGCTCCCTCAGTGTGAAGGACGAGCCCCCCAGGCAGGGAGCTGTCTCTGAAACCCCCCGCAGTTGGAGGTGTGGTTCAGACACTCCTGGGAGCTCAAAGCAGGGTTTACCAAACACTTTACATCTCAATCTCAGTCAAGAAAATTGGGAAGAGTTTGTGTTGCTGAGCCCTGCTGCCCTCCCAGCCCTGCCCCGGCTGTGGCAGAGGTTCTGCTGCTCTCCTGTGCCCCAGGAGCACGGCAGAGGGGACACAAAGACCGTGAGGACTCCTGGCTCTCGGGAGAGCTTGTCTCTTCTCCTCATCCTGAGGCAGGATGAGCGAGCTCCCCTCAGTCCCCATTTCCCCGGTGCCAAAGCTCATTATCATCTTCCTAAAGCACTTTGAGGTTTCCTCGCCATAAGAAGTTGCAGAAGTGAAATGTTTTCACTACTGAGTAGATTTTAAGGTCTTTCAGCAGGAAGGTGACTACAGCCACTATAAATATGTTGTGTGGAGCTCCTAAGACAAAAGCTCTGCAGGAATCCAGAGAGGGGGTTTGGGGTTTGGTTTGGTTTTTGGGTGGGTTTTTTGTTGCTGTTCCTCGATGCCGTGATGACACCCTGTGGACTCTTCCTTGTACTACTGTAGCTGTGCCCAAAAAATCCATAGTTTTTTCTCCCCAATTGCTCTTGTACTCCGTTACCCTCCGTTTTAACAGGCTGTCACCTCAGTTTTGGATGGCTTTTGGCAAGGGAGCCACATGGCTGATATGACTGATTTCTTGTTCTGCAGTCAGACGGTGGGGTGACCTAGACCTCCCCATGACCCACCATGGTCCACGGCACATCTTACCACACAACAGTAGGTTTCAGACGAGCCAAGTGATCCATCCACTGGGATGATGGTGATTTGAGACCTCCTCCACCGTGAAGGTCCCCAGATTTAGACTCTGCCTGGAAGAACAGACTTGTCCTTTGTCCCCTTGGTCCCAGCTTCTCTGCCAGCAGAAGGATATATTGACTATTTGTAGCTGTTCTGCCTTAAAACACATCACCTGTGTGCTCCTTCACATCCTGGGTGCACTCACAACCCAGTGCTGATCATCAGAGAGCAATGCTGGTGGGGACACCACTGGCTTCCCACGCCATTCCACACCTGTCTGCTCTTGGGGAGCACGTTCCCTCTCAGCTTCCCTCACCCTCAGAAGGAATATTAAAGGAAGGGAAGAAGTAGGAATTACACTTTCTTTCTCCATTTGACCTCGTGCTATGAATGTGAGCGCTATGAACCACCCCAAACCCACCAAAGAGCTGGAGCATCAGGGTTTTCAGTGGCGCAGAATGAGGACAAGAGCAGCAGCTTTTTCAGAGGACCACCCTTCCAACAGCAGCACCACTCCTGGAGACCTCAGGAATGGTACTAGGCCCAGGTAACACGTGGACAGACTCTGGGGTGGCCACGCTACAGAACAGGGACACCCGCATCACTCATGAGGAAGACACCGCTCCCAGGTGTAGGCTTTTTGGGGGAAAAGAACAGTCAATATTCTGACAAGGTGAGACTCAGAGCAAACCTCGGGTGAAAGCTCAGGTAGAATTTCACCAGTAATATTGCCCCAGGTGGAAGGGGCAGCAGCAGAGTCAGTCTTACAGATTTTTATCATCTCCTTCAGGTGGTGGCAGCCAGCAGAAGGTCTGCTTTTATGGAAAGATGAAGGCAGTGGGTGGCCAAAGGCTTGTGTGACAGCTCCGCCGAGGAAATGAGACTAAGCTCAAACACCTCTGAGGAATTCTGTGCGTAACGAGAGAAAACCTTTGATGGAATCTCAAGCTTGTAAAAAAAGAGAGAATGTTCCTCCTGGGTGCGGGGGCAGATGCAGCCACCAGCTCCATTACTGGTGGGAATCTCAGAGTTCTTCAGCCCCAGCGGCAATTTACGTGGAATAAATTGAATGGAGGCCGCCAGGGTGGATGTTCCTCAGGAAATACTTCCAGCCCCTTCAGTCAGATGTCTGCTGGATCGTTTCCTGCTCAGGAAAGCAGGCGGCACCCTGCTGCGAGCTGTCGGGAGACGTGGCTGAGCCGAGACTGAGGAGATGAGAGGAGCAGCCAGTCAGCGAGGTTCCTGGCGCAGCGACGGTGTCAGCTCACCAGAGACCAAACCCTTTAAGTCACATTGCTCCCTGCCTCATCCTTGGGCTAAGTTTGGAGAAGAGTAGCCCATCGGCTTCCCCTCCAAAGGGAAAAGCAATCCCCCTGGGAGGCGCGTGGAGAGTTGCAGCTGGTCCTCAGCGCATCACTTCCCAAGGAAAGGGAAATGAAGTTTGCATCCTTTTCAGGGAAACAGGACGAAGTGAGCTCGTTGTTCACCATCACGTGCAGCAAGCTCGTGGGCGTGAGCGTAGCGCCAGCCCCCCGGCTCTGGTGTCCCCCCACCACCTCCAGGAGGCTGAGGCATCTCGTGTGAGGGGTGAGCTCACCCACTCTGAGCTCCTGCGCCGTGGAAATGAACCCACACCCGAGAGTCCAGGCACATTTCACTGTCACTTCGGATCACGGAGGCACAGCGACAGTCATTCTGCTGCCTGTCTGCTTCTGGATTTGCCCTCAGCGAAGGCAGCTGTGGTTGTCCAGAGGAACACGCGGTTTATAAATGATATCTGGACAATTATATCAACAGAGGGAAACTGGTGGAGATCAGGTAAAGCCCCTCATGAGGAACCAAGTGGTTACAGGCAGTTCAATGGCTGCTCACAAGGATTCCCAAGCCAACTTTTTCACCTATAGGCTGTCAGAGCCCAGCACTCTCCGACCAGGATCATACAGATAATCCACACATTGAGGGTTCGACAATTAAGCCCCCTCCAGCCTGGCCTTGAACCCCTCCAGGGATGGGGCAGCCACAGCTTCTCTGGCCAACCTGGGCCAGGCTCTCACCACCCTCACCCCAAACAAGTTCTTCCCCACATCTCAGCTCCATCTCCCCTCTTGCAGGGTCAAACCCTTCCCCCTCGTCCTGGGGCTCCCCTCCCTGAGCAATCCTCAGTCTCACCAACGACTGGCAGAGAAGTGCTGCCAGAAATCTTTCATGAAGCTGAGGAAGCACAATCAGTTCTCCACCATCAGAAATAACAGAAAGTAAGGACATGAATCGTGAAAAATTCAAAGTAGAATCATAGAATCATTTAGGTTGGAGAAAGCCTTTAAAGTCATCATGCCCAACCATTAACCTGACACTGCCAAGTCCACCAGAGCAGCCCAGAGATCCTGCCAACGGATGCCAAGAGCCAGGAAGACGAGCCCCCGCTCTGTTGTGAAGTGTCCATGGTACAGTTCTGGTTTTCACTCAAGGTTGCACTCATCAATTTGCACAAATACTGGGGTTCCTGGTTTCTGTATCACTTTCAGAACCTAAAATAATTGCTGTGAAGCTGCAGCCCCACAGCCCGCCCCCAGGAGAAAGGCCACCCGCGCACTCTTAGCTCAGCAGTTTGACATCTGCACCTTCTTTGCCCTGGCTGGAAGTGCCAACCTGGGACCAGCTCCTTGCCTGCTTTGAATCCGAGTTTAGAAATAGGATTTAAGCAGACTTACCAATTCTGCTCTAGCATTAATTCCTGTTTAACAAATATTAATTACTGAAGCTTAAAGCAAAATGCTTGGAAGTAGCTTGCTTCTGACTCGCATCCAGCAGGAGGGTGCTGGGTTCATCTATAATAAGGTCGGTCCTTCCTTCTGCCACCCAGGGACAGAGCGATCCCCTTACAAGGGGCTGCTCTTCGCTGCCTCCCGTCCAGCTCCCAGAGACAAAATTAGATCCGAGGGGATGACCCCTGGGAGCAGCTGCTCCCACCGAGCCCGTTCCTCCAAAACATCCCCAAATAAGCTGTAATTTGTACTTTCTGCCACACAGAGAACTTGGTAAATGATGAATTGAAAGAGGATTGAGGAACAGTTTGTTGTTTTGTTTTTAAATAAATACCGACAGTTCAATTCTGTAGCTTGGAGCAGCCGCTTTGGAAAGACCAGCCTCTCCAGAGCACGGGTCCTCGGAGGAGCTGGTGTGCAGGGTGGTGTGTCCACTCCAGAAGCAGCCAGTGTAGCTCCTGCATCACTTCTAGGGATTTGCTCCATGTCTTGACACCCCAGGACGAGTTTTATCTAGTAAGATCCAAGCTGAATCAAGGCCCTGTTGGGTTTTTTCTACAAGTCCCTGTGCTAACCCCTTCTGTGTGGGCAGAGTGGGAGGGAAGTCTTCACTGTTAAGCCTGCAGAGCAAAGCATTTTCCCTGGGTATCCTGGGAAAGGCTCAGGTAGTTTTGTGCAAGCCTTGGTGGATGCATTTGAAGAACAGACCCCTTTTTGCTACCAACAGCGCTCGGTATCAGCTGTGAGCTGAGATTTCCGAGCACGCAGCGGAGCGGGAGGTCCCCGGTGCAGCTGTGGGGGCTCCCTGGGGAGCAGAGAGAGCTCTTCTGCCCTGGTGACACACAGGGACTCCATGGGGAGCCGGTTCCCTCTGCCCTCCCTCACCAGGAGGTTGTTTGGGGGTTTGGGGTTTGAATTTGGTTTTTCACTCTGCCTCTTCATAACAGCTGCTGGCTTTATTCTGAAACCAGCATGATGCACCTCGGCTTTATGTGCTTTATATGCTCCTCTGAAGAAGGAAGCTACAGTCAGTAGATGTACTAGCAATATAAAATAGTAATAATAGAATCATAGAGTGGTTTGGGTGGGAAAGGACCTCAAAGGCCCCCCAGTGCCACCCCCTGCCCAGGGCAGGGACACCTCCCACCATCCCAGGTGGCTCTAAGCCCCCTCTAACCTGGCCTTGAACACCAGAGAAGTTCTTTCTAATACTAGATCATAATGATAAATATATGCCGTGGTGAGTCATGCCTGCTTATGTTTACTTTCACCCTGGGAGATGAGCTTTCAGGCTCCAGACCACAACTCAGACCTTGGCTACTTGAGGTTTCCAGTGGCTTCTCCTGCTGGAAGTACCTTCCCACTGGGCTGAAGGAGCACGTTCACCTCCAGCTTTCCAGGGTTTGACCCTGCAAGAG
>VXBW01005394.1:0-52370 GCA_013400375.1 Thinocorus orbignyianus | reverse complement strand
GGGAGGGTTTAAAGGCGGGGTTGGAGGGGGCTTGGAGCCACCTGGGGTGGTGGGAGGTGTCCCTGCCTGTGGCAGAGGAACTGATGACCTTTAAGGTCCTTTCCAATTCTATGGTGGAGAGAGGGAGGTGGCACTGGGTGAGGAGGGCTTGGCGGCCACCCCATGGCAGTGAGGGGGGCAACTGGCGACCCTGGCCGCCGTGGGGCTGAAGAAACTGTTGGTAGAGACCGGTGTGGCGGCTGTGGGTGAGGAGAAGGAGGGCAGATGAGGAGAAATAGAGCAGACTATGAGAAGGAGAGCAAACCGCCCTGAAACTCCGCCATTTTCCCCTCAGGCCATGGTGGGGGGGCGGGCCGCGCCCNCTCCAGGCCGCTCCGGCTGGTGCCGTGACGGGGGAAAGGCTTCTCCCGTGGTGCCCGGAAGCCTGGGGCGGGCGGGGAGTGGGCACAGGCCTGGTCGGAGGGTTAAGAAGAGCCGGGGTGCTGCTCGGGGTGTGCCCGCTGCCGACCTGCCCTGCCCCCGGCCGGGCTCCCGCGCTGTGCGCTCGTATCGGCGGGTTTGGGCTGGCTGTTGTTTATTTATTTACTCTTTTAATTTATTTTTGACCCGCTTTCCAGTTGCTTAATGTGTCTGGGCACAAGTCTGCATGGGAAGGTTTGTGGGGGAGGGGTTACCTCTTCTTGTTTGTAAAATGCTGTAGTTAATGAGGGTGTAAATAATATTAGCAAACACAGAGTGGTGTTTGTTGGGGTTTTTTTAAGTATTCTGAATGTATCGATGTCACTCACCGCAGAACTTGTTGCAGGAGGAGGTGCTGGATTGTCTCGGGTCGGGTAGTGAGTTGTGAGCCCTGTAAGGAAAACTTTTACCTTCCCAGTCTGATGGTCTTTGTTGCTGGGCTGTTGTCAGGACTGTTGTAGTGTGGTTTCTGTGCGGGGCAACACGTTAGAGTGGGGGTAAAAGAAAAGGGAAGTTGAGTAGTGGGACAAGTGTGTGCGAGAGGAAACTCAAACTGAATGCACCCTGCAAGAGCTGAGCAGGGGCTCAGCCGAGCTGTGGGAGCTCAGCACATGCTCCTGGGAGATCTGTGTTTGCAGCGCGGATTCAAATCCACCTGATGGAGAGGGGGAGGAGTTTGGGTCCTATCTTAACCATTCCTAAAGAGGTAGCTGTTAAAACAGGGCTTGGAAAGTCTGGCTGGAAAGCAAATGTAAACAGGCACCTGCAGCAGAGACTTGTGAGTTTATCTGACCCTTGTGTGTACGCTTTGAAAGGCATCAAAATAGTTGCTCTTTCAGGAGATAGACTGCAGTTACCTGTTTTAAGAATATAAGGTGCTCTCCCCCGGGTGGACACTCTGGTTTCTCTGTGTGTGGTCTCCTGTATCTCTTTTTTAGCAATTTGCTTTGAAAAAAAGAGCAGAAGAATCCCCAGCGCAGGGTGTGAGCGGGACCAGCTCTTTCTCAGCCTGTGCCCGCTGCTGTTCATCCACTGATCTCCCCCAGAATCCACTTAAAGGCTAAAACACTCGTGTGAGAGAAGCTGCACTGCAAAGTGTCAAACCCAAAGGCTCTGCACTGCCCCGGGCTGTACAGCCAGGCTCATGGCAGAGGCAGCCCAAACTAGGGAAAGCTGAGGAAGTGCTTGCCAAAACCTTAGCTCTGGCAAGTAGTTCTGTTTGTGTGTTCAGCGGGAATGGTAAAATACTCTGATCAAAATCCAGCTCCATCTTCAAAAAGCTTCCCTGCGTTTTTTGGTTTGAAATAATGCCTTTGGATTCCTGTCCCAGCCTGTGCTCCCGTTGGCTTCCCAGCTGCCGGTGGCTGAGGTTTGTGGGGTTTATTTTGGAGCTGTGGAAAGGATTGTGGCAGCTCTCAGCTGCCCCGTTCTGCTGGTGCTGGAAGGCAACACAGAGCTGTCCTCAGGCTGGGGCAGCCTTCTGTGTGAGCTCCAGCCCGTGGAGCATCTCTGCTCTTCTGCAGAGTTGGTTCTTTGCTCGCTGGGGGGTAGAGTGTGCCCGGTGCTTGCGGGTGAGCAGGGGTCAGGGGCGCGGGGCTGTGGGGTTTGGTGGCAGTTGGCTGTGGGACCTGCTTCTTCTGGCAAAATGCCCCAAATAGAATCATAGAACGGTTGGAGTTGGAAGGGACCTTAAAGATCATCCAGTTCCAACCCCCCTGCCCTGGGCAGGGACACCTCTCCCTAGAGCAGGTTGCTCCAAGCCCCATCCAACCTGGCCTTAAACACTTCCAGGGATGGGGCATCAGCAACTTCCCTGGACAACCTGTTCCAGTGCCTCACCACCCTCACAGCAAAGAACTTCTTCCTAAAATAGCAGCATGACATCATGGCAGACGATGGTTCTGTGGCTGCTCTGTCCCCCCTCTGCCTCCTCACTCTCCCCATCACCTCTCTGTTGGCACTCCTGGATAGGGCAGGGAGTTAAACCAGCAAAAACCCATCACTGTTATGGTCTGGCTTGGTGCCAGTCTAGCTTTTTCCTAACTGGGAATTTGGGATGGGGTGGCCCCCAGTGCAGGGGAGGTGATGGGAATGTGGGGAGGGCAGAGCACCAAGGCAGTATCTACCCAATTAGCTCAGTCAGTGTAGCAGTTCAGGATTTGCCTACCACCACTTTGCTTCCAGCCTCGGAAGCGTGGCTAGAAGGAGCTTGGGTGGGCGTTGGGGGAAGGTGGATGCAGTGGGACACGTGGTGGGACACAAGCTGGGCTTGCTCTTGGGCTGGTAACTGGAGCAGAATTGCAGTGGGAGGTAAGGAAAGGGTGCCCCGTGCGGGCAGCGCTCGGCAGGAAGTTACTGTTGATAAACAACCTTTTTCTTGTTTCCTGGCTCATTCAGTAAGTTTGCAGCTGCAGATGGCTGCGAGCTTGTGACTGTTCTTGGGGCAAGGGCTGGGTGGCCCTGCCCTTAAAGTAAAAAGCTTCATGGAGGTGGGAGGTTGGTACCTTACAGTAGACAAGTTTAAGACAACAGCACACAGTTTTAAGGTGCAAACACTGTAGATGTGTCTTCATCTGAAGAGTTTATTCCAGGTTAGTTTGGAGCAGCCAGACTGCAGAGACACACCAGTGGGACAGTGGCTCTAGAGAAGAGAGATGATTTATCTCTTCTGCTGAAGACTGGAGCAGGCAGATCACATCAGTGCTGGTAAACTCCAGTTTTAGGGCTTGTTTTCTGGCCTCGAGACCACCCCACAGAACGCACGTGTGGCTGCACAGCTGGCCCCCCTCCTTTGGGCAGGGTGACGGGGTTAGCAGTGTTTTTGGCACACCTTCTGGGGCTGCTGTCGGGGCTCAGTTTGTGATCTCTCCTTCGGATCCGTGCCAGCGACTTTGTGCTAACCCAGCGCTGGGGACAGCCAGGCTGGTGCCTCTGCGGAGCCCAACAGGCGGCCGTGGCCGTCCAGTGGTTGTCAGAGAACTGTAGCCCATGCCTGTTCAGCTGCTGCAGGGGGGGAGAATAAATATCCAGTACTGGATTTGGGTGGGTGCTGTCACTGTAGCACTGAACTTCTTGGGGGCTGGGGCTGAAGGGGGCAGATGCCATGTTGTGTGTGACAGCAGGACTTTGTGTGTGCAGCAGAGAAGTTCTGAGCTCCCTTTTGCCTGCTCATGGCTTGGAGTCATTATTAGGTGTTGCTTTTCCTCTTGCTTGTGTTTAACACAGTCTTTGCAGAAGCCACTGGGACGGGGGCATGGCCCAGCACCCCATGCATCCTCCCGCTCTGCGGTGTGGTGGAGCATGGCAGCAAACGGGCTGTTGTGCCCCCTGAGTGGCCTTTTTAGGCCCAGACAAGAAGCCCCGTGGCTGGACAGGAGCCACAAGCAGGCTGTCTTTGTGCTTTGTTTGTGGGGAGGAAAATGCACGCTGTCACGTGCCAAGTTTGAAGACATTTGGTGTTTGTTTTTCATGGGAAGTCCCCGTGTGTGACCTGACAAAACAGTTTGCTGCTGTGCAGCTGCCGAGGAGCGAGGTGAGCGGCGGGGCTGGAGGAGGTGGCTGCAAATGCTCCTTGTCCGGGTCATCCAGGAACACAGAACAGTCTTTAATGGTACCTGTTGGTGAGAGGGAGCGTGTTTTTTCCTGTGTGCTGATTTCCTCTTGGGCCAAAACTGACTTTCTTGGCTGTGGAGGGGGGAAATGCAGTGTGAGAGTGCCCCTGGGAAACCTCCGAGCCTGGACCTGGTGTGGTGGGCATCTCTGAAGGTGTGGATGTCCCAGTGCCTGTCCTGTCCTGGTGCTGGGGGCAGCTCCTGTGATGGGAACTCAGCTCCTCCCTCGCTGTGGGGGTCTGTCCCCCTTGTGTCAACTCAAGAATTAAAATCAGAAGACACATCCTCTCTGAAACCAATAACCCAGAACACGCTGCCCTGTCTGGTCTTCATGGACCTGTCTGTGTGTCCAACAGGAGAAACCACGGTGAGGTCAAAAGGTGAACTCAAGTAGAAAGGGTATTTTTTAGGGAAACAAATGGCCTGCTCTTGGAAGCTGACTTTGTTAAGGCTCTCCTTCTCATTAAGGTGCAGTTTTGTGGGGCTGATGGAGTGTCAGGGATGCTGGTTTTCCCTACTCTCTGTTGGAAGTTGTTTAACTGGGTACCAAGGACACGGGGTGTCCCAGATGGGTTTCTTCATGTCACCAGCCCTTCAGGGCTCTGGGGGCTCAGCCAGGGGGCACGGCAGACCCTTCCTGGTGAATCCCAGGGCTGGCTGGTCACTCTGGCAAGTTGCTGAATGAGATAGTGCTGTAGAAGGTTAAATGATCGAGGAAAGCTGGTGGAATGAGCTGATGGTTAAAGCTGGGAAGGCTTCTTGTGTTATTTCATAGAATCATAGAATGGTCAGAGTTAGAAGGGACCTTAAAGATCATCCAGTCCCACCCCCCCTGCCCTGGGCAGGGACACCTCTCCCTAGAGCAGGTTGCTCCAAGCCCCATCCAGCCTGGCCTTGAACACTTCCAGGGATGGGGCATCAACAGCTTCCCTGGGCAACCTGTTCCAGTGCCTCACCACCCTCACACCAAAGAACTTCTTCCTAAGATCTCATCTTGGTTTTGTTATTGTTCCTAATATCTAATTTCTTATTTTGGAGGGGGTTGCTTCATGTTACATTTTTTTTGATGGTGGTTGTGGGGTGTTTTTTGTTTTTTTTGGGGTTTTCTGCCAGGCACAGCACAGTTGGTGGCCACGGCTCTGGTGACCAAGTCGTTGCAGTGTCCCCCTGCCACATGAGGCATCTAGGTGTCTGCCAGCCAGGAGGGCACCTTGGCAGGGCTTTGAGAGAGAGGAGGGATGTGTGGCTGCACAAAACCGAGCAAAAGTTGGCACAAACTCTGTCACGTGGTCCCAGAGAACTGCAGTTTTCTTCCCTACTTACTCATACTCATCTCTTGTTGACCACAGTGCTTGGATGGATTTTTCCTGCATTTTTTAATGTTTTTTTTTCTTTAAAGGATTTTACAGGAAAATCAGTAACTGCTCTGCAGACGTGAACTCTGTTCTGGCCCAGCGTGGGCTGTATCCTCTGATATCTGCTCTTCTAGATGCTAGAACTTCCAGTGAGCTGAAAGTTGCCTTAAACTCCTCTTGGGAATCTGTAGGAGACAAATGGAGGCTTAAGAAGTTCCTTCTGATACAGCAATGGAATTTGGAAGGGCTGAGGGGGGAGAGAAATCCTCTTTAATTGCTCTAGCTGACCAAGTGACTGCAGGATCTGCCCTTCTCCCAACCACAGTAATCCAATTACTGGCCTCCCATTTATAAAGCAATTTCCCAAGTCCTAGCTCCTGCTCGGAGCTGGAGCCTTGGGCGACTGTTCAGCTTGTTCTCTGCTCCTGCAGGAAACTTTGGTGGTGCTGGAGGATCCTGAATGTGTTTTCTTTATTTCTAAACTTATGTAAAACCATAAGTGCAGCTTAGATGTTAACTTTAATACAGAACTTAGATACACTTTTCCTTGGTCTCTCTTGTTATTGTTATTTTATCAGGGAAGGGTGGAAAGGTGCGGTGCAGCCTTCCTTGAGTGAGCTCATCTCTACAGCTGCGAGAGCTGTGACGTGGCTTTCTGCAGAAGCTGTGGTCTCCGTCTGAAGCAGCTGAGAAATGCAGCTGTGCAGGCAGGTCTTGAGTGGGTTTTGTGCAAGGCTTTTCCGAGTGAGAAGGTTCTCAACCAAAAGCCCATTGTGTTTCCCAGGTATGGTCTCTGCAGCATCTGTGGAAGGTGGTGAAGATGAAGGTGACCACTGTGTAGTGACCAACGCGCTGTCTGCTCTCCTGAAGAAATGCAAGGGTCATCTTTTACTAAAATGTGGTTGGGCTCTGGGTATCATACAAGCTTTTCCTACTAAAAGAGGGCAATTCAAATCCTTTGTGCTTGAACCTCGTGCTTTGCAGGGTTTCTCCCCACCAGGTGCTGTTGCACAGCAGTGATAACATCACCCTGCGGAGGGAAATGGGTGAGGAGGAGGGGTTGATTGGGCTGCCTTCTCCAGCAGCTGCTCTTGGTGAGCTGCAGCACGGGCAGGGACCCGGCTGGGGACCAGCATCAGCTCCTGACCATGGCTGGAACCACCAGGATAACATGACCATCACTGGTGGGTGTTACTGCCCAAATGTGCCATTGGAGGAAGACCATCCTGTCGCTTTTTGGCTCAATTCTGTGTGTGCACCCATTGCCCACAGTGAGTCTCGGAACACACCAGAAGCAGATGCTTGATATATTTGGGGTTTTCTTTTTTTTCCCCTCTCTGGCTGTCAGGCTCTCTGGTTCTGTGGTTGGCTTGAGCTGTTTGGAGCAGTAAAAATAGAGGGCCAAGAACAGCCAAGATGTTCAGTCTAATTTTTCCTGTGCCTGTAAAACATCACTGCTGTGACCAGCCAGGGGATCTTCTCAGGGTGCGTTTGCCAGCTCTGCGGGAGGGTCACTGGGCTTTTGTCTCCAGGTACAACCTGAGAGCGTGAGAGCTCAGACCAAGGGCAATGGCTTTACCTCGCATGTGGCTGATCCTTTGGGGTGTGTGTGATTCCACAGCAGTTCCATCAAAGCACATCCTTGCTTAAATGCATTTCTGTTCTCTCCAGGCCAAGCTGCTGTGGCTGCTGGTTGCTTCCAGGCAGGAAGCCCCTCTGCTGTCACCGCAGTGATGCAACTGTGGGGCAGGAACTGACCTTCTAAACTTCTCTCTTTGGGAGCGGGTTAAAGCTTTATTTTTAAAAGCAGAGAGTACTGCAGTGCCACTGCCCATGATGAGATGTTCTCCTGAAGCTGCTGGCAGTGGCTTTATGGATATTGGACACTGTTTTTCCTTCCAGCGCCTGCACTGGCTCTGCTGGAGTTTGAGCACGCTTACTTGTGTTTTATTGGGTTCTGAATTCAGAATTAATTTGATAAGATCGCTGTGGTAATAACATCCTTGTGCTCCTTCTGGCAAGTAATGCCATCTGTGTTCTGCTGGGAAGAATTCCTTCTTCCCCACTTTCTCTGTGGGGAAGTTTGAATTTACTCTCGACCTGTTTGCAAGATGCAGCAATGAGCAGCATCCTTCAGGGCTTGCAGATCTGCAGAGCTACCTGGTCTGGTGGGAGATGTCCCTGTCCAGACTGCATGCAGACGGGGTTGTGAGGAGCTGTAAGAGCTGCTGTTCGGAGAGGTTTCCCTTCAGAAGGGGCAATTAGGAGATGAATAACTTCATCATCAACCTCCAACTCAAGGCCCATGGTGTTAGCTCTCCTGTGAGGTCAGTAGGATATGAATTTCCCACGGTGTCTCTGCTCCAGCTTTCTGAAGCTGAAATGGGGAAGGCAGCCTCTTTTTCCAGCCAGGGGAAAAGACCATAAAAGGTGGCAAGTGTTTTACTACAGGAAAAAAGGTCGATAATCCCGTCCTGGCTCTAGTTATGGGAGGACAAATTTTAAAAGTTCAAGTAATATTGATGTTTTTCTGGTCCTCTGATTTGCTTTGGATTTTTTTGGTTTGTTTTTTTTTTTTAAACCCTTAATTATTAGAAGAAGATGGAGCTCTTAAATAAGGTTTTTCTCATTGCTGCTGATAACTGTTATTCAGCTGGTGCGTGCTTTGGTGGCTTCGGTTGAGCTGCTGCGTTCCAGGAACCTGAGGTGCTGCCGGTGTAGTGATGTTTATGGCTGAGGACACTTCTCAGGTGGAGACTTCCTGAATACCTGTCCAGCTGGAACAGTCTGTGATGTCTCTTGTCAGTGCTGTTGCAGGTTTGTTGTCTCACCTCTGGCAGCCGGGAGTGCACATCGAGCTCATCTTCCCAGATGGCCCCCCAATGTGTGGTTGTTGATCCCCAGCACCCAAGGTCTTGTACATGGAGCAGAAATAGCTGCCTGGCATGTTCCTTGCGTTTGAAAATCAGCCTGTAAGTGTGTGTGTGAGGTGCTGAATAGCAATCGTGCATCAGACCCTGTTGTGTCAGATGGTAAAACCTGCAGAGAAGTACAATATTCTAAATATTAACAAATCCATGGAACTGCACCATGCAACGTGCTGATTTCATCTGTGCCAGGTGCTGTCATGAATGCTCGGTTCTTACTGTCCTTTGTGGACTCTTCTCACCTTAGCAGAAGGATGAGGAGGTGCTGGCACCCCCAGGAGATGCTTCCTGCAGGTCCTCTGTGATATCTGCAAGTCAAAGGCAGGATCAGGAGCTGTTCCAGAGAGGTGTGTGTTGGCTCTGCCCTCGCCCCAGCCTCTCTGCTGCCACAGGGGTGTGTGAAACTGCTTGGCAAGCTCCATCGTAAAGCCCTTCACTGTGTGTGTGTTGTTTTTTTTAAAGGTAAGACTATTTTTAGCTGGGATTAGATCCCTGATCCTGTTTCCCACTTTGCCAGCACACGTGGCTGTGCAGCCTGGGGGAAGGGAGGTGTGCTGGAGGTGCAGGACCAGCATGGCATCAGCCTGGTCACTTGGGCTCCCCCAACCAGGTGCAGTATTTTAATAGGACATGCAGTCACTACAGACACGTGCAGCTTCCTGGCAGTAAGTTGAATCACTTGTCTAAGTTTAGTCCTGGGTCTTGTTGGGCTTAACACGCCCCTGCATACAAAACTCCTCTCAGGCTGGTGTGCTCCCTGGATCCAGGGGTGGCTGAGCTGGGCTCTTTGTCCCTGGTGACTCTGAGGACTGTTTATTCTCGACACTTCCTCGTTGGGCTGTGACGTGGGGGCTCTGGGACTCTGACCTCTCCGGTGTTTGCTCTCCGGGTGCGTTGCCGTTTACCTTCTTCCTGGGAGCCAGCGACCTGCACCACCTTGCTGGGTCCCACACGCTCCTTCTGTGGCTTCAGGGTTTAAACTCAGTATTGTAGTTCCCACAAATACTTATTGGGAGCTTAAGATAATTTATACTTGGGGGGTATATAGTATATACATGTGCAAAGGTGACAGCTCTGTAGTGTTTTGCTTCCAGATCCCAAACTCTTGTGCCGTGTGTGGGAGCCAAAATGTACAGCCAGAAGTTCAGTGAGTCTTGCTTAATTGTCCCTTGGTAATAATTGTGACCTTCTCAGGTCACTTTTGGATCATTGCTGTGTAACCTCAACCCTCTCCAATGTTATTGACATTCAGGGATGTAAGCTCTAGCTCCAGGAGCTTTGAGTTGGTTTTTAGGGATGGTTGCTCTTGGTTATACCCTCAGAAACCTCCCCCGGCCAGCAGACTCCTCCCAGCCTTTGGGGCTGATGTAATCCTCTCCAGCTTCTCTCAAACCCTGCTTTCTGCACTTAAAGCTGAGCTCATCAGGCAGCTGGGGAGGAGCTGTGGGAGCACGGGGTGCTGTGTGGGATGGTCCTGTCTTCCCTTGGACAAGCCTTTTCCCAAATCCAGGAATGGTTTATTTGAAGCAGTGCTTGTTCCTCCCAGCCAGATCCTTGAAATGAAATGGTCACAAATACACAAAATATTCCAGTTTTGGTTCCTGAGCAGCAAAACTTTAGCCCCATGTCCCTGGGAGCCATGGACCTCACCTGTCCTCGCTCCTGCTCAGACACTTTTAGCCGTGCTGTGAACACGCTGCACTCCCCAGTGCTGCCTAAACCCCTGCCATGCGCTGGCGTTCAATGGCTCTTGGTTTCCTAATGATGTGGGATTGTCCATTCCTTCTCGACCTCGTTTCTGGTTCAGACCTCAAATAGCCTTTGGCTAATTGGATGAGGGGAGAAGATGCCGCAATGTAGGTCGAGTCCTTCGGTGCCCCTCTGGGCTCCTCTCCTTGCTGCCCCAGTGAGAGGGTGTTTCTGCTGCCTGGGCTGCAGAGGAATCCCACCTACACCTGGGGCTTTTGTAGCTGACCCACTTCCCTGGGAAAGGCTCCCACTGCATAATGATTGTGTCTTGCAGGAGCACGTAAGGAAATTTGCAGCTATTGCTGGTTCCTGTACCTGGAATTCATCTGAGGGAGGGAATCCCTTGGGTCTGAGGCTGAGATGTGACCCAAGGAGCAGGTGTTGTCCCCCCGCAGCCTGCGGGGCTCTGAGCTGGGAAGTCTCCCAAGCTGCTGTGGATTCACAGCTTTCATGAAGTTTAAATCCTGTTTCCAGGAAGAAGCCCCCCAGTGTGAGTGATGATGATGTTTGCAGTGTTAGGCTGCCCAATGTTAATTTCCCCCTTGCTATAAGGGAATAATCAATAACAAGAGTTCCCAAGTGTGCTTTTCCCAAAGCTTGCAGAAAGCTCCAATGGATTAAGGTGCCCTTTCGCATCTGGTCCTGGAGGATCTCTTGCTTAAACCTGGGTGGACGGATTGCTGTAATACATAAACAAAACTCCAACAGAACCAAGCCAACCACTTCAAACACAAGTTCCATGAGGTTTTTATCTTGGGCAGTGCTGCACACTGCTGTGTACTCGGGCAGAGCGGGTCACTTGGGGCTCTGAAATGGTGAAGTGGGTCCAGCTCTCGCTGCTGGGAAAGGGTGAGCTGTAAAGAGGGGAAAAGAAAGACTTAGCAGTATGGCCCAGTAAGAGTTGTTTTGTGCTGGAGGGATCTGGGGGAGGGGATGTGCCTTTTTAATTCCCTTCCCAAGGGTTTTGGCTCCTGTGTTGATGAATGATTCAGTGCAGCCTGCATCTCGGTGAGGCGCATGCTAATTCCCTGCCCTGAGAGCACTCAGGAGCTGCTAACGAGCCTTGAACCTTGATTGGTATGAATGAAGGTGTTGATTAATTTCATATGATAAATGGAGTGGGTTCCCTGTCACAACATCCATCCTTTGCCCAGCAATCAGTGCTAAACCCTTGGATTTGGTGAGCAATTGCTGAATTTCCTGAAGATCTGGCATGGAAACCCAACTGGAAGGAGCTCATTCCTGATGTAGCCTGCCTGACACCCACCTTGAAGGATTTCTGGGTGTTGATCAGATCCCCCTCAGCCTTCTCTTCTCCAGACTAAGTAGACCCAAGTCCCTCAGCCTTTCAAAAGAGATAGGGATACAACGGAGACATGTGGATAACTTGGTGGGGTGGCATATTTGGGCTGGGGGAAATGGTTGTGTGCTGCTGAACACGGGTGCTGTTAGTCCTTCTGAAGCTGAATGTCTCTGTTCTGCCAGTAAAATACCAGGCCATAATGAGAACCGTAGGAATTCTCCCTGCAGAAGAGTGTTGAAAGCTGAGCTGAATTGGGAAAGTCCTATTCTTCCAGCTTTTGAGAGCCGCAAATAGCAGGGACATGGAGAGGCGGGGGAGGACTTGCTGGCAGACGGGGCTGAGGGCTGAGGTGGCCTGGCCAGGATTCCTTTTCTCTGCTGTTCCTGCTGGTGTACGAGAGAGAAATCTCCAGTTCTGGGAGGCAGAGTGGCCCGAGGCACTCACCCTTCTCTACTGCACTCATCAAATAGCACTGGTGACACCGGTCGGTTTGATTCCATGCCATGTGGGGTGGTTGGGTGGGTGTTCAGAGCAGACCCTTGGCTGTGCCCGTGTCCAGCACCACAGATGTCACTGCGGGGACAGCTGTCCCCCTTGTTCACTCTGTGTTATCCTGCCACTCGGGCCTTGGGAATCGCCCTGGCTCTCAGGAGTTCCCGGTGAGGACAGACTGCTCTTGTCTGCTGAGAGCCAGAGGGGTTGTTGACTTCATCTGAAAAGATTTCTGAAAACGAGGTGAAAGCTTTGATGTAGAGGTGAGATTATTTTGGGTTTGGGGTCAGCAGCGCTAGAACACACATGCCAAACTCCTCCCAGAGCAGCCAGCCCCCGCTGAGGGTGTTTAGAGGCTGGCTTGTTTGCCTTTAACTTCTAAACCCTTCCTCTTTGCATCTAACGCTGGTACATGGGCACACTGATTCTTGTCAGCTTCTTCTGCGTGAGCTCTTTGTTTTTCACAGAATCCCAGAACACTATGGGGTTGGAAGGGACCTCTGGAGATCATCTCCAACCCCCTGCCAGAGCAGGGCCACCCACAGCAGGTCCCACAGGAATGTGTCCAGGTGGGGTCTGAATGTCTCCAGAGAAGGAGACTCCCTCACCAATCTGGGCAGCCTCTGGCAGGGCTTTGCTACCTTCATGCCAAAGAAGTTCCTCCTCATGTTCCAGTTTGTGCCTGTTCCCTCTTGTCCTGTCCCTGGGCACCACTGAGAAAAGCCTGGCCCCATCCTCCTGACACCCCCCTTTGGAGTATTTCTAGGTATTGATCAGATCCCACTCAGCCTGCTCTTCTCCAGACTAAAAAGCCCCAACTCCCTCAGCCTTTCCTCCTAAGAAGATGCTCCAGGCTTCTAATCATCTTGGTGCTCCTCTGCTGCGCCCTCTCCAGCAGTTCCCTGTCCTTCTGGAACTGGGCAGCCCAGAACTGGTCCCAGTGCTCCAGAGGTGGCCTCGCCAGGGCAGAGCAGAGGGGCAGGATGACCTCCCTCCACCTGCTGGTCACACTCTTCCTGATGTCCCCAGGATGCCCCTGGCCTTCTTGGCCACCAGGCACATTGCTGGCTCACGGTCATCCTGATATCCACTAGGACATTTTGATGGTTCCTGTCCCCTATCTCCATGCTGGGACCACCAGCCTCACCAAAGGCATCGCTGCTGGTCACCGTGGGCCCTCTCTGAGATCCAGCACCTGGGTGGAGGCTGCTCCCATCTGTGTGCTGGGCCCATCATGAGAACATGAGCTGGGGGCTCCTGGATCATGCTGCAGTTGCTCCACCTCTGAGCAGAATATGGACTTTGAGCTTGAGTTCAGCAAAACCATAACAAGAGACATGAGCCTTGAAGTAATTTCTATTGTCAAATTTGCTTTTCTGTTATGGTATCTCCTGCCTTGGAACGTCTTCTGCTTGGGTGTTGCCCTGGTTTTATCTCACTGCAGAGTTGCCCCTGTTTTGAAGCGATACTGTAGGGACAAGGATTTCACCCAGCAGCAGGAGGCACAGCTCCCCTTGTTCCTTGAGCACGTTGGGTCTCTGGTCGCCTAAACCACCCCTTGGTTCTCTGCCTTTCGCTGAAGGATACAGAACCCTGTCAGATACCTGCTCAACAGGCTGGAAGCAATCGAAGCCAGCTTGTTGTTGTTCTGGAGACAGCCTGGGCACAATGGGCTTTTGCTGTAGGTCTGAGGTGTGACAACACCTTCTGCTCTTGCCGCTGCCTGTAAATCAGTGACATCTGGGGAACGGGGGAAAACGAGCTGCTTGGAAGAGGAGAGGTTGGTAACGTGTGGTGTGGGGGGACTTTGCTCCGGTGTGGTAGGGAGTGAGTAAATTTTCCCCATGGTAAATAGTGGGAGTCAGGAAGCTGCCCTTCTCCCAAGGTGTGAAGTTGGGAAATACCTTTAGTTGTTATTCTTTTTTTTCCCTGATGATCCTCTTTTCTTGGAAACCTTTGCAGAGAGCAGGAAGGCTTCAGGGCACAAAGCAATGCGTGCTATAAAATAGATACCTCTTAATGGACTTTGTTAACAACGAGCCCATATTTCAACACCTGAGGTGGTGTCACTTGAGCACTGGTGACACCATCTGAGCACACGGTGCCACCAACACTGAGTGCTGACACTCTCCTGCAGCAATAGCTGGGCTCAGGTAATGACATTTTGTTCAGCAGCTGGTGTTGGCACTTGCTGGTTTGTTCCTTGGATTTGTCCTGGCTAATGCTGAGCATCGTGTGAAGGTGGTTTATAAATCCTGACTTAATTTTAAAGCGTCTCTCAAATCAGCTCTGTGCAGAGTAGCAGTCTATTTACACACAGTAACTTGGGTGAAAGATCTGGTCGGGATTAAAAGGGCAGAGGAGAGGGGAGAAGGTAATTAAAGCATTTTTTTTTTAAGAGTGTTTTTAATCCTTCTACCTGGTCCTTCTGGCTCAGCTGGTGAAGCAGCAGGGAGCTGTTACTGCATCCAAGGTGTGAACTTCTCAGCTTATCTAAGTAGGCTGAGAGATAGTATTGAAGGAGTTTCTTGAAGAACCTGAGATAACAACTGTTTTGGGGATTGGGTGTGTTAATCTTGGTCCCAAATGCAGTTGTTTTATCGGTGTCACCTGGGGTGGTGGGTGGTGGTTGCCCAGCAGGAGAAGCTTTGATCCCACCGTGCAGGATTAGCTAAAATTAGCAGAACCCCAGGGAGCCACGGTGGCCGTGGAGCAGCACCAGGGTTCATGCCACCAGGCTGTCCTTGGCCTCTATGCCCCTTCTTAAAGGCAGTGGTGGATAAAAGTGTGCCAGCTGGGCTGTGATGGTGTGAAACAGCCCTGCCCTGGGGTGGCTCCTGCACACTGAGGTGTCTGTGGCCCCTCTTTGGGGTATTTGCAGAGCTTGGCACGCGAAGTTAATCAGCGGGGGGCTTTCATGGAACCATAGAATGGTCAGAGTTGGAAGGGACCTTAAAGATCATCAAGTTCCAACCCCTCTGCCCTGGGCAGGGACACCTCCCACTGGAGCAGGTTGCTTCATGCCTATGGAAAAGATGAAGCTATTGACTTGGAGCCCCCTGGCCACTTCAAGGGGTGGGTTGTCCATCCTCTTCCTCTTTGGTTTGTCCTTGGGTCTTAAATCAGGCTGGACAGGAGCTGGGTGTGCTGGGAGGTTTCTGGGAGGCGTCTGGCCGCTGTGAATGAGGCTCAGCTCTGCTGCAAACTCGTTTTTCCAGATGAGCTTGTCTGGGCTGAGTTTAAGGGTCAGGCGTGCTTCCCAAATCCTGGACCCTTCTCATGATTTTGTTCTACTGAAACCGTACCTAAAATATTTTCAGTGATCCAAAAGCCTTCTGACAATGACCTGTTCCTGTCCGTGCTTCTCCAATAGTGGTGGTGTTTTATTTTCCCTATTTGATGTCATCTGGAACTCGCAGAGGATGGGAGGGTTTTCAGTGCCTGCCTTAAGGGCTAGGACTAGCGTGGGGATGGTGCAGGTGGCCATTCACACCCACATCCCTGACACTTTGAGTCTGTACTTCTCTTCCTGATCATTACTTGCTTTATTTTGTTAGACTTGCAACTCCATGTGCTGGTTTTTCCATTACTTTGGGATGAGGAAGGAGAGTGCTAAGCTCTCTGAGTATTTTCCCCCTCCTGCATCCGTCTTTCTCTCCTTCCCGTATTTCCAGGTATCGCAAGTGAAAGTGTGAGATCCCTTCCTGCTGTGTGGGTGGTTGGATTACGTGGATCCCCACTTCCATGGGCACTTTCTGAAGGCTGTTTCTGTAATTTTACGAACGTCTGTATTGTCTAATTAAATTAATCTATCACAATAGTGTCTTGGCAGTAGGTGATAACAGATGGCTGAGGGAAATTTGGGGGAAAAAAGAAAAAGACAAGTGTGAGTGATTCTTGGTTTGGTTTGTCTTCTTCAAAATATTCCCCTGGTTTTCTGTGAGGGAAGTTCCTAAACCAAAGGTGTTGGCTTTGTGTGAACGTCTTCTGCAAGTCTGAATGTCTTCTGCAAGCCTCTTCAGGCAGCTGGGAAAAGCCTTATGGACTGAGGATTGGTTGTGACTCTGCCCTGGCATCTGCTGGAAGCACCAGGTGATGGAGGGCACAGCCCAGCTTGGAGACCTCTGGAATTGCTTGAGGCACACCTTGTGGAGCCAGGTGCTGGGCAGACTGGCTAGAGGAGATCTAGCAGAGTGGAGAGAGCTGGTGGGGAGCACGAAGAGTGGCACATGATCAGCACCTTTGCTCTCAGTGCCCATGAAATGAGAGCTTAAGGCCTTGGGGGGAATGAAGAAGTGAGTAGGATAGAAATGCCCGCCCAGGAGAGCTGGTTGATCTTCAAGAGCGACCTTCTGGAAGCTCAGGGGTGATCCCTTGTGGTTCTCAGGAGAGGCAGGAGGCTCATCATGCTGCTGAGCTCAGCTACGGGAAAAAGCCCTGTGGAAGGAGGACACGGGAGCAGGTTACCTGGGAGAAACACTTCGAGGCATCCTGTGGGCGTGCGAGGCTATAATTAGAAAAGCTTTTCTTCCTCTGCTCTTAATGAGGAGATTCTCTGGCTGAACTCGGTGTGAGCTTGCACTGTGGCTCTGCCCGGTGAGAAATGACTGCGGTGTGTGGCTGCTCTGGGTGTGAGGGAGGTGGGACTCACCAAGAGTGTGTCCGTGTAGTGAAGGTCCAGAGGAAAACACAGAAAAATACACCTATTTATTTCTGTGCCTGGGAAATGGCAAATGCCCTGAAGTTCTTTTTTCTAACTCAGTCACAGCAGTGCTGGATTTCTCTCCTGGTGTGTTTTGCCTGCTGCAAGGGAAAGCTGAGGGGCAGTGGGAACCGAGGTAGCCTTGGCTATTCCTGCCCCGCCCCCCCCAGGCTTCCAGCACACTACAGAGAAGCTTCCAGGTGTTGTCCCAAGGCAAGAGCGAGCTGACTCCTTGGAATGAGGAGTGAAGGTGACTTGGGAGCTGATAGACGTCTCCAAATGCAGTGGCCTGACATGAATTGCCTCTAAAGGTCTGGCTTTAGCATCACTTTAGCAGGGACTTTGAGGTGATGGGGCCATCAGCTGGGGCTTTCACACCATGCTAATGGGGGGTCTTTGTCTCTTTGAGCAGAGGGGGCTGCAGTTCCGCAAGGTCTTCTCAAAGGCCTCCCCAAAGAGGGCTGTAGGTCTGCAGCCATGGGGACAACTTGGGGGTTCCTGGAGGGGGTGAAGGTGGGAGGGGGGTTAGGGGAAGCCCCACATCCTGCACGGCTGCTGAGCAGAGGGGTTAAAACCGGTAATTTCCTTCTGCAAAGTCACTTGGAGGTTTTCCTACTGAACATCCCGTGGGTTTGTTCTCTGGCTGGATGGAAGGCAGCACCCAGGGGCTGATGTGCTGGGCATGGGTCAGAAGCGGATGATTAAGGAGGAAACGAGGCATTTCCTGCCCAGCCCCCCAGCATGAGTATTCCTTAAAATATCCAGATGACGTGTAGTAACTGGCAGCTTCCTTCAGAAGCCCTCAGCAGCTCTGCCTGCCCTGCTGGGCTAGACTTTTGCCTCAGCCCCCTTGAGAGGGAGGTGAGTGAGGGGTGGCACTGGGCTGTGCAGGGGGGGCTGGGGGAGCTGCCTCGGAGAAGCTGACAATTTGCATGGACCAGAGTCAGGAACTTTAAGCCTGAATTGCCTGCAGAGATTTTCAAACAATCCTGGCAGCACTGAACACCACATTTCCTTAAACTTCTTTAATGCTTGCAACCAGACTGATCAGTAGTTGGTTGAACTCTGCAAATGTTAAGGATTTGGATTTTGGAAGGTTTGTATCTGAGGTCTCTGTGGCTCCTGCAGCGTTCCCAAGGGACACTCCTGGCTGTGAAGCCACCTTGTTGCTGTGGAGCATTTAATTCTCTTAAAGAAGTCTTGTCCAGGGCCAGTGCTTTTGAAATACAACTCGGGACTTGCACTAAAGCCAGTCTCCTGGAGTCTCTTTGCATCCTTCTGGTGGAAGCAGTGGTGATGGGATGAGAAGGCTGGGGGTTCCTCCTCGGAGATGTCCAAACTGTTTCAAACTGTACTTTTCTGTGCAGTCAAACATTAAAGTGAAAATGCAAATGAGTAATTTCCTCTCCTTCTGCTTCTCCTTGCCAGGTCCTGGAGAAATATCCTAATACACCTATGAGCCATAAAGAGATCCTTCAGGTTATCCAGAAGGAAGGACTGAAAGAAATCAGGTGAGTTAACTACCCGTAAATCACACTCACACTTTGGTTCCAGCTGAGCTCAGTTTACTGTTAACCCCTGTCTCACGAGTATTTGAGGGGCTGAAATGTTACATACCTGCCCAGTTGGGGTCTGGGTCCCCTTTGCCAACCAGCTCTCGAGTCACTGGCACTTCTCTCCAAGAAAACTAGATGGGGTCATACTGGGTTTCCAGGTGGGAGCTGTGTCTCTCTGGTGTCAGGTCAGCTACTCCTGGTCAGGTAGCTCAGACTCCAGGTGCTGAAGTAAACTTAACTACTTCTTATTTAACCTTTAAAAAAAAAAAACACCGAAGTGATTAGTCAGTTTAATGGAAATGACTTAAATCAAAATGTAAAGCTTCACAGGAAGTAACAAAGCAGTCTCAGAGCACGGAGCATCCTCAAGTCCTGTGAGCAGGGTTTCTGGACATGAGTTGTGTTGACCAGCTCAAAACAGGAGGGGTTTGGAGACTCCACTGGGACTTGTCCTCAGGGGAACTGCAGGGAAAGATCCACCAGGCAACTCCTTCCAGTTCATAGCACCGGTGTCCATGTTACCTTCCCTAAAGGCTTCTGTTGGCCTTTGAGGACAAAATGAATTCATTTTGGTGGCAGCAGCTGACACCTGGGTGTCACAGCCCCTCACCTGCCCTGAGCTGTGGGACCTTGTTGGGAGGAGATGCTGGCAGGAGTTGTCCTTGGTTTGTTTGCAGTGTTAATTGATTCAAGCAAAGCTTTTCACAACTTCTTAAAATAACACATCAGACTTGCCTGGGGGTAGCTGTGGTGTCGCACAGCGAGGAGGCAACACAATATTTGCCAAAACCCCCACTTTTCTGTGCCAACTGCTGGAGAGTGTTTGAAACTCCACGTTGCTCTGGCAGCCCATAGCGACCATCCCCAGGAGACTTCTCCTGCCAGAGCCCTTGGCTGATGGTACCCTGGAAAGCTGCCACATCCAGTCTGGGGTTCCTAGCCTGGTGGTTGGCAGTTCTGGTGAGGTTCACATCTGCCCGTGGCCTGGCCCCACACTCTTGGTGGAGGTGGACAGTGCTAGACAGATAGGCAACGGACAGGCTGCCAGATGGGAAATTCTGACTAGACCATGAGGGGAATGTGTTTGTTTTTTTTCTTTTTTCTCACCATCAGGGTGATAAAACACTAGAGCAGGACCAGAGCGTGTTGTGTGCCCTCCACTTCTGGAGACTGATCAAAGCTCTGAGATGCCTGATGTAGTTGCTCCTGCTTTGAGCTGGAGGTTGGACTGGTGACCTCCAGAGGTTCCTCCCCATCCCAATGACTTTTGGTTATGGTTTCCAGCCTCATCTTCCACAGCAAACTGGCTGCAGGGCCGATTGTGAGTCCCTGAAATACCTGGAAGCATTAACAGACACATCTGTGGGCAGGGAGTACAAAGGGGCTGCTTCTGGTGTGAGCAGTTGGGCTATGGTGTGTCAGACAGGTCCTGCTATGTTCACACACAACACCCTAGGTTTTCCCTCTCTTGGGGTGTGAAGCTGCAGATGATGAGCTGCTTGGGAGGTGCCAGAGGTCGCAGAAGCTATCAACTGACGAACATCTACATTACTTCACACATTCTTTGATCCTCAGCTGCTTTCAGTGTGGCCTTCAAATGAGCTGCACCAGCTGGAGCACCTTGAGTTCATGTCTCAGGACCTGATGACACTGAGTGTGTTGGGGGTGGACAGGGCAGGGCAGGGGCATCCCTGCTTCTGATCTGAGAACCACTAGGGCTGAGGTACCTCGAATCCCTGCTGGTTCTGCTTCATTATCTTCATCCCACTGGAAGATGGATATAGAAATGTCCATAAGGGTGTTACTGACCTCCTGGGGTTGTCACGTGGAGGACTTAGGCTTCTGGGGCTCTTTCCTAATGTTTTGCTGATGGGAAGGGGCTTTTATGGGAGGAAGGTGTCTTAAGGCCAGCTTCACGGGTCACACATGTTTTGATTGCTTGGTTAATTACTGTGAGCCCTCAGGAGAAGGGGCTGGCAGCAGCAAAGGCCAAGAAATGCTGGTGCAGGAAGTTCCTGAAGTTTTTTTCTCTTTACTCAGCTGGAAGTTGAATGTGGCTTTTTCTGGAGAAAGTAAAACAGTTCTCAGCTTGCATTTTTAACAGAAGGCCACCAGAACATGGTACTTTTGTGATGTCTTCATATCTTGAGTGGAATTTGTGTGTAAAGTAGAGGTTAAAGCTATTTCTGGTCAAACGGCTGTCAGGTGTCAGTCACAGTGACAGGGACAGGTCAGTGTTTAAGGAGGGTAGCAGTGGCTCCTCTGGATGCTCCCAACTGCCCTGTTTTGGGGGATTGTCTGCTCTGAACATCCCCACCAGGGCTTCTCCTGAAGAGAGGGGAAAGCTGGAGGTGCAGAGTCCTGTGTCCTGCCCTGGGACAAGGGGGAAGGGTTTTAAGCTGAAAGAGGCGAGATTTGGATTAGATATTAGGAAGGAATTCTGGTTTGTGCCCCTGCAGACCACAGAAGGAGAAGCTGATCATCTTGAGGGACACCACAGGCCTTTTTTTGCTTCCTTTGCATTGACCAAACTCAGAGTTTCCACAGGTTTCCACACCACGTGGTGTCTGTATGAAAACATGGAGATGAGTTCAGTGGATGCCATAAGTAATAAACGTAGGGCAGAATGTTGGCTTGAAAAAATCCTGGTTACCGTTAGCAGGGAGTGCTAAATGCATTATTAGATGTAGGAGAAGCTCTGAGTAGGTGCCTCTCCCCATGTCCCTTGTAGAAAGGTGTCAGATCCAGAACTAACAAAATACTCTGATCCTGAGACTGGCACTGGTGGGTTTTTCTGTCTCCTGGAAATAAAACTATATGCTGGTTTTCATCATGTGGGAGAGTGTATGAGCTGTTGGAAGGAGGAATGTGGAGAGCAAAGCTCTGCTGAGAGCACTCAGGAACCCAGGTTGACTCTCTTCTAGAGCTGCAGTCTCAGAAAACACCTGGCTGTTGGGGTTTGTCTTCAGTATGAACTGGCTCATGGGTCTGTAGCAGAAATACAAAGGAGAGGAAGCCCAAAGCTTTGCAACTTTAACTCTGGGCTCCCTTGTTCTCCTTTGGGTGGGTGGTCAATGGGTGGGTGGTCTCCTTTGGGTGGGTGGTCGTGATCTCCCCAAATTCCCTTTCACCCCCTTCTCCTCACCCCTTGGCAGTCCCAGGGGTTCTCTGGGGTTGCTGCCCAGGCTGCAGCTCCTCACTCTCTTGGCACAGATGCCCTGCCTGTGAACTAAGCTGCATCCTCAGTAGTTAGTTGCTTAATCCAGTCTCAGAGGGATCATGTGCAGTGACTGTTCCTCTGTAATCAGCGAGGCATGGCTGGGGCTGGGTGGATAGCTTCCAGCAGCAGGTTCCCTTGCTGCACTTCTGTGTCACGTTTCATTTCTCTAGTTAATCCCAGTTTTACTGCAGCATCATGACAGCCCCTTCGTTAGGGCAGCGAGTAAAGCCCGGCTTCAGAGTGTCCCCGGGAGCGTTGCAGTGTCTTCACCCACCCGTGGCTCCATCCCAACCCACCACCACCCCCCAGACTGCTTCCATCCGGCACAAAGTCCCAGGAACTTCGGGTGCTGGGGGGGAAGGTGACAGAGTAAGAGCAGGAAATCCCTGTACCTGCATGTGAGGTTTTTCCAAGATTTCCAAGAGTTCTCTAAAGAGTCCACTAGCTGGTGGAGGCTGGCGTGGCTGCCCGCAGGAGGTGCCGGGGCTGGCAGAGCATGCCAGCTTCTCTGGAAATAGAGTTAAAAAGTCTGTTGGGTCTTACATCTTCCTCCCCCGTGTTTGTGTGATAGAACCTGGGCTCAGTCCTAGCACAGCCCTGCCCAAAGGCCTTCCCCTTGGTTCTGGTGGATGGGGAGGGAGGGTTCGTATTGATGATTAGACGATTGTTTTGCTCAAGTTTTTAAAGGGGTGTTTCTCTCCTTTTTTTGGGTTGCACTCCAACTCCAGAAGGTAAGAACCACTGCTGATTGTTCTAAAGCTGCTCCTCTCTTATTAACGCGGGCTGCCAAAAAGCCTTAATTAAGAGCCCCTGCTTGCTTCACGCAGACTTAGAGTGCGAGTGACCGTAGTGTTTCTGGCCCTAACGCTTCTCACCCGGCCCTGCCTTCCCGCATGCCCTCTGCATGGGCACCTCCCTGCCATGCCAACCCCTCTGCTCTCTCTGCTTGGGATCGGATCTCTGGGGAGGATAAAGTCATTCCGGGCTGCTGGCATGTGCTGCTGTGTGTGTGTGTGCCCCTCACCCCTGCCTGCCTCGGGTTTGCATGCCCTGCCTTTGTGCGCCGCGTCTTGGGCCAAGCCAAATCTTAACACATCAAATGAGCTGCCTTTTTGCTTTGTTTTTCCCCAAATCACCCATTTGTTTAACAAGCCTGAGGTTGGTGTGGTGGTGCCTGCTTCAGAACCTCTCCGCTCTGACACTCCCCTACGGCTGAAACTGTTGTGTTTTAAAACTGTCGTATTTTAATACACTAATAAACAAAAAACTGTTCGTGTGAGTGTCTGGTTTGAGTGGAAAGCGGGGAAAATGGGAAAACCTTCCCCCTTAAACCCAGCTCAGTTCATTTGGGGATCTTTTTTCCACACAGTGACCGTGGGGGACAGGGACAGTCACTGGTGGGTACTTTTTATATCGAGCTCCCATTTAGAGCAGAAGGTGGTAATTAACTCTTCCCTGGGGTCAGGGATGCTGCTGTGGAACCCGGGGGGACCCAAGCAGTGTTTTGCACCCACAGCATCAGGAGCTGCCCCTCTGTCTGCCCTGGGGTGGGGGGTCCCACACAGATACCCTCACTGGGTCCTGCGTATAGGGCTACAGCTTGATGTATCCGTGGGGCATCTGCTGGGCCCCCCGGGCTGCAGGAGAAATCCTGGAAAATCTTACTAACCAAATAAAACATGGAGCTTTTGCTATAAAGCAGCCTTTTCATGGATGAGCACACCTCGTGTGATGCCGGAGTTTTTCAGTTCAAGTTTCACTCCAGTGGCCCATCCACCTGTGACCCGACAGAAGGGGGATCACTGGGGCTGGAAGCGTGGGAAGAAACGCTCCATCCAGCTCCTTCCTCCCCCTCATGGGCTCGGGGTCCAGCACCCTAACGCCATCAAACCCCTCCTTCCTGCTCAGCCTGAAGGAGCTTGTGATTTAATGCAGAGTTTAAAATGCTGTGATTTGAGGATGGCTTAAATTTGGCAATTTTCAGAAGGAAAACTTGGTGTGTGTGTGTCCCAAACATCAGGGAGCTCAGAGAAATTTCAGGGGGGGTAAGAGGTCAGAGTGTGTTTTTCTTATGCCATTGACTGGCTTTACTGTTGCCTCTGAACTGCAAAAACTTCTGCTATGCTCGATATTGTGTTATAGCCCTCAGTAAGCCGGTAAAGGAGGGGGCTGTTCTCAGGCAGAGGGGCTGTCACTAACTCTTGATCATGTAGATCAATTTTCTGATTTATTAACAAAAGTGCAGGTGTGGAAAATTTTAACTTTCCAAACAGAGTATTTAGAAGCTGCAAAACCCCTTTTTAGTCAAGAGAGTAAAATAAAGAAGTAGTTTATGTAGCAGTTGTAGATTTGTAAGTATGAAGGGGTTTGTGAGTTCTAGTAAAACAGTTAAATTGTTTTTTTTCTAGCTGGGAAGTCAGGGTGAGGAGGGGATAATCACCGAAACACCATTTTCAGTGGGAAGCAGAACAAATTCACAACTGAAGCAGCCACTTCATGGGCACTTAGTGTGTGCCCGCTGCAGGGGGCTCAAAGGGGCTCAGGCTGGGGCCCATCAAACACCAGTCTGGCTGGCACAGCCGCTCTGGTTGGGACCTTGCTGTCAAGGGGGCGAGGAGTGGAAAAGTCTGTGCCTGCTCTGATAATGTCTGAGTTTCAGAAGGTGTGTTTGCTCAGTCCCTGCACTGGGTGTCACCCTCAAAGCAGCACCTGTAAACGAAGATGCTGTGGGTGCTGTGGTTGAAGCCTGTGCCAGTGCTTCAGTCCTTTCGCTTTCGACACCAGAGCTCAGAAGGGATGTGTGTCGCTGCCCAGCTTTCCCGAGGAGAAACATGCCGTGGGTCAGGGTGATGGTAAGGGATGGGACAGGGAACAGATCCGTGTTCCCCAGGCTGGTTGAAGAACCTCAGTCTGGGCAGGGGAGCTGGGATTGTGCCCCTCTCACTGGCTCCACCGGTCCCAGTTGTGCCCAGTTTGCTGCCCATGTTTTGGCAGATGGACAGTGCTATTTTTAGCTTTTTGGAGAAGTAGAATCTAGGAAGTTTCAGTGTGCGCTTGTAATGCCATGGAAACCAAGCGAATCCTGGTAAATGTTGTTATAGTTACCTCTCCTCCTTCTGAACTCTTGCAAATAGATTTTTCCCCCCCTTTGGTGCAGGCTCCCGCGAGCTGGGAGCCCCAAACCTGCCGGCTCAGGAGCTCCCGTCCTGCCTCGGTTACACATAAACATAATGGGAAATAACGTGCTTTTCACACTATTTGTCAGTGTGTCTGATGTAAAAATATTTATCTGGGTTGAAAAACTTACTGGAATGAGCACTGGGACTCTTAATTAATGACCTGTAAAAATACCGGGTGTGACATAATGTTTTGATAAAACGTCACGTCTGGTTTTGGGGGGAAACCCCAGCAGTTCAGGAAAACCCAAGGTGTGCCCCGACTAGATAAAGCCTCTTAATTCAAGCCCATTTGTTTATATATAAAAACCTTCCAGCTGGGTGCTGTGACACTGTTTGGAGTTGAACCCGTGGCTCATCCCTGATAAGACCTTCACAAACTCCATTAGTAGAAGAAGGTGTTGGAGCTCTGTAGGTCAAATCAAGGCCCAGATGAGTCGCTCGTGGGGGCAGAAAGGGTGTTACACCTCGTGAAGATCACGCATCTTAGACCCAGTTTCACACCACCATCAACCCCAATTTTTGTTCTTAAAGTTAGGTGGGACCTGACTGATTTTTAGCTTCTATAATTTTCCAATAAGCTTTGTGAAAGGCTGGAATAGCTCTAGGTTTGTGCCAGCTTCCTTAAAAGAGCCTGGAGAGGAAGAGACAGACCCTATAGATGGGCAGACGTGAGAAGGAAAACAAGCAGAACCAGCGAGGGGGGAGTTCAACAGTGGAATGGGTTTGGTGGGAGCCCTGGAGTACTCCCACGTGGAAGTGCCCCCCAGGAGCAAGGAGGGGAAGAGGGGCAGGGTGCACCTGGGCAGGCTGTGGCTTTCTGGAGAAGAGCATTAGTCTTGTGAAGTTAAGTGCATGGCCGTGATGAAGCTGCTGTGAGAAGAGTGGCTTCCAGTGGTGATGTTTCCCTCAGCGCTGGGGAAGGTGCCTGGCAAAGCCCTGGGAGCAGCAGGAGAGGTGAGCTGAGAGCTGGTTCTGCTGGGGCCAGTCAGGGAGGTGATGAGGAGAGGTGGTCTGGGGTGTTTGGGGGTCGGGATTCTGACTGGGTTGTCAACCAAGGTGTCTGAAGCCAGGCACAAACTCTCAGTGGGGATTGAAGCAAGATGTTGACATTACTGGTTTGTGTTGTATCACAGAGTGGCTTGAGTTGCAATGGACCGTAAAGCCCATCCAGTGCCACCCCTGCCCTGGGCAGGGACACCTCCCACCACCCCAGGTGGCTCCAAGCCCCCTCCAGCCTGGCCTTGAACCCCTCCAGGGATGGGGCAGCCACAGCTTCTCTGGCCAACCTGGGCCAGGCTCTCACCACCCTCACCCCAAAGAAGTTCTTCCCCACATCTCAGCTCCATCTCCCCTCTTGCAGGGTCAAACCCTTCCCCCTCATCCCAGGGCTCCCCTCCCTCATCCAGAGTCCCTCCCCAGCTTTCCTGGAAGAGAAGGCTCTGGAGAGACCTTGGAGCCCCTTCTAGTCCCTAAAAGCCTCTCAGGGGTTGAATGTCATAGCACAACGTGGCACAGACAAACAGCTGCTGCTCCTGCTCGGGGATTTCAGTCGATCAGTCACAAATTTAGGTTTTTATTTGATGGTTCTGGTTCCAGCCTTTGTGGCAGGGCGTTGGGAGGCAGCAGCTCCATCTCACAGCTGCCATCTAGGAGCTGTCCTCCATCCCAACGTGCTTTATGAGCAAAACCACCTCGTTCCTGGAGGGTGTGCTGAGCCTGACCGTGCAGTGGGAGCACAAGTCTCCTGCCGAGCCGTGTTCACCTGATTTTGCTTCTGCTGCAGTGGGATGGGTCTGGAAACCAAACAGAGAAACCCCCAGCACTGGTGAAAAGCTGGATCTTCTGTCTCAGTTCTGTGGCTGGGACCGAAGATCTCCACTCTTTCCAGGGAAAATGACACAATTGGATTTTGTTATTTATCCCACAACACTCACGGCAGGGTGCTGTGGGCTTGCTTCAAAAAAATTCCCAATTTTAATAGCTCCACGGTCAGTGGTTTGCTCCCAGCAGCTCTGCTGAGTCTTGGATGAGCCACACTGAATATCTGGAGCTGTGGAAATGTGTGACTGCCTCGATGTTCTGCAAGAACCTGTTGGAGAGCTGGGACCTGGGGGTTTTCTGTTTGATTTTTTTTATCCAGGGCTGGAGTGTGGGTATGGATCCATGGGCTGGTTTCACTGGTGCTTCCTCCGGTGGCTTCAACTTGTATTCTCCTGGAGAGTAGAAGTTGGATTCGGGTTCTTTCTGCCTCTGCATGCCTGCTGGTGGGACGAGGGGCCGGGGTTGTGTCCCAGCAGGAGGAGAAGGCTGAGCAGGTCCCTTGGGATGCCGTTAACCCTGTGTTTCTGGTTCCAGTGGGACGTCCCCCCTGGCCTGCCTGAATGCCATGCTCCACACCAACTCCCGAGGGGAAGAGGGCATCTTCTATAAGGTCCCGGGGCGCATGGGAGTCTACACCCTGAAGGTGAGTCTCTTGGCTGGGGGGTTCCATCTGAATTGACTTCAATCCATTTAAAAATCCCTTTGATTAGGATAGCCCTGAAGAGGGAACTGTTCCTCAATACCACAAGTTATGGCTGAAACTTGCCCTCCAGATGGGAACACTGAGTTTTCCTGTTGGTGCTGGGGAGCACCCGGGGGTTTTACTCCCAGCAGTGTAGTTTGCTGATATTAGTTATTATTCTAGAAATAAGAAAAAGTAAAACAAGTTTTAGCCCTAAAAAGGTAACTTCATCTTCACTGATCTCAGCTTGTATCTAGAAATGAAAAATTCCCTTTTCTTCAATCCAGGCGGAGAACATTTGTGGGGGAAAAGTGTGGATTCCTTGATTTATCTGATAAATGCCTTTAAAAATAATCCATATTTGAAAGCTTTTCCCCAGCTGTGCTACTAGAAGGAGGGCAGCTCACGCTGTTCTTGGTTTTCTGTAATTTTTTTCTCTGAGGACTGTGCCACAAGGTGGGATTCCTCCCCCTACACACCCCTCCAGCATGGTGTCTGTGCTGGAACCACTTCCCTTGTCTCACCCCGTGCTCAATGGAGAGCAGTAGTAGTGTCTGAGAGGAGATTCATCTCATCCTAAAATACTCAAGCTATATGCGAAAGTGCCAGTTAGGTTCCCAGGGAAATCAGCTAAGAATTGCCCAGAACAGGGTGTCCTCATTGTCATGGTCAAGAGTTCAGCCAGGTTGGATCCCATCACTTCCCTCCACCCTGCAAACTGGCAAAGCACATTATTCCTCAAGTATTGGTGGATAAGGTGACAGGAGGGGATGCTGCTTTGGGTGCTGAGGAGCCATTGGAGCAAAACGTCTCCAGAGCTTCCAGAACCACCACTGCAGGACAGCCGGCAGGGCTGGAGCTGCTGTCTCTGCATCCATGTGAACATCCATAAAACACCATTCCCACAGCCTGTGCATCCAGGGCCAGAGACGGGAGGGATGCAGTTATCAGTGTGCTAATGAGCCAGACTAATTCTTACATCGTTCACTTCACTACAGGAAAGTATGAAGTTGTATGTTTTAGGAATAAAGGATGCAGAACCTAAACCTAGAGCAGGGAAGCAGCTCGAAAAAGACTCTAAACAAGATTTTGCTCTGGTTGTAGATGAGTGATTGAGTCGTCACCCCTGAGGTCTGTGTAGTGAGGTGGCAGAGCCGTGCTGAAGAGCCTCAGAGGAGAAGGTGTTGGTTTGAGGAATACACACGCTTAATCTTTCTCAGCTCTGGTGACACTTGATATAAATAGGTATTTTTCTTCCTGCTTTTGGTGATCCCTTCTCTTCCACTCTGGTTTACAAGTAGCTTCCCACGGCGCAGTTAAGAGAGCTTTATTTGTGAAGTGCAGGATGAAAATGTAATTGGGTACTTGAACCTCTTGGCTTCCCTTGCTGATGGGAGAAGTCTGGAATGAAACGGGTGATACTTGTGTTGTCTTAAGTGCTTTTGGGCATTCCATGTGGAAATGAGTCATGGCTCTGATGGCAGAGAAAGGCCAAGAAATCGATTGTCCCCAGTGCAAGGGAGAGGTTGGTGCAATTGGCTTCTCCAGTGGCTGTTAACAGGAGACTTTTTGCTGTCGGATGCCCACAGACCAGTTCCTCTGTCCAGCTGGCACCAGCACTGTCCTGCTTGCCTTGTACAGTGAGGAGTTCAGGGTGAGAGCATGATTTCAGGAATGCTGTGTGAGTTGGCTGAGGTGATGGGACAGAAGCAGAGCTGGGGCAGAATCACAGAATTGTCCAGGTTGGAAGGGACCTTTCAGATCATCAAGCCCAAACATGAACCCAGCACCAAACCACCACTCACCATGTCCCTCAGCACCACGTCTGTCCAGCTTTTAAATATCTCCCGGGATGGTGGCTCCATCATGTCCCTGGGCAGCCTGTCCCCATGTTTGGAGAGTGACCAGTGTCAGTGGGCATGAGCTGGTGTGTTCTTCCTTGGCTGAGCACCTCTGTGAGCTGTCCTGAGTGGGTTTGGGTGGTGGGACAGTGGTGACGTTAAGGACTGAAGCAGAAAACAGTTTGTTGTGGCTAATCCTCACTCCTCTGCAGGCTGCTGGCTCCGGCGGGATGGTCACTAGAGGGCAGCCCGGGTTTAGGTGTGGAGAGGGAGAACACGCTGGGGTTCTGGGCTGTGGAGAACACACCAACCCCACCTTGGGCAGAAACACCCCTGGGCCCGTTTTTAGGAGGACCTGTGCTGGCCAGGTGCTGCCAGGGACTCGGTTGGGAAAGCAATGCTGCCTGGGAGGCTGGGACACCTTCACCATCAGGAAATTGGCAGTGGAGTGGAGTTTTGCTCAGCAAGAGTGTGTTGGAGTTGGTGATTGGGGTGGCAGAGACAGGTACAGCCTAAGGACAGCTGTCAAAGCTGGTGGCAAAGATGGTAAATATTTCATGTAAACTCACAGAAGAGTGTTTGAGGCCAGAGACCAAGCGGTTCTGACAGTGCAGCATAAGAACATCCCCAGTCAGAGCTCGGTGAACCAAAGCAGTGCTCCGAGGTGTGGTGTTGGTTGGAAGAGTCTGTTGTGCAGTGGGTGACTGTCCCCGTCCCTTCCCTTTGCAGAAGGACGTCCCGGACGGGCTGAAGGAGCTCTCTGACGGCTCGGAGGAGAGCAGCGACGCCCAGTCCGACTCCCAGAGCTCCGAGAACTGCAGCAGCAGCAGCAGCAGCAGCGACGGGTGCAGTAACAAAGATGGGAAGAAAAGCAGATGGAAAAGGAAAGGTAATTTTCCTTTCCAGGAGCAATGATTTTAACACAATCTATGTCTTTGAAACACTTTGGTGATTTTTCCATCGCATTTGGAGCCTTATGAAGACAAGAGGCCTCTTCTGATGGGTTTGGATGCAGCGTTGATGGGGAGTGAGCATGGGGGCTCTGAGGCTAAAGCCTGTTTTGTGAACTGGTGGGTCCTGCAGGGTCTGGGCTTGAGCCACCGCGCTCTTTCCTCTCCTGTTTTGGCCTCTTTTCCCCTCGGAAACCAGGCAATATTTAGGCATTCAACGTTACTTGATATGACATCATTTACAAGCTCAGCTAACCCTGGGACCTGCTGCTCTGTGCTGGGTGGCTCAGTGATGTTTCCAGGATCCCCAGATTCTGGATTTTCTACAGAAGAACAGCTTTGGTGGTGCAAGAAGAGAAAATAGTGGGTGTCACTCTCTTTTCTGTCCTGGTGTCTTGGCCACTAGGAGGAAGCACTTGGTTCTCGATTTCGCTCTGGTTTTGAACTGTAGCTTTTAAAACTAATTTCATCCAAATTCAACGAGTAGCTGGAGGGGTGACAAAGGTGGTTCTGTCCCTGCTTTTCACAGCTGTCGGTGGCCAGGAGGGGAGAAGAAGCGCTGGAGCTGCTCTGGCAGCCTGAGAGGCTGTATCTTGACCCCGTGCTTCAGCGGATGGGTGGGAGCACACGGGGGAGAAGCAGCTGCCCCAGCTGCAGGAGGGACTTCTGCAACTCCCCTCCCTGCAGACATTCAAATCAGCTGGTGCCAGGCCATAATTACACAGCAAATTGGCCTTGCCTTCTCTGTCTCATGACTTAATTTTCCTGCAGTAGCTCTTGCTCTTCTGTCACTAGATGCCAGGCCTGCTTTATCTTCCCAGTGCCGTTTCCCGGCTGTAACGTAACTTTACACCAAAATTAAACCATCCAGAACTGGTTAGTGAGATAAAATAAGGTACTGTGATGATAAATGGTGAAAAAAAATGCCTTTGTGTGAAATATTTTTAGTTCTGTTTAATTCTAGTACTTGTGAGGCATCTCATAGGTGACACGCTGTTATTCCAGGGACAGGAATTGTCTCTAAGCAGAGCCCACACTTCTCTCCCTCGCTTTCTCGAGGCTGTAGTGGAGCTGACAGTGTTGGGTGTATATAAGGAAGAGCTGTGCTGTGAGGAAAACTTTCTTTCACTTTTAGTATTTCATTTACTTCATGCATCTGGAGAGATTCTCTTGGTTTCCTCCAGCAAAACCTGGAGTTTCCTGACCTTGCTGTGTGTAAAACCAGACTCACAGTTAACATCCAGGGAGCTGCCCAGAAAGGCATCCTGAGAATAGAAACAGCTCACACCCTGCCATGGCTCGTCTTGGCATTTGGCAGCCTGGTTACTGGGTAAACTGGGACCAGTAACCTGGTACCGGTTCTGGTGGGCAGTGGGGACAGTCCTGGCCCCGGGGACAAGGGGAGCTGGGATGCTGCTGATCCCTCTCCTCCTCGGTGCCACCTTTGCTGTTTTATCCTCTAGGAGAGCAGAGGAGTTTCTAGATGGAAGCAGGCTTGATTCTCAGTGGGTGCCTTTGTTTGCCCTGCTCTGAAGGAACCAGAAAAGCGTTAATTTCCAGTGAGGAGGATTCCTCCAGCGTGGAGCAGCGGAGCTCTGGAATGCAGCACTCCTACACAGCCGCTTCCTGGGCTGGCTCTGCCGACACGAAGCACGCAAGAGCTTCCTTCCTCATTAAAAACCAATAAAATAATAACAAAACCCCAAGCCCATGTCACTTAAATTCAGGGACAGCCCAAACTCCGCCAGGATTGGGGCTGGTGTTGCTCGGCTGCTGGCTTTTTCCACCGGTGTGCTCTTTGGGATGGGGCTGTCAGCGCCCACCCAGCCCTCTGGAATTCCGCCCATCCCGAGAGCCTCGGTAGGAAGCAGCGTTACTGCCGCCCCGTTTTCCTTTGGCAAGGATTGGGGAGGATAGTTTTTACCATGAGAATGTGGAATTCTGCTCTGAATGAAGGAGTGAACTCGGAGCAGGGTGGAGAGGGAGCAGGAGCTGTGCTCCCGCTGCCCTGCTGGAGGCTTTGCCCGGGGCTGCCGGCGGCTGCAGTTCGGCTTAACGTGACATTATTTCTGCTCATCTGCATATAAACCAGGAAGCTGCTCCAGATAACATCAACAGCCACTTCCTTATATGTGCAAAAACAAAGTGCCCTGAGCGGCAGCCGAGCCCACACTTTGATTTTTGGGGAGGAGGGAGACCCGCGTGTGCTCGCAGACCCACATGTGCCGCTGCCGGTGCCAGTCGGGAGCGCGGGGGCAGGGCTTTAAAAACAAGCCCCAAAGTTTAAACAGGAGCCCCTGGGCATCCCGTCCCACACCTCTGTGCTGGGGGCAGCCCTGGCTCCAGAGCTCCAGCAGCAGCAGAGATGCTCACGGAGCAGCTCCATGCCCCTCCCCTGGCAGGTAAGATGCGGGTGTTTTCCCAGGAGGGGCTCGTTTTGGGGGGTGTGAGGCAGGGGCGTTTCTGGCAGGGCCCCTCCCTGCCCAGCAGAGGTGACAGACACCTTCTCTTCAGCCCTGAAGCAGCTGCTCTTTGATGATCAAAGCAGAGCTTTGTTTGGGTAGAGCACCTGCACAAGGGTGCTGCCCAGGCTTCTCGGGTTCTGCGCTGGTTTGAATCATCCTGAAACTCAGTGGAGGTGCCTCATTGCGGGAGCTTTCACCACCGGTTCACCAGACTGGTGTGGAGGACAGCTCATAGTTTGTTATGATGTGAAATACAGGTGCTCGGGGGGTGATTGTCCCCGCTACTGGGCACTGGTGAGGCCCCATTTTGAGGGATGTGTCCGGTTTTGGGCCCCTCACCACAGAAAGGATATTGAGGGGCTGGAGCGGGTCCAGAGAAGGTCAACAGAGCTGGTGAGGGGGCTGGAGACCTTCTCGCTCTCTCCAACTCCCTGAAAGGAGGGTGTAGCCAGGGGGATCAGTCTCTTCTCCCAGGGAACAGGCCATGGGACAAGAGGAAACAGCCTCAAGTTGTGCTAGGGGAGGTTCAGATTGGAGATCAGGAAAAATTTTGACACAGAAAGGGTTCTGAAGCCTTGGAAGGGGCTGCCCAGGGAAGGGGTTGAGGCACCATCCCTGGAGAGATGTAAAAGCCGGGTTGACACAGTGCTGAGAGACGTGGTTTGGTGATGGGTTGTTTTTGATCAGAGCTGGGTCGATGGTTGGGCTGGATGATCTCAGAGGTCCCTTCCAACCTGGACCATCCTGTGATTCCATGTTCGGTGTCACCATCTGGGTGAGCACCTCGTTTGCACCGTGGGCTGGTTCTGAGCTGGGGGTCACTGGTGCCCTCTGCCCATGGTCCACCAGAGCTCCGTGGCTGGTGCCTACACCTGCCTTGGCCGGTGCGAGTCAGTAAAGGCATTTGGTTCCAGTGCAGAGCTGCCCAGGTTTCCTGACTTCTGGCAGCAAAAATGTCTCAAAATGGGATTTTCCTAGAATTTCTGCCATGTCCTTGCTCTGCCCGTTCTGATCCGAGTTGTCCTGAAAGACAAGGATCTTGTTGAGCTTCTGGAGCTGACACCTGCAAGAGCCCCCACAGCAGCAGGTCTCCCCTGCAGCAAAACCCAGCCTGGAGCTGCTGTGTTAAAAAGGGGGAAAATGGGGAAAAAATATGTCAGCTGGTGAAGTGAACTCTAAGGGAAACAAACTGGGCAAGATCATCGATAATCCTTCTGCCAGCCACCAGCTCCTCTTGCATTTGTACCCAGCAGGCGTGTGCTGGTGGGTCCCTCGTGGGGGATTCCAGGTTAGTGTTGGGAGTGAAAAGGAGCTGCATTTGGCAGAACGTCATTTGCTGAAAATAGATGAGAAGGTTTTAGTAAGGTTACGACAGGACAGCACCATGAACTCTCCTTAAATAGGACAGTGATGGGAAAATAACCGGGGTAATTGCACTTCTGCAGCGTGCTCAGTGCCAGTGGCCCAGGAAAAAGGAGGAAAACTGTTCTGTGCCTGATGTTTTGTGCTTGTCTCTCAGTGTAGAGGAAAACCTCGGGGAGACACCAGCTGAGGGGGCTGCTCCATCAGCTGCTGTGATTGCCACCCGGGGGCTGATGGCTGCTCTGCCTTCAGACAGCGCCCAGAACAGCTGCCAAACAAAATTATAATTTAAAAAAAAAAAGAGTTGTGTTTGGGTTGTGTCGTTCGGTTTCTTCCTGCTGTGGATTTGGTAAAAATATCAGCTTTTCTAAATGTGGCCAGTTCCTGCTGGCACTCGTGACCCGGGAGGAAGCTGTTTCCCGAGAGTCACGTTACGGGGTTGACCGAGGAATCTGCAGACATGGGGCCAAAAGTTCCTTTTTCCTTTGTTTAGGGTATTGTCTCTTCTGTTCAGGCTGGTGGATCACAGGATCCAGGTTTGGAGTGAGCAGCACTCGCTGTGCAGCCTCCTCTGGCCGTCACCAGCCTGTGTTTCCATTGCACTTCAGGGCAAGTGCTTATCACAGCAATTACTGGTTCTCGTTGCGTGAGCCACGGTCATTGAGCTGTGCCCACAGGTGCTCCTGGGGACTCTGCCTGTGAGAGGTGCTTTAGACATGTAGAAAAAGGGGTTGTAGACTTAAAATCTGCAGTAGAAGCGGTTTTGTGCATGAATTCTCTTCCAGGAAAGCTGGGGAGGGACTCTGGATGAGGGAGGGGAGCCCCAGGACGAGGGGGAAGGGTTTGACCCTGAAAGAGGGGAGATGGAGCTGAGATGTGGGGAAGAACTTCTTTGGGGTGAGGGTGGTGAGAGCCTGGCCCAGGTTGGCCAGAGAAGCTGTGGCTGCCCCATCCCTGGAGGGGTTCAAGGGCAGGCTGGAGGGGGCTTGGAGCCACCTGGGGTGGTGGGAGGTGTCCCTGCCACTGGGTGGTGGCACTGGGGGGGGCTTTAAGGTCCCTTCCCACCCAGGGACACCTCCCACCAGTCCAGGTTTCTCAAAGCCTCGTCCAACCTGCCCTTGAAATTTCTGCTTCCCTGGGGCCTTACTGGTGTTGATGGGAGCACGGAGGTATGAGCTGTCAGACACAGCCTTGGTGAGGACCAGCACAGCCCGTCTCTGCGTGGAGCCGGCAGTTGAGGGTTGTTTTTTTAAAATTTATATAAAATCAGAGTTGGGTAAGAGGAGCGCGTGGTCCCCGGCTGAGCAGCACAGGGGTCAGCTTTACCCGGGGTCGGTGCAGGGGGGGTTGTGGGGAGCTGCAGCTGGAGAGTATTTTGGGGCATTGATTCTTCATTTTAGCAAGGAATGGTCATGTGAAGGAGAACTTTTTGCAATGGTTGTCTCACTTTTAAATTTGATGTTGTTTTGATGGGAATTCAGGGTGTAGTTCCCCTCCGTTCTGCAGACGCATACCTGTAGGGAAGAAGGGCACTGAGTTAACAGGAGGCATTTCCCTGCTTCTGAAAGCATCTTTTAATGGCTTTCACTGGGAGTTTTTGGTGTAATACATCTGGATCCCATTAGCTGTTAAAAATGGGGTTATTTGAAGCTTGTGACTGCACATAGCTGGAGGGGGGGATACTGTATTTTTGGTTCAGCTTGACTGTACTTTCTTTCCAAGTGAGCAAAGCGCAGCCTTTTCTCCCCGGCCGGGTAGATGTCAGGGCCACCAGCCCCATGGCAGTGCAGGCGACCCCTCCAGCAGGAGCTCCGTGTCTGCTCTAGTCTTTTCTTTTCCCGTAATACTCTCCCAAGCCCAGACAAACTCAGCCCCCCCTGCAGAGCTCCTGCCCCCAGCCCCCCCGGGACGCAGAGGTGAGTACGGGCTGGCTCCACAAGGGTCGTCTCCGCGTCCTGTCTCTGGATCCCGCTGCAGTTCTGGCTCCTGTCAAGGCACAGAGTGGATACCTCGCTGCTGCCGTGCCAAGTGGTGAATCAGATTGGCCCTGGCACGGGGTTACGGACTCCAGCCTGCTCAGGGGAGGAGTTAATTACCGGGACTCATTACCCGCTGATAAGGCGGCGTGGGTTCCTGCAGCTGGAGGGTTGTTGGGTGATGTTCTCATGGTGGGCACCCAGCAAAGGCTTGTCAGCCCTGGGAGATCTTTCTTCTCATCTAATGCCCTGGGTATAACTTTAGCAGGACAATTTCAGTGCTGCAGGATAGTTTGATTCCACTTACCCAAAGATGAGAGCTTCTCTTACTGCGCAGTGTGTTTGAGACTGCGGTCAGCTCTGGTCTTTACAGGAGGAAGGACGAGAGATCCCAGGAAACCCGGGCTCCAGGGAGGGTGGTGTGAGCAGCTGGAGGGCTGTGCCCCCGGCCGCATCCCCGAGCCCGTGGCAGTGGTGGGTCCACTCAGTGTGGTGGTGCTGTGCTGGGTGGGCTGGCTTGGGTTGTCTTCAGCAAAAGAGTCATCAGATTCATTTTGGTTTCACAAACTTCCATCTTTTTTCCTTTGTGCTTTGGAGGTGTTTTGCCTCCCCGGTTCTCCCAGCAATCGCAGCTGTGCGTTTCCTTTACTTTTGGCAGATTGTAATGGTTTTATTTTGCTCCATGTGCTCACACAGTGCATTAGTCAGGATCCCCCCACACCAGTGTTCTGTGAGGGGAGCTGCAGAGGTTGACCTTAGCTGAGCGACCCGGAGATCTCTTGGATCCACTGAAATAAAAGGGCTGCACGAAGGCAGGGTTGTTCTTTGTGCTCACTTTCTTGAGCAGCACCTGCCACATCCCTTCGGAAACAAGCCTGAGAAACCCAGCAGCCACCTCTGAGAAAATCTTAATCTTGATGAGGGAATTGCCCAAGCCCCTGCCGAGGCAGCGTGAGCCCCCTCAGCTCCCCATCCTTCCGCTGGAGGATCTGCCTCTGCTTTTCCCTTCCCTCCCCTCCGGCTCGCTGCCGCTCCAGGTGCTCTGCGCTGGCTCCAGCCACGGGGCTCTGAGGAGGAGAAGAAGGAGGAGGAGGAGGAGGCGGAGGCAGCCCGTCCCAGAATAAATGAGTGGCTGAGCGAGCAAAGATCTCTCTAGTTCTGTCTGAGAAACATTTCAGTCTCACGGTGAGTTGTGCTGCCCCAGAGCAGGCTCTGTTCTGCCCGGGTGTTCTCTGGGTGTTTATCTGGCAGCCCTAGCCAGAACATTGTCATTAAATAGCATTAAATGTCATCTTAGCAAGTGAGCAGGTGCCTGCTGGAAACCAGTGGGATTTCAGACAAATATCCCGCTACTTTCGCAGCCCAAAAGGTAAATGACCTGTGCAAGACGGGACATCCGAGAGAGGAAAATAAGTAAAAAGCCTTTGGGCATGTTCACCTTCATTTCTTGTCGGTCCTGTGTGGCTGCTGGGACCTGCCACCCACTGAGAATTGTGAGTCTTGGCCCTTCTGCTCACAGCAAAGCCTGGGGTGAAGGCAGGATTAGCTACACAGAAATTCTCTTTGGAGGAAACAAACCCCACTGCTCCTTCTGGGGTCAGAACGTTCCTCTGCCCGTGTAGCCGTTGTCTCCTCTGCATGGCTGTGAGGATGGGACCTTTCCGAGGGCTTTAGTGTCCAAGGAGAGGTTTACCCTCCCATCCACCCCCCACTTTGCTCTGAGGACCCGACTCGGTCGCCTTTCCCCAGTTCTCCTGTGTGCCCTTGGGAAGGTGCTGTGGTCACAGCTGCCAGCGGGACCCAGGGCTTTGCACCGCCAGAGGATGCACGGAGTACCCCAGAGGGGCTTTATTCCCTGCCCCGGGGCTGAGCTGCCTTCCCAGGGCTGGGGTTCAGCCTGGTTGGAAAATACAGCTTTTCTTTACTCAGAGACAGCATAAAAATGACAACGTGAAGGGAAGGTGAGGCCGCAGAGGAGCAGCCTGCGTGCGGCCCGATGCTTCTGTTCACACAGAGCTCGCAGTTTCGGCAGCGATGGGTTTCACAGAGGATGTGGTTTCTGTTCTTGCCCTTCAGATGTCTCAGACCACGTAAGGGGCTGCCTCTTCCTCTGCCCGGGTTTTGAATCTTAAACCAAACGTGTTTTCTTCACATCTAACACCTGCCAGCAGGGGTGAGTTTTAGGAGGATGGTGCAGGGAGTGTCTGTCCAGCCGAGGGCTGGGAATGTCCCAGGTTTGGTGGGAGTGAGGGTCATGGCTGGGCTGTGCCCAGGCTCAGTGTGTCCATACCTGGCTTCCTCACTTTCCTGAATCCCACCAAGAGTTCTGTTGAGGTTGTGATCCCCACTACATTAGGTGAGAGAGTCAACAGGAATCTGCTGTGAGAATCTCACATACTTCATCTTCCCATCTTCACGCACAGCCTCTCCCCACTGGCTGTTTTCACCTGCTTGCCAGCCAGCACGGACCCTTTCCTCTGCTGACCCCTTCGTGGAGATTCCTGGGGGCTCTATGGGTGTTTGAGGGAGGTTTTCCTCCAAAAATCTACTTCTTTGATGCTCTACTTGGTAACTTTGAGGTTTTGTTCTCTTTATGATGTGTCTCTGAATCGTAGTTAAGACTCTGGTCTTAACTAAACTGAACATTGACCATTTTACTGGTTCCTGCCTCCCGTCCCAGTCTGTCCCTGAGCACTGAACCCCCCGGTACCCCCCAGGCTGGATTGTTGCTGTTTTCCTGCCCCGTGGCAGCCAGCCTGGGCCCTGCTGTCCCCCTCAGGTGCTGTCACCTCCCCAGCTGCTGCTCACCCCTCAGCAGCAGTTCCGACCACACCGAGAGAGTTTGCAGACGTTCTTGCTGCTTCCCAGGCCCTGGGGTAACATCGGGGTGATTTTTTTTGCCTTTTAAGCAGCAGCTCCTCTGGCTGTGACAGCGTCACCTTTCTCCCCTGCCTGTGTCACCTGGGTACAGTCACACCACCGGGGACTCCTAAATCACCGGTTTCTTACCAAACCCTTTTGCTGTGGTGGTTTTTAATGACGTTTCAGAGTCGATGTTCCCTCACCCCGTGGTGCATGGCTTCTGAAAAGCTTGCTCTTTTCATGTAATACCCATGCTGCCTGGGAGAAGCCGAGTTTTTCCAGTCTGTTGTTCCCAGTCCTCTGCCTTTCCTGGCAGTGCTGCTCTCCAGTGCTGCTGGCTCTGCCTTCCCTATGGATCCTGGCTGGGATCCCACTGGGGCTGTTGCTGTTACCCCCAGCTCCTCTCTGTGCAGGACACTGGTGTAGCCTCGTGTTCTGGGACTGATCCCTTCAGGAAGCAGTGATTTAAACACTTTACATGTGAATCTGTTCATCTCCCCGGGATCAAACATTCTTTTCCTCTTCGTTTTGTTTCTGTGATCTGGGGCTGGGTACCGGCGCTCTGCCTGGCTTTTGGGGCACGGTGTCAGTCTCAGCAGAGCAAAAAGAGGGGGTGACTGTCCCTGGCGTGGGGTGTTGGTGCCTGGGGTGGGTTCAGCTCGGCTGCTGCCCAGGCCGGGATGGATTTGCCAGGGCAGTGGAGGCAGACCCATCGTTTGCCCTCCCTGGCTGGGTGGTTGTAACGAGAACGTTTGAAACTCTCAAATCATCCAAAATGAGAAGCCCTGCCCGAGGACTCCACGTGAGTTTTCCTTAAGTCTCCGGCCTCGTCCACTGGGAATATACATCCATTTACTGGGATATCCTGGATATTCCCATATTTCTTTTTAGAAAGGAGCGAGGGATGGTTGAGCTCCACTTCCTTTGCGTGTCAGTGATCTCGCTCTTGCGTGGGGTTTGGGTTTGTTCTGATCAGAAGCTGCTGTCGGTTGGGTGGCCGAGCACGGGCTGTTCCAGATGCAGACAGCTGTTCCCTGGCTCTGTATTTCCAGTTAAATGTGACTTGGCTGAACCTGCGTGGCCCTGAGGCTTTCTCCCCAGCTGCAGTGTTGTTCCACGACAGGTATTTGCTGGAGGAATAAAAGAGGAGATGGACAAGAGATGAATAATCCAAAGCTGGCGGTAGGAACTGCTGGTGGCTTTCAGGGGGAAGCAGCTGCCGTGGAGTTTGTGTGGAACTAGAGATGATTCTTGGTGCAAGAACTAGCATTTGCTGGGGGTGCAGTTCTCCTGAGCCCCCTGGGATGGTCTGAAGCGGTGAGGGAGCTTCAGGTGATGGGTGAAGTTTTATGGATTATGGGGCTGTTTCTGTTTCTTCTCGCAGTGTCATCCCGGCTGTCCCAGACGTCCTCCCCCCAGTCAGCCTGCCCGTCACCTTCCATCCAGGCAGGAAAGGTCATCTCCTCCTCCCAGAAGCACAGCAAGAAGGCGCTCAAGCAGGTGAGTCTCCTGGGGGGGAATCTGCTCTGGGCATCCTCCCAGTTGGTTTATTTCTCGGGTAAATGGCCTTCAAAGGGGGTTCAAAATACGGCGCTGTTTAGCTCTTTGCTTTTTCCCTGAGTGAGCATCTGGAGTTATTTTTTTAATTATTATTATAGAACAGATATGAGACATTATTTCCTTTCTCCCAACTGTTTGACGAGTGCTTGGCTTTCTGCAATCTCTTTTACTAAATGGAAGGTCTTTTTGGGAATAGAATTAAATCCCTGGAGTCCTTCCCCTGGTTAGCAGCACACCTCCCCTCCCGAGGCATTCCATGGGTGCCGTGTGCGTGTGGCTGGAGGGAAGGGAAGGGGAGGGAGAACTCCCTGACGTGGCATTACACCTCAGCTGGGTGTCAGGAGAGAAAGAGGAGGGATTATTTTCCATACAGACAGTGTTAGCTGCACAGGCAGGATGGATTGGGTGAGGGTTTGTTCTCCATTTGTTCCTCCTGATGGAAAATGCAAGCGCAGTTGTTCCCCCGAGCCTGCCTCCTGCAGGTGTTTCCCCAACAGTGGTGTTCAGTTTTCCACAACCCTTGAAAAGGAAGTGCTTTATCAGGGTCAGTGTTACTCCTCAGTAACGTAAAAATCTGTAAGGGTTTATGAATGGAGCTGTAGAGGAGGTGCTAGTCCAGGGATCGGGGAAGCTTGTCCCAGAGAGATGAGGTGAGTTCCTGATGTGTGCCAGGTGGGATTTGCCTTTTCCAGCTGAGAAGCAGCACTGGAGATGGCCTTCAGCTAGCAGGGATGCCTGGGACAAGGATCTGCACTGAGAGAGAAGGGTCTCATTAGGGCATATGATTGAGGAGGACGTTGTGGGGGAAACAAGGCAGCTGAGCAAACTGGGGCTGTGTTTGCAGCAGGAGGGCACTGAGGTGGTGTCAGAAGGAGATGCCAGCTTCAGGGAATCTTCTGGCTGCTTCCTTGTGGCAGCAGGGCTGGGGATCTGGGCTGGTGCTGCTGCTGGGGGCCGCAGTGAAGCAGCAAGATCACGTTGTCATTTTAGGCAGATCTTCTGGAGTTCAGGGTCAAGCTTCCACTGTCATTTGAATCCTCAGAAGATTGCTTCTCACTAGTTCAGCAAGCTATGAACTGTACTCTTTGCTTTCCCTTCCTCATCCCGCTTCCAGCCTGGCTGGCAATCACCTCTCCAGCATCCACAAAGGCTTTTCCCTTTTAAGAGGGTGATCAGACAGGCTCAGGGTTTGCTGTAAACGCTGCTCTTCCTCCTCCCATGCTCAGCAGTTCCCCGGCGCTCTCTCTGCTCTGCAGGTCCCTGTGTCACAGACTCAAAGGTTGGAAGGGACCTCGGGGCGGCCACACTCCCTTTTCCAAACCTACACTGTTGCCAAACCTGATCTGTTAAATATTTGAAGTGATTTGCATAATGAGAGCACGGGATTCAGACAGCCCCCTGAACACAGGAGAGCTCTTTGTGGTGTGATGCTTTCCTGATGCTCGGTGCTGCCTGCGGTGCCTCTTCAGGCCACGGAAGAACGAGTAGAAGCTCTCTTGAACATTTGCAGTGTGTGTTACTCACATGAATCCTCGGTCTCTCTTTGATCTTTCTGGGTTTTTAAATGCTTTTGACCTCGATAAGAGGAGGTTAATCGTGCGTTGCAGAGGCTGCTTCCTCTCACTGATCTCTGATTTAGCTGTTTCGGTGTGGCTGGCTGTGTGTCCTACCCTGTGCTAGAAGTGGCTAACGAGGAACTAGTTAATAGAGTGGAACAGAGGCAGCTAGCGTGTCTGCTCATTAGCTGGGTCCTCTTGCCATCGGGCTCCCTCATTTGGGTCTTTACAAAATGGACATTTGTCTGTCTGTCTGTCTGCTGGTTTCCTTGTGTGGGGGATTCTGTGGGTTTCTACAGCTCTGTTCTCTCCCGGTCCCAACTATTAGCCCTGCTGCTGTTATTATTTCAAATCCCGATGGTCTCTAGTTAGGTCTCTCTCCTCTGTATAAATGCAGCATGATTTTGCCTGTTGCTTCCCATTTCGAAACTCCTCTCTGCCCCTGATCTGGTGTAGCTTGCTCTGCCGTCGGGTTTGTTGGGGTTAGGATTGCATTTTCTGCAGAGACACTTGGGTTTGGGTAAATGCTGCAGCTCAACCCAGCGCCGCCTTACTTCCTTGTCTTAGTCATCTGTGCCTTCCAGGCTGTGCTGTGGTTGCTCTAACCCTCTTCTCTGAAACAAAGGGGTTATTTGCTTCCCTTTAGTGTTTTAATCATTGCTACTCTCCTAATTTAAAAAGTCCTTCCTGATCAGTAGCCTCTCTGTTGAAGGCTTGGTAAGTTGCTGCTTGCTTCTCCAGGAGATGGAGATTAATTATATTATGATTTTTTGAAATATTTGTATAATTACTTCATGAACCAGCTCTGGGTTTGGAATCCTTTCTCTGCATTCTCTAGAAAACTTCTTTTTCTTTTCATGAGAAGACATGACATAAGATATTTTGGAAGCACTCACCTTTTGGTTCAGATGCCAAGGTGGGCAATCTCTCCACCCGCAGCAGTATGTGTGAGCAGGCAGTGCCAGTGTCCCCCGCGGGCTGGATGTGTTCCAGAGGTTGTTTTGGACTTCTGACATAGTCAGAGGCAGAATCCAGATATCAGTCGCTGGGAAACAAGCAGTTTGGTTGCTGATAATTTCTAAGAATGCGTTGAATTTGTCTTTGCTCACATTCTCCTGCCCTCTTCCCCAGGCCTTGAAGCAGCAGCAGCAGAAGCAGCAGCAGCAGCAATGCAGAGCGGGCATGCCCGTCTCCTCTAACCAGCACGTCCTCCTCAAGGCTGTCAAGGCAGCTGGGGACTCCGCCTCGGCCAGATCTGGTAGGTGGCAGTGATGCTCCTGTCTCTTCTTCCACTGTTTTGTCTCAAACTTGCCTTGTCTTCTCCTCAGGGGATGAGAGAAAAGAGTGCTCTTTTCATACCACATTCCTTTTGTTGCTGAAACAGTCCGTCTTCGGTTTTCCTGGCTTTGGTTTTATTAGGAATGCCTTCAGTGAAGAGCAGATCTTGGCTAGATCTTATCTGGGTAGAAAGCTGCTTTCTGTGGTAAATGTCTTCCCCTGCAGCTGCCTGTGCCTGTGCTCAGGTTCATGGCTGAACACACTGAGGTGCTGTTTCTCGTAGGACTCATTTCTTTTCCAAAGTGGCTCCTCATCCTGTAGCCTGGCTGTCCTGTCTTCTTCTGAAGAACCTGCTGATCTGGAAGATTCCCAAGTGGTTTCCAGTAGAAATTCCCAAGATCACTGCTCTCTTCTTGCTCCTCCAAGGGCTCATTCTCCCCCTCCCCAGCAGCAGTGTTTCACTGGGTGGCATAAATTCCTGGGAGCTGCTTCTGCCTGGTTTGCTCCACGTTCCTTTCAGTGGAACTGATTCCTGTTGTAAGCTCCTGGTTTCGCGAGCCTGACTCAGGTTGTTTTCTTGTAGGTGCAAGAAACACCTCGATGTCTCTGTTTGTACAGGCAGGTTTGCCTGTTGTACAGATAAATGACTTTGTAGAGTAATGCTGTCACTATTTTATCAATCTGCAGTTGATTTGCCTGACCTGAGAGGTGCAAGTGCCTCGTGGCAAGCACCACTGCTCATTTTGGTTTGTTTCAAGCCAGGCTCCTTATACCTTTGTTGGATTCCTTCTAATTATCCAGCAGGCCACGAGCAGCTCTTGTTGGTTCAGCAACTTCTTCCCACTCGTGACTTGTGCAGCCACCTCTGTCAGTGCAGAGTCCTGCGGTGTCTGCTCCCGCAGGGCTGGGTGCTTCCTGCCAGGCCAGGGGAAGCTGCACACAGTGCTCAGGGTGGGAGATGCATTCCCGATTTCATAGAATCACAGAATGGTCAGAGTTGGAAGGGACCTTAAAGACCATCCAGTTCCAACCCCCCTGCCATGGGCAGGGACACCTCTCCCTAGAGCAGGTGGCTCCAAGCTCTTCCCACCAGCAGAAAAAGCACTGCTGTACTAAAGGGAAGGTGGGTGGCGGTGGTTTGTAAGGAGAAATCATAGTTTGGCTGAGCAGTGATTCTGGAGGAAGACATGGAAATACCTCCTGAGTACTGGAAAGAGGAGGAGGAGTTACTGAGGGTGGTCTGGAAGAACAAGAGCTGCAATAGTAGGTTAAAATTTAGAAAGTACACATGAAGCATGGAGAGGTTTTTCCTAAGGGTGAACTCTAACAGAAACTGAAGCTGCCTCTGAGAGGAAGCTCTAACAAGATCAGTGTTGGATTTGGATACAGATGGGAAATGAGATGGGACTGACTGGGAAACAGACTCAACCCATACACACCACTGCTGTCATCCTTTGTTTCGTGATGGTGGGATCCCTGCGAAGGGCTCTTTGCTGTCAGCCCCTCGGGAGCTGAGCACTGCAAGAACAAAGGAGTATGAGTATCCTGGAGGAGCTAGTCCTGGAGCTGCTGGGATGAGGGTGTGCACGTTGAGGAATCTTTATTTCACTCCAAACAGATGTCTCGTGTGACATTTCTTTGTGCATCCCGGTGTTGAAACGTTTCCCTCTCCTGTGCAGCCTGGGAAGGCAAGCAGTCGGACGGCCAGGCGGGCAGCCCCCAGAACTCCACCTCCAGCTCCTCGCCCTCTGTCAAGCTCGAGAACTCCTTGCCAGGGCTGGGGAAGAAGCCGTTCCAGAGGTCTGACAGGCTCCATGCAAGTAAGAGAGTTATTTTTCTGCTTGCAGAGATCGGGGAGCTCTGGTGGCAGAACAAAAGCCTAAAGAGCAAAACTGAGTAAAATGAGTAATTACTGCATTGCTGAAAGGGACGTCTGGGCAGCTCTGGGAGGTGCTGCTGGGGGGCTCTGGGGACTGGGACAAGGAATCCAAACCTTACACGTGCAGATACACCTCACTTCTCCTCACCTGTGAATCTGCAGCTTGCTGTTTGAGAAGCAAAAAAGGACTTGGGTTGTTTGGCTGGCTCTTTAGTGTGCTTAAGACACTTCAATATCGTTTAAAAGAAAAAAGAAATTCCTTCCCAGATCTTTATACATCAGCCCCTGCTGTATTGGGGTTCCTGCCCACTCATTCATTGGGCCTTTCTCAGCCCTCGTGCCCTTTGGTGGTTTCTCTTCACGTGCCCGTGGTGGGGCTGACCCGGGTGTACCCGGGGCTGTGCTGAGGTCCTTCTCCATGCGAATCATCCCACGTTTCCTGCAGCACTGGGGAAACAGGCACTTTCCAGGGTGCATTTCATTTTTTGCCCCGTAATTAGGAAATTCTGCAGCTTGAGTAGATGACAAGCCTGCAGAGCCATCTTCTGAGGGGCTGCTGATGGAGCAAACCTCCCCTCGTGGAGGAATCCCGGGGGTTCCTGTTGTGACATAAAGCTGGTGTCCCCCGTGTCAGGGGCAGTCAGGGTCTGTCTCACCTCCTTGGCTAAAAACACCTTCAGCCCAGGCTTCCCAAGACAGGGTGCCTTGCCAGTAACGGGCAGTGATGGATCCAGAGCAGCAGAGCGCACAGCACGGTGCTTTTGCTTCTCTTCAGTCCATTTCTCTTTCATTTTTCTCCTCCGAACGTGCAGCACGTGTGAAGCTGTAGCATTCGGGCTGACACTGGCCTTGCTGGCTCTCAGAGGACAGGGAAAGAGAACAGCTCCTCGTTCACACTGCCTGTCTGCAGCCTGCTTGCTGCACAAGCACGACCAGCTGGTGGTTTTTTTCTGAACTGGTTTTGCCGAGAGCAAAGCAGGAAAGTCTGAGAAGAAATCCAGAGGAACAAACTGACCTTAACTAGAGCCTTAAAATAGAAAATGGTTGTGGCCAAAAGCAGCTCTAGAAACCCTCCTGAAAAAGACTCCTTGCCAGTCCCATGCAGCCAGGATTCCTGCAGATGTGGGGTGAGCTGGGAGAGGCTTCAGTGCTTCAGCTGGGGAAACCTCCCCGTGTAATTCTTAACTCCGTAGCCAAAGGCAGGGTGTGTGCTTCAAGTCCAGGTATGAAACCCAGTAATAATGTGGCATTTTGCAGTGAACTCTGAGGGAGCCTTGGATCCTCCCTGGGGTGAGATGCTCCTTACGCCTTTGGGGTTCCTTGCAGGGCAGCTGAAGAGGACGAAGTGCGCGGAGATCGACGTGGAAACTCCGGACTCCATCCTGGTGAACACCAACCTGCGGGCCCTGATCAACAAGCACACCTTCTCCGTCCTGCCCACGGAGTGCCAGCAGCGCCTGCTGCTGCTGCTGCCCGAGGTGGACAGGCAGGTACGTGCCGAGCAGGCACTGGAGCACCCAAGTGCTGGCTCTGTCCGATGGGATAGACTTTTTCTTCTGTGCACAGTGTTAAAAAATGGGAATATTCTCCAGCGATTCGCTTGGAAAAAAGTGGCTGAGGTTGGATAAGCCAGTAGCTTTGTTCTGCTCCACATTCCCAGCCACAGCAAGAGCAACTTTTCTGCTCCCCTGGGCTTGGAAGAGGGCCAGGGGTGGTGGGAACGCAGCGGTGTCGGCATCTCCCTCTCTCCTGCCCTCTCCCAGACCCTCCAGCACAGGATTAACCCCGCGGCCCCTTTGCCTGGCGCCTTCCCCCAGAGCACCCTGACACACCTTTAGTTCCACCGTTCTCCTTTCTCATTCCCTGGTGTCACTGCTGTCAGGTTCCGAGCTTAGTGAAGTGCAGACTGGGTTCTCTGTGGCACATCCCCACTGCCCAGGCTGCAGAGTAGACTTGGCCTGAGCCAAAGAGCTCGTGTCCTGCCCTGAAACACACCCTGATGGAGGGTCAGCCTCAAAGGGGGCTTATTTTTGTGGATTGTCTGTCTGAGACCTCTCTGAGTGAGGAGAGGGCTGTGAAAAAGCAGAAGAGTTGTCAGTGGGGAGGAACTAGATGGTCTTTAAGGTCCCCTCCAACCCAGACCATTCTGTGGGTTGGGGTCATCTGCTCTGGGAGGGACCTGGGAGAAACAGGGAAGGTTTTTGCTGAGCTCTTGGCTGAAGAGTTGGTGACAACTGGAACAATTCACCTGAGTGACAGGGGGTGAGAGCTCAGCCTTCAGTGTTGGAGGAGGAGCTAAGGGGCTCTTCTGAGAAAACAGTTAGTTTCAGCTCAGCTAGATTTGGTGAGTTTGGTCCTCAGAGTCAGCCTCACCATTACAGCAGTTTCTCCAGCAGCTTGTGGAAGGTGGGGATGGTGCAAAGAGAAGAGAAAAGCGCCGATGTTGCACTTGCACGTGAAAGGAGGAAAAAGCAATGATCTGAGGAAGCGAGGGTCAGCCTGTGCATGCTCAGAGCCAGAGAAGCTGCAGACAGAACAAGGACACTTCCTTCCTTTTCCCACACTGACAGGTTGTGTCTGCCTTCAGCATTCCCACCCGGCTGGTGGGGACCTGCAGAGCCCGGCGGGTTCTGGGCTGTGCTTGTGCTTCAGCTGTAGGGCCCTCAATTCAGCTGCCCTCACTGTATGTGCCTGGAGCTGCTTCAAATGTTCTTCAGATCCCAGAGCTGGCTCCAAGCTGCCACTCCAGATGGAAATCTCTGAACGTCCTGTCCCAGATCCTCCTGTCCCTTGAAGACACTTCCCTGTGTGGGGCTCAGATCAGGACTGGATGCCCCTGTTTACCCTCTCCAGTCAGCTCCCGGGAGTCTGTGTCTCAGCTGGGCTCCTTCTGCAGAAGGTGGGAGAGCTGGTTAAGTGCAGAGCCTGTCACCCTGTGCTGTGGCTGAGCTGAGCTGGGTCCCTGACTCCAGGCTCTGGGCTGGCTCCGTCGCTGCCGGCTGTGGAGGGATGCTGGCTTGGGCACGGACACGCAGAGCACACACCCCTGGGGCTAGATCCATNTTCCAGGGATGGGGCATCCTCACCCAGAGGATGCTGCACTGAGCACATTGTCTGTGTTTGGACGTAGAGGGAGTTTGAACATTTTCCATCGTCTCCTGAGTTCTAGCCCTCAGTCAGCATCCCCTGGGGGCTTGTTAGCCCAGGGCTGATCCAGTAAATATTTGAAGGAATCGCTTTGTAGGTCCCGGGGCCTTTGTAACAGTTAGGTACGTGTCAGAGGATGCTGTGACGGGGTTTGGAGCTGGAGGTCACGGGCAGGAGCCTCGCAGCAGATGGCAAGACATTCCTGTCCTGACTTTTAAGTTTAATTGTCCTTAAATTGAATTAGAATTCGACTGAGAACAGATTTTGACTGACTAAATGGTATCGCTTGGCTCCAGAGAGGACAGCTTTTCCATCTGACTGTGGTAGATCTCCTGGAGCAGCCGTGGGGAGCCCTGAGCAGTGGGGAGGCAATGGAAGAAGAGGTGAAGGTGTTGGACGTGCCCCCAGTGAGGGGCAGGAAATGGGAACGTACCAGTGGTGCCCACTGTGAGTCACAAAAGGCTTACTGAGCGCCATGTGGATTTCTGTGTCAGGCAGTGAAATTCCACATTTCCCTCTTGGGCGCAGAGCAAAGCAAACCTCCAGGTGTTCATTACCCACCTTGTCATTTCCCGCTGCGTTGTGTTCCGGTCTCAGTCTCACTCTCTCACTGAGGCCCTGCCCTGGAGCACACCTGCCCTGCTGGCTGAGCCCTGTTTTGGAGATGGGATGGGTTAGAGCTTCATTTGTCCCTGTTTTTCCCTAATCATGGATGGTTCTGGTTGTGCACATTTCCAAATTACTTTTGCAGGATACCTTTTATGTCCTTGCCTTCTCTTTGTGCACATGTTCATGCTCAGGCAGTTCCAGCAGTGTCACACCTTCCTGTTGCAGGGAAGGGGCATCTGAAGAGGCTTTTCCGAGGCTGCTCCCATCCCCTGTGCTGTCCTTGCAGCAGCGGGACCTGGGCCTGGGCTGGAACAAGGATGAGGAGAACTTGCCACAACCTCCTGGATCCCAGCCCTGAGAATGCTCTTTGGTTTCTCCTGAGTGAGCTAAAGAGAGATCTGTGGCCATGCTGGGGCTCCTGCTCTGCCCTCCCGTGCCGGGCTGACCCTGTCCCCTTCGTGGTGTGTTCCAGGTCGGGGCGGATGGTCTGATGAAGCTGAGCGGCTCCGCGCTCAACAACGAGTTCTTCACTTCTGCTGCCCAGGGCTGGAAGGAGCGGCTCTCAGAAGGTAAAGCTTCCCCAGAGCATGACGTGTGAGGCTGGGAGGTTTTTGGCTAGGGAGTGTTTGGGGATGTGTGAAGGACACCTGGTGGAGAAGCTGGGGTGACGTGCTGGGTGGGGGCAGCTGGAGGCAGTGCGGCTCCCGGGAGCAAGAGCTGGCTCCTCTCGAGGTCAGGGGGGGCTGTGGGAAGGAGTTCTCCTTTGAGAACTTCAGGAGAAAGTTCTCCTTTGAACTGCACCTGTGGAAAATGAGCAGGTGTCTGGAAGAGATGAGAATAGAAGGAAAAATGTGTTTAAAATCTTGTTGGGATGAGAGCGGAGCAGAGCTGCTTTCAGCTGTGGTAGCAAAGGTGAGTAGAGCAGGTCAGTTGTGTTCCCAGGGCGATGCTGTGTCACCAGCAGAGTCATCAGAGGGTGGCACGGCCAGTCCTCAGATCCCTGACCCTTGTCACAGCAGCCTGGCACGATCCACAGGGCTCCTGCGCTTCCAGCGGCATCCTGAACTCAGGGGTCCTGAATCCCATCAGTTGCTGAGATCACCTCGGCAGGAGCGACTCCCTCGTTGTGGGCAGGGACAGGAGTCAGCCACGCAGCCCATCCCCGGGGTTTATAGACTGCAGCACCACCTGTGACTGGCTTTGGGAAGGGGATAGCATTGACTCTTAGAGGCTTTTCCATAGACAATTTACCCAGTTGTGCAAGAAGCTGCATTGGCAGGGGCTGGGGCTGGCTGGGCTTTGAGGTCCCTTCCCAACGGAACCGTTCCATGGTTGTATGAAACACTGCAGCTCAGGAGAGGCTGAGGTGCCAGGGGCAGGGCTGGGAGGGGACATCTCTGGGGTGGCACCCACCCCTGCGGGCGGGGAGGCTCCTGCCCTTGCCCTCACTGGTTTTGTCCACAGCTTTTCTGGGAGGTGACCCCTGTTGCCTTTCGCAGGTGAGTTCACACCCGAAATGCAGCTGAGAATACGGCAGGAAATAGAGAAGGAAAAGAAGGTCGAGCTGTGGAAGGAGCATTTTTTCGAGAGCTACTATGGCCAGAGGTGAGACCTTCAGCCGCCGTCTGGCTCCTGCTCTGCCTGCCCACGCCGGCTCAGCACATCCTAGGGGGTCGTGTTGGGGCTGAAAACCCAGATTTGATGTTTGATGAGGAGGGATGGACGAAGTTAATCCTAAACCAGACACCGCTCTGGGAATTGCAGTCCCATTTGATTCATTTCTCCCTCAAATCAGGATGGCTGAATAATGCCGGTGCGGAAGGGCAGCCGCGCTGGTTCTCAGCTGAGGCTGCGTCGGTGGCTCTGGCACGGGCCACCTTCCTCTGGAAGAACCAGTGGGATGCTCTGGGTGTCCCTTTCTGCAAATGTCACCGTCTGAGCTTCAGTCAGATGGGAGCCGTGGGGTGGTTCCTGTGCTGCAGATGGGTCTGGGGTGGCAGATGAAGGAATATCTGCTGGTGGCCAAATCCCTGGGGTTTGCAGCCTGGAAAATGTGTGTCTGGGTAGAGGCTGGATCCAGCCCGTGTTCCCTCTGTCTCAGTTGGTTTTAAACTTTGCTGCTAAGTTGTGTTGGGTGTGGAAGTTGTACCAATATGGCAGGTTTTCAGAGATGGTGGTGAGGGACACGTGGGACACGTTCCTTTAGGGTGCAGCACGTAGAGAACCCTCTCTGTTCCCGTGGGGATGGTGGCCAGAATGTTTCACAAAATAAAAATTCCATTTTTATTGACAGTTCTGGGCTGAGTCCCGAAGAGTCCAAGAGGCTGACAGCAACCACCAGCCCTGCCGAGACGGGGCCTGAGAGGGCAGCAGCCGAGCAGCCACCGTGCGTGGCCGCCTCCCCGGCTCCGCTCGGAGAGGAGCTGCCTCCTCCCCGGGAGCCCAGGGCACAACCAGCCACGGAGGCACCAGCCACGAAAAGAGGGGCAGAGGAGAGGAGAGAGGACACGCAGCCCAAGGCTGCCAGGCCTGCAGAGACCTCGGTGTCCCCGGGTACAGCGAGACCCAGCGACCGCACTCTGCCCGTCAGAGAGAGAATCCCGGGAGAATCCAGCCCGGAGAAACCCCAAACCGCCACCACCCAGAAGCCCGAAGAAGCGAGGAAGCAGCCTGTGCCCCGGGCAGCGCTGGCCACGGAGACCGTGAGTGCCTCGGGGTTGGCCCCCAGCAAACCAAAGAGCCCCGACGCTCCCGAAGTGCTCGCCCAGGTGAAGAGCCCGGTGACGGCTCCAGAGCCGCCGGAGAAGAAGCCCCCTGTCCCCGAGGAGATGGAGGTCAGCCTTGAAGCCCAGAAGAGGAAGTCGGAGAGTCGGGACGAAGCTGTGCTGGCTCCCGAGAAGAGGCCGCGCCTGGCGGAGAGCTGCCAGCCGCGGGCACCGTGCCGGGGCCAGCCACAGCCCTTTCCTGCTGCCGGGACCACGGTGCCACGGGTGCCCCCGCTCAAGGTAAAGAGACCTGAGGGGATGTCACCGTTCCCTGGGTCATTCCAGCCGGTGGCTCTGGCAGAAGTGCTCGGTCCCTTGGGTTCTGGTTCTGTCTGTAAATTGTGGCACCTGCTTAAGGGTTTGATCCAGAAATGCCAAAGCTCAGCTGCTGGCCGGGGCGGCACCGGCTGGTCACCATGGCTGCAGTCCTGCACACATGGAGGTGTTGGAAGAGCTTTTGGGCCAGAAGCTCAGAGAATTGTGCAAAAGCCCCTGGGAGGCAGCTGGGGAGCTCTGCAGCTCTGGCTGGAGGGGGGGAGCTGCCAGAGCACACAGGGCTTCCCGGCGGCGTGAGTGCCCCCGGCAGGACCAGAGATGGGCAGAAATGGGTAAAGGGTGAAACTTGGAGTGAGGGAGGGCGAGTGTTGAGGTCTGGAGCAGCCTTAGAGCTTTCCCGGAGGGAGCTTGGCAGGTTTTGAGTACGGGTGTGCGATGCTGTCGCCTGCGATGGCAAGGGCTGAGCTCCCATGGTGGGTTCCAGAGGTGGAACTGGGCACCAAGGGCAGGCGTGTCTGAGCAGTCAGCTCAGGGCAGGGAGACACGGGGGTTCTCCAAAGGCATTTCTCCAAAGCCCTTATTTCTCTGAGCCTGCAGCCACAAGACGTGGGTTGCAGGTCCCAGTGTCTCAGCTGTGCTCCTCTCCCGCTCTGTTTCAGATTCCCGTTTCCAGGATCTCCCCGATGCCATTTCCCACCAACCAGGTCTCTCCCAGGGCGCGTTTCCCCATCTCATTTCCCAGTCCGGGAAGAACAGGGGCCAGAACTTTGGCCGACATCAAGGCCAAA
>VXBW01005393.1:39467-83795 GCA_013400375.1 Thinocorus orbignyianus | reverse complement strand
TCTATGATTCTATGAAAGGAGAGGGGAAATGAAGCCTTTCTTTCCCCTCCAATCCGATACATGTGCAACGACTACAATGAAGCGGATGTGTCACCTCTATTGCTGACTCTGAGTGATTTCCCACTAACAATTAGCATGAATCACGGGGATAAAAACCTGAGGTGGAAAAGACCTATTAGAACATCTAGTCTGTCTCCCTGTGAACATAGGGCTCTCCCTGACGATTTCTACCCAAAGCAGTTCACTGCTCCAAAGTCTGTGTTTTCATCCCTGTGCTTTCATTTGCTGAGAAGCCTTTACAAGGACTGCTGCTTCTGGTCTTTACCCAAAAACACGATTACATCAGTTCTGCTCTTCCAGATCGATGTCCCTTCTGGAAAGGCTTTTGGTCCTATGGGTACCTGGAACATAAAATATCTGCTGTTGCTTTAGGAGTGGAAATACAATAGGTTGTCTTTGCCTTCACGCACCACAGAAGATGTACAAGCTGTTCGTGTATTCAGCAGCGGCCCAGAAAGCCAGCGAAGGCAAACGTTTGGTTACAGTGAAATATATTAAGGAGCACTTGAGGTCCTACCATGCAGGATTCAGCCAAGTGGGGAAGGTGCACATGGAGGTGTTTGTGGCTGCCAGGTTTTGGGGCTTGCTCTGTGCCATTGGCGTAGATGGTGTAGGTGGGTCTGGGCCACTAAAATAATCCAAGGGCTGGAGCACCTTTCTTATGAAAACAGGCTGAGAGAGTTGGGGTTGTTCAGCCTGGAGAAGAGAAGGCTCCAGGGAGACCTTAGAGCCCCTTCCAGTCCCTAAAGAGGGTCCGGGAAAGTTGGGGAGGGACTCCTGATGAGGGAGGGGAGCCATAGGATGAGGGGGAAGGGTTTGACCCTTAAAGAGTGGAGATGGAGATGAGATGTGGGGAAGAACCTCTTTGGTGTGAGGGTGGTGAGAGCCTGGCCCAGGTTGCCCAGAGAAGCGGTGGCTGCCCCATCCCTGGAGGGGTTCAAGGCCAGGCTGGATGGGGCTTGGAGTAACCTGGTGTGGTGGGAGGTGTCCCTGCCCAGGGCAGGGGGTGGCATTGTATGGGCTTTAAGATCCCAACTCAAACCATTATATGATTCCATGATTTTATCTTTACCCCAGAGGTGGGCTAAAACCACCTCAGACTCCTCCCAGCCTGGAACAGCCCCCAAAATAATTTGTTTCCGCTCCCTTTCCTTCTGCTGGGCTGTCCCAGCTCTGCTCCCACTGAGGGTCTCTTGAGCAGAGGGGTGGCTCTCAGGCAGCAGCACAAACCATTAGGGATGTGGACAACCATCTGGCTCTTCATAACCAATGGGCTGAGCTTCAACAGGAATTTGGGATCCAGTTTGACACTAGCCCCCTTCAAAATAACAGATACACCACTCAAAACAGAGCTGAACGGGGATGCCTTTGAAGGTAGACAGTGCATGAAGCAAGCCAGGAAGCTAACTCACTTGAACATTGGGGCAAGTAGGTTCGTTTCACCCCAATCTCAGCATCCTCTACTCAAGTTCACTGCTTATTTGCCCAAAACCTGTAGCTTTTTGAGCCAGTGTGGGAAGATTCCATGCAGCTGATTCCACCACCTGACCAGGTTCCCAGCTGACATCAACTGATTTTTTTTCCCCTCCTGATTTCCACAGGTGATCATTTCTCATCAGGATTTCATTCCTATCAAAGTCACCCAAAAACCTTTCCACTGAACCCAGCGGCTGCCAAGCAGATCCCGTGGAAGAAAATGTGAGTGCGGAGACAGAGAACCAAGAGCTTTTGTAGGAGTTGTTTAAAAAATAAAGATAAAAATGGGGGTGGTGGTGGTTCTGTGTTTGTGGCATCCTCCTGTATCCCTGCAGAAGAGACAGCGGTCCCAGGAGGGGACAGTGGGAAGGATACAACCCCCCGTGTTGCTCCTGGGGAACATTCAGCCACAGGATGTACTTGGATGCCTGTGGCCAAGCAGCATCCGTGTCCCTGCAGCCTGGAACAAACACCAGGACTGATGGGATGCTTCTGGGCGGATAAACTTTTAAAAGATATAATTCCTCTGAAATGCATTGATTTGCCCCACCTGAGATAAAATAATTCCAATAAAATTGATCTGCTCACAGTTTTTCTGATTATTTTTTTTTCCTTTAGATATTACTTGTGATGGCAGCTCATTGCGGGCAGAAATCTGATCTACTTTTTATTTATTTTACTATTTATTTACATAGATAACGGGCGTTTAAAAAGGTGAAAGACCCTGGCACAGACCCAGTCCTGGGGGTCCCGATGTGTGACTCAGCACAGACCACTTTAAAAACAAGGAGCTTGCTGAACAAATAGCAGCTCCCCGCTGCCCAGTGAACCTCCCTGTGACTCCAGATATTTTTAATCCTGCTCTGGACTATCTCCAGGAAATCAGTAATAATTACTAATTGTATTTTTGTAAGCTAAATGAAAGGATGCATTCTTTCTTGAAACTCTGCCCTCGCTTTTGCAATTAATTATGTTGCTCTTCTGTGTGATTAATCCTTGTCTTTGTGTTACAACTTCACTTAATCAAACAGTGCTGGGTAGCATGCCGAGGGTTCTTAAGTCTAAGATGTTTTCTCCTTTTTTATCATCACTTTTCTCTCTGCCACTCTCACCTCTTTTGGAACTTTCAGCAAAGCCGTGTTTTACTAAAGAACCAAAGAGTTCTCAAACCATCAGGGGAAATTTGCATGAGATTATTGTGACTTGGCAAAGCCCCCCCAGTCCCCATCAAGCTACAAACTTGATTTTTCCCAGCTGAGGAAATGTCCTTACATCACCAACACGTGCTGAGGCAGCTTTCTGATAAAACTATTTCAGCAGAAGGTCAGGCAAACCCCCTAAATGACCTCGGGTTTTTCCTTCTGAACCTTTACTGTGTCAAATATATTAAAACGGACTTACCTGACCACCTTAAATTATGTATTAAAATTATCCTCTTGCAATATGCCCACACTGGAAGTGTCGGGCAGAAAGGAGCTGGTTTTGAGCGCTTTGGAGAAAATCTTAAACACTTTGGTTGCTGTGCAATTTTGTGGCAAATCTGACTTCTTCCTTTGCAGCCAGGGAAAGTTTTTTTCCGTGGTGGAAGCGGAGCACGTCTGTCTGTCATTCCAGCATGGAATGGCTGCAATGTTGCCAGCATTAAGTGCTCAAAAGTCAGGAGACCGGTTTACAAAAAGCAGGGTCCTTACTCTAAAATAAATCCTTTTCTCTTCCAGCTGTTTATTTTTTGGGGTGCCCTAGCTTCACGTTTCCAAGGACCCTTCTGTATCTTAAAATTAATGAAAAAGCAGACAAAATCAGCTCCGGGAAAGGTGGCAACATCTTTGCTGCAGGATCTGGGGATTTCCAAGCAAGATATTAACCATCCTCACAGTGGAAAAAGTGGAACTGGTCGCAGCTGCTGGGGAAATACAGTCTTTTTATCACCTTAGAGGTGCCAGTGGGTCGAGGATGAGTCTGAACGGATAAGATGCTAAAAGAAATTGCTAAAACACCCCAAGCCATTGCTGTGGTATGAGTCAAACTCCTTGCTGGGGAGCAGCTCTGAGAAGCTTTTTACAGAGTTCCTAATTGCAAGGAGAACAAGCAGGCGGAGGAAAAGGGTAAAAAAAAGTAGAGTTAATTCCTTCTGCTAAGAGCTTAATAAATGCTAAAAAGTAGTTTGGAATATTCAGGTGAGCAGCCTGCATTGGCAGAAGGTGGAGGTGCATGCTCATGCTAAGCATAGCTGTAACCCAATGGAAATAAAACAAGATAAAATAAATATAAAGCATTGTGGGGTTGCACGGCCCTGCTTGCATGAGTAATGCCCGGGATCTGCTTCTTGAACTGGGTTCTTTAGGCAAATAATAAGTCACAAATGTGGTAAGGATTTATTTTATGTTCTTTCAAATGAAGATGGGTTGGCTGTATTCAGTATATTAAATCCTTCCTGCTGCTAAGCTTAAAGAAACTGATTCTCTTGTAACGTATTTTGATTTGACTACTGTAGCTTCCAAGTGCTATAAAGCACTGGAGTAGTTTGCCTTGGCCTCACACCTAGTTACAGTAGTGCTAACTTTAAAATTGCTGAAGAAACCCACATCTGGAGTCAATTGAGTGAATTTTAACCAGCTTTGGTGGTAATATGCAAGCAATATTTCATCCTCGTGTGTATTTCACTCATCTTATAAAAAAAGATGCCTCATTCCAAGACTCCTAGACGTATTTCTTTGCTGTCTCATATATCAAGAGTATCAGACTAAGCAGACCGCTTAAAACTGGATATGGCCAAACACCCTCTTATCCTAAACAACGGTGAATATTTTTGCCAACACTTCCATTTCCTGCAGTGGAAAAAAAAATACATATAAGCCCCAAAGCCTTGGCTAGATCCCGCTTTCCTTGAAAATGCATGGCAAATTTGTCAACAAAACGCTCTCTGGCTTGGTAGTTGGGGGGTGAGGGGGGAGAATTTAACAGCTGGAATTAAGCAGCAGGAATAATGCGAAGCAGGATGGACTTTGGGATTAGGTTTAGTCCTAATGCCGAGGTTCAGGACTTGAGCTCGCGTTCCGAGCCGCCGGTGCCAAAAAGGGTGGAAGCCAGGTCCAAACCCAGAGCCGGGGAGCCAGCCCCCTTTTGGCTCCGGGTTTGGCCCCCATCCAGACCTGGGATGCAGGGCAGCGCTCCAGGAATCCAGGGCCGAGAGACGCCCGCGGGCTCCAGATCCAACGGCCCCATACTCCAGCTTTCTGCCATCGGAAATATGAGTCTGGTGCAAAAATACAACTTCTTGTATTTACCAAAAAAAAAAAAAAATTAAAAATAAAATGTTGTGAGCTTTAAGTAATTAATTCCCATTTGCCTGGGGTCCGTGTCTCTGGCTGGGGGATGACCAGCCGCGGGGGGAGGCAGGTGTTGAACTAAACAAGAGCCCAGACTGGTTTTCTTCTTTTTTTTTTCATCTGAAGGGACCACCACGGGTGCAAGGCTTGTTTCTCGTGGTGCCTCAAGACCCTGTGAAAGGCAATTGTCATTTTGGCCGGGCCGGGAGTCGGGATCCAGAGGTCCCATCCCATTTGTGCTCCCAACGCTGGCCGCCTCCACCCCTCTCTGAGATGAATTTAATGCAGGTGCAGACACAAACCTCACATAAGGGAGCAATTTTCTGATTCATTCATGTAAGACCCTGAGGGAGAGCAGGAACAAGATGTACAAAGGTAATGTGGCATTGTTAAAAAATTAACTTTGCTTCCATTTTCGCGGAGCCAGGGTGCCGTGTTGCTTAGTTACCTGGATCAGGAATTTAACTGTAAACAAGATGTTTCACTCCTCAGTCCCTGGGGTTTTCAGCTCCGCTTGAAAAGCAGCTAAAAATGTGTGTCTTTTGCCCTATTTTTCGGTTGCTTCTCACCGTTGCTTGGACCCTTTGTGTCTGCTCTGGTGGCACAGGGAGATGGGTGGTGGCACCCAGGCTAGCGTGACCACCATCAGGCCAGAGCCACCCTCCCCTCTCAAGGTGGTACTTGTTCCCAGGCGAGAAAGACCTCTTAGGACTTTCATTTTAGGGGTTTGGGGGGTTTATTTGTTTGGTTTTGGGGTTTTTTTTTGTTGGTACAAATCCTGGCTGGGTGGGTTCCAAGCCTCGGGAGCATGCCAGCTGGACCACGCCGCTATCCCAGCCGTTGGAAGTGGAAAAGGGGCTAATTATCCTGGTGTGTCATTACATCACTGATGGAAATTCTGCTTTTTGCCCTCAGGATCTGCACTGCTGTGTCTGCTCGGGGCAAGGGCGCTCTCCCCGCTTTAGTGACAGTGGGTGCTGGGGAATTTGGGGGTCGCAGGGAAAGCTCAGAGCATCTCAGACGTTAAGATTATGCTGCCTTGCGTTGGAATCTGTTTATAAAATCACAGCGGCACATCAACTTCCCTGCCTATTTACACTCTAAACTAAACAAGCAGGGGGAAGATGAGGTGAGATAAGCGCTGAAGGGAGGTTGAGAAGCGGGGCTGAAGATGTGAACAAAATACTTTAATTGATAAGGCAGACTTTCCAAATATTTTCCTCCTCCCTTTTCCTTCTGGCTCTGCAGATGGCCGGGAGGAATCTGTCTTTTACAACACCGTGTATTGAAGCAACATGTACTTTTGAAGTTTAGTCACCCACTAATTACTAGTCTTTCATTAACAGCATGGAGACACAAATGATGAAGTGCTTGCTTATATCCAGTAGTCTCTATTGTTGAGGCTTAAAAAAATAAATCATTAGCTACACGCTTGTTAAGCATGCTAAGACTGTTTATGTAAACTCCCCTGCTCTTATTTTGGCTCACACAGATGGTTAAGACACTTCAGCTAATATTTCTTATGTTAAGGAGAGGGCTAATTGCCTAAATGCCAGAAGTGCCAAGTATTGCTTGTCTTGGAGAGAATGGGAATGTAACATGGGCACGGTTCAGCCTAAACATGGGTTGCTGTTAAAGATTTGTTGTCTGACTAGCGATTTTCAAGAAAAGCGTCATCACAATTGAAAAAAAAAAACCAACCCTGTGTTGTGGCCACAGCTGCACAGGTCTCTCAAATCACAGAATCATAAAATGGTTTGGGTTGGAAGGAACCTTAAAAATCATCTAGTTCAAACCCCCTGCCCTGCACAGAGACAACTCTCACTGGAATCATCATAGAATTTTCTGGGTTGGAAGGAACCTTTAAGATCTCCTAGTCCAACCATCAACACAGCTCTGATGAAAAACCACGTCACTGAGCTCTATGTCAACCTGTCTTTTAAATCCCACCAGGGATGGTGACTCCACCACCTCCCTGGGCAGCTTGTTCCAATACTTAATAACCCAATTGGTGTTAAAAATGGTCCTTGTATCCAATCTGAACCCCTCCTGGCACAATGTGAGGCCATTTCCCCTTGTCCCATCGCCTGTGACTTGGGAGAAGAGACCCTAAATCTTGTGTTGTCCTAAATCTTGTGTTACTTAGGAGCAATCTTGCAGTTCTCCACTGAGGGTGCTCTTCAAGGGAATATCTGAAGGCTGAGGCAAACACTCGCAAGAAATGCACTTGTTTGGTTAAGGCTTCAGCCTTGACCTCCATCTTTAAGCCCTTGTTCGTTATTAATCATGTGTTTCCTGAATCAAAGAGAATATTTTTGGAGAGGGGGAAAATTGTTCTGGGACTAGAGCGTTATGCGCCAGGCAGGCTTGCCCAGATGACAAATAGCCTTTGCATGATAGCCAAGGTTCATCCAGCTGCTCGGCCCCGTACCAAGTGATTGATGGTGTTGATGTTCTAAATAGGCTTAAGATATGCCAAATATCGGGGCTGTAACAAAGTCCTTCAGATACATACTGTAGATAGGCAAGGAGGCATGTTTCCAGCAGATGGCAATTCTGAGAGCGGTGTCAGGATTATAAGTAACCTCACAGGGTTCGTCTGGTTTCTTTCGAAGTTAGACAAAAACAGTTTTCTGTGCCAGAATGAGCAGGGTCACCCGAGGTCTGCGCAAAGCTTCCGATTACCACCGATTTTCTCTGTAACTGGACACCCTTCGGAGCTATAACAACATTTGATTTCTTAGCAGAGATCAATAAACTGTTTTTCTACTATGGTTCTGAGGAGGGAAGAAGAATAGGATGTGCTCAGAAGTTGCCGCCAGGGTTTTTTTATGTCTTGAAGGAATGGGAAATTCACACCTGAATAGTTTTATCTTTGTAACACGGCGGTGCTGGTTCTTTCTGCTAATCCACAAAGGGCTGTTCATCGATATCCCACAGGATCAAGCAGCTGCACCACAGCTTCATTGATGACTCCTTTTCCCCCAAAGAAATTTTCCTTTATTTAGTATTTTCCCTCCTCTTTGCAGTAGATGCAGTTCCCTGGACTGAGCAGGGCTGGGTGCCTGCTAGATGAGGAGCAGAAGCACAATCTGGGAAGTGTTGGGATACTGGAGGAGGAGGAGGTACCCTCCGGTGCAGCTACAGGACAGGCTGAGGTTAGACAGAAGGGTGGTGAGGTCTTTCTCTGCTTGGAGGTGATGGTTAGTCCTTGTTCAACTGTGCAAAGGGTCTGGAGAACAAACCTCCTGAGGAGCAGCTGGGGGTATTCATCCTGGAGAAGAGATGGCTCTAGGAGACCTTCTCGCTCTCTACAACTCCCTGCAAGGAGGCTGTAGCCGGGGGGTATTTCGGCTCTTCTCCCAAGGAACAGGCGATGGGACAAGAGGAAATGGCCTGAAGTTGCACCTGGGGAGGTTTAGGATGGATATTAGGAAGAATTTATACACTGCAAGGGTTATCAAGCCTTGGGATGGGCTGCCCAAGCAGTGGTAGAGTCACCATCCCTGGACATATTTAAAAGCCAGGCAGACGTGATGCTCAGAGATACAGTTTAGTGATGATTTTCGTCAGTGCTGGGTTGATGGTTGGACTTGGTGATCTTAAAGGTCCCTTCCAACCCAGAGAATTCTGATTCTAACCCCTCTCTGATGGCTCATAGGGTCTCGGACCCCTCCCTAAGGGATGTTCTCTGGTGCAGCCCCTGCTCAGCATTTCATGTCTTTGCCACCAAGCCCTGGTATCTCCCTTGGGGAATGTGTGTTCCTGGCCCCACCAGCTCTCCACACAGTGTTGTCATCTCACACTCTGAGAGATTAACCCATCTTGGTTTTGAGGGTGTGTATGAATGGTTTTCTAGGAACAGCGCTGGGGAAAGAAACAACTTCTGTGAAAAGGCCTTGACGGTGTAGGCTGTTTCCTGGATAAAACCATTTCCTCAGTAATTAGAAGATGAGTCAGGCTCACACGTGCAAAACCAACCACTGTAAGTGAGTCACTCCGGCTTGGGGCCAGCAGATCTCTACTGGATGCTGCCACGAGAAGTGGCCAGAACAGCCCCTGCTGTGCACCAGAGCCGTCGTACAAATTGGCCGTGAAATCGGATCGAGTGACTACAGGACAGTCAGAGTTAGCCAGACCATACCAGTAAACTCAGGATGGGCTATGCTCTGAAACACCAGCTGAGCAGCAGAGAATGGCATTTCGCAACAACCGGCTCAGTCTGGGGCCGCAACACAGAGCAATTGGCCCGTGTTCCTTTTCCACTCGGGCCCGGCTGTAACCGGCTTCTTAAGTGATCAGAGGTTTCCAAATTCCCTTTTCTGTCATCCCCATGGGCTGGCTGGAATCTGCCAAAAACCCCAGAATCTGTATCTTTATTTCTTGCCTACTCACTTCTTCTTGGCAGTTGGCGCGCGGTGTCGCCTGCCTACCAAGCCAACAGGCTGTCAGTGGTGATTAGCAATTAAATCCCACACCGTTCAGGGCTCTCTGGTGCCTCAAGTGATTCCATTTGCATCCAGCCTGGGAGGGGAACAACGGGCCGGGTTTTTGATTCACGTTGTAATTTCAGCATGAACCTGAGCATAGATGTTCTTATCTCCGCACGCTCTGTTTCAATGGAGCTCAAACCCCGTCACTAGAGTTAAATCAAAAGTGAGAGTCTCAATGAAGGGATGGAAAATGCATCATCACACAACAGCCTTCAACTAATTTGATGTATAAATGAAACCAGAAATAGCTTTTCCAGGGAGTTTTGTTGAGGAGTAGCCTTGACACCTCAAACGCAACACCAAGAGTAAAGCTGGTCATGGTCACGGGCATATTCTTGACTTTGGGGACATGAAGGCCCTAAAGGAACACCGTGGGTACATGGTCCAACCTACACAGCACAATTCATCAAGCATTATCTAATAACTTGGGCACCAGGCCTTTAGCTTCTACCTGAATTACAGCCTGCATTTTAGGCAGTCATGACTTAAAAGGCTACAAGTCGCTGACGCTCCACCATGTTCCTCTTTGACCTGATCCAAGGGTCAATCAGCCTCCTCAAAAGAAGTCCTATTTCTGTGCGATAGCTTCTTCTCCAAGTTGCACGTATAACCTTCTGTAGTGACAATGAACTGGGATATTCTTCACTTTTGCTGATCTCCAGTTGTTGGGTAAAATAATGAGTATCCCTGACTTTGGCTGGATTTTCCAATTCGTTGAAAGATTTCAGTAAAATGACATTTGGGAGCGGGAAAGTTCCATTTGCCAGACAGCCTGAATGATGATGTTGTTCCCCTTCTAGTCAACAGCGAAGATGCTCTTCCAGGCTGAATTGAACCCAGTTTCAACTTCCATATCTGCCTGAGAGAGTAATTTCTGGTTGGGGTCTCCGTTTTACTGAAGGTGGTCTTTGAGTGGGATGCTGACCTGACATTGAGCCAGAAAGGGGTGTCAGCTGGACGTGTGTCCTGAGGCTGGTGGGGAGAACACCCAAAGGTGGACCATCTCACCTCAAGCAAGTGATTTAAGAATAAAAAGTGGAATGGTGCCAAAAAGAAAAGTTGAGAGCATCTTTTGTTCAGGGGTGCTGGAGCCTGGCAGAAAGGAGCTCCCCAGCTGTGGCTCCTGCAAAGAGGACCATGGAACACCCTTCTCCTTCATGGTAGGACTCATTGGATGAGAAAGATTGGCTCCTTCTCCCTCCTTGCAACTGCAGTCTCACATGCTTCTCTTCGAAGTGACCAGAAGGAATATTATACACTGAGCAAAGCAAAATGTTTTTCTCTATCATGTGGAAGAATTGAAACATTTTTAAATGTCATTGAAGCTGTTCCTTAGACAGTTGCTCTTTCGGCTGTTGAATCAGAGAATCATTAGCTAATAAACTTGGATGATGCTGCCTTTCTAGGAATAACTTGGGAATAAGCTCTACACAAGGAATGGCTTATCTGATAACGTGCTTTTCTTACATGGCCTTTACTTTAAAGAAACAACAAGGTTTTTTTGTTTATTATCTTCTATTTGTTTATTGTTTTCTTTTCATGCATGTCTAGTTACATGGGTGCAAAATTGATGTGGTGTAAGTTCAGTCTTTCTACTTTGACTTGCCTGCATCAACATTAACTCATTGATCCTCCTAGTGCCTCCTCGAGTGGTGGAAAAGTTGAAGACAGGATGGAAATGTGCAGCAAAGCTAGGAAATAAGGCAAGACCTTTGCATTTTGGTCCCGTGCCCTGAAAACACTTTCTCTTCTTACTCCTTGTAACAGAATATGTTTCGCAGCATTTTTATTATTGTAGCACTTAATTCAAATCCTGTTACTTGTTCTTCTGGCCTCGTAGATTAATTAGATTAATTGGTCCCTGCCTTCCTTCCTGTGTCTAGAGATATTTTCTTACTCCTCCCAGCTCTTCGCCAGCCTGAACTTCCACAGTCCCTCAGGCTTTTCCCACGTGGCAGGTTGCACAGACATCTCATTCTTGCCCCTCTCCTGAGCTCTGCCCTGGTCTTGATCCATCGGGAATTTCAGTGCCCCTCTCATCCTCCCCTTGCCATGACAGAGAAGCTTTTGGACACTTTTCTTGCTTTGGAGCAGATCTGAGCTAGGCTTCCATAAGTCAACAGCTGCTTTGGGCCATTGAAATGACAGCGCTGGTTCTAGTTCTTGCAAACTTGCAAAGTTTTTAACTGCAGCTAATAAAATCCTGGCTTTGGATATCCCCTGCCTGTGCGCATTTGATCTTTGAGTCCCTCAGTTATTTACAACTGGCTATTTGTACGCTCACTGGGCTCCACTGTGTGAGGGGACTGTTTAAAAATACATTTTAAAGAGCTGATTTCACTTCATGTGGGTTTTGTCAGGTTCTTTTGCCAGCAGTGTGGTTTTCATAAATGTTTTTTAAAACCCATGTAGCTCACAAGCGTGAAGCTATACCCTAAAAGGTGAAGCAGGGCCCTTCCCTCGCACAAAATACTCGAGGGAGCTGCTGTTGGAGCACATTGCGAGTCCGTGCAAGGCTTGGTGGTTCCCTGCATAGGAAAAACCAGTGATAAGGTTGTGCAGAAGCAGGCGGGAAAGGTTATTTAAAAATTGCTTCAATATGGCCCTTGCTATAGCATTATCTGAATTGGCCTGGATATTTAAAAGAGAATTAACCATAATGATCTCTCTCTGGCGCTTTTNAAAAAAACAAAAAAACCACCAAACTAATTCGGTTTATCAATAAAGTTCAGTTGGGATTCCTGCCTAGATCTGCCAGATCTAGGAGCAAGGGGAGGTCGGGATGTCAGTTTGTCCTGTTATGGCAAAGCAGCCTCCATGGAGATCCTGGGGATGGGGAAAAGGGTGGCAATTTCCCAAAGGACATTTGCCCGCCACAGACAAACCAGATATACAGAGAAGCTGAAAATTATGGAATTTCAGGCAACCATCAAGCCCTGTAAATATGCTCTCTGGTTGCTCAGTCTTCATAGTATCACATTCTTAAAAAAAAGGGGGAAAAATCTCATTTTGTGTATCGGACTCCGTACCTGGCTCAAGGTTATTTTAATAAATATAATATTTAATAAAACAACTCCCTTTTCTCCTGCCCTGTGAAATATAAGAAATTTTTGGCTGGGATTGATATTTTGGGTCAAGCTTTAAAAGGAAAGCAAACAAAGAAAAATGTGGATTTCTTCTGGAAATGCAGATAGAGGTTGCTCCAATTCTCAGTAGCAAACTGGCAGCTGTAAGTTTTATACTTTGTGTGTGCTGCAGCAGTAATTGGTGGCCGTGCCCCTTGTTTTCCAATGACATGCTAAAAGCAGCTTTCTGGCCCCAAGACAAGAACAGTTTCAGTTATTCAACTCAATTTTGTAAGGAGCGTTCCTACCCTGTCATAAATTCCCTTTGCAAAATGCCGTCATAATGAGTTCCTTAAAAGCAAGTAGGAGTGGGGTGAGATTTCTGGGGAGAGTTAATATCTGCTATTTGACCAGCTGATTTATCCAAAAAGCACGTTTGGTTTTTTTTACAGCCAGAATTTCTCGCTTGGAATTTGGTTTATATAAAATCTCAAAAGCAACGTATCTATTCAAAATATTCATGATGAATTCAAAGGTTTTCAAATATTCTTCTTAAGCTGGTAGAAATCTTTAAAAATTATAACCCTCAGTGGCTCCTGCTGAACTTTGAGTGTCTCAGATTGTGAATTAGTTTTGTTCTCTTTCCCCTTTGGCTCTGTCCAAACAAAATCTTCCAGTTTTGCATTTGCCGTCCAAAGATCCTTTTAGCCTCCTTCTTCTCTGCTTTAAAATTTCACAAGTATTAAATTCCACTCAGAAAAAAAAAAAACGTCTTTGCACACTTCCATACAATTTGATACCAGAAATACTTGGAAGGCAAAGCATCATTCCAAACACTAAAAATCATCTGAAAGGGAGCAATCAATCAACATATGGAGCTTAATTAAATTTAAAAAAAAAAAAAAAAATTAAAAAAACTCAGACACCTCTTAAGCAAAAAATTTGGATAAAAAATAAAGAAGCTAGAAGTGGCTGGAAAAAGATCTTCTGAGGAGTGATTATTTTTTTCCCTACTAGCAAAATAGGTATGGAAAATGTAAGTATGCACAGCTGTGTTTATTCCAATGATTAGACATTCTATTTCTCTGTGACCTCTCTGCATTGAGCTGGCAAGACACCTGGGTATGCTTAGAAGTGTCTCATTCATACATTTATGTTTATTCAACTCGGACCTTTCTTTCTTGCCTTTTTCTTCTCTAAAAAGACCAGAGAAAAGAAAAAAAAACAACCCACAGTTGAATCCGGTGCACTCCTTCCTCTATTTTTGTTCGCAAGGTGTCGGTGAAGACTCTACCCTGTGCCTTTACACATTTTAAAAGAAAGTGTTAACTTTCTACCCTGTACCTTCACATATTTTAAAAGAAAGAGTAGGGAAGTATAAAGACCTAACTCTGAGACAGGAGAATGAAAGTAAGGGAGAGAAGCAGGTAGGCTGGAGAGGAAGCAGTGGTGGGAACACAGTATGAAATCTTCACACCTGACCTGGAATTCTCTTCAGGTGGGACACAAATACAAAGCCAGACAAAGTACTGGCTGATAAGTTCATGTCACAAACCATGTGTTTTCTGGGAATGAGCTGGGACTGAAAGGGTTAGATGCACAGAGCAGTTTCCTCTGGTGGCAAAGCTGATTTAACAGGTTTCCGCCACTGCAATTAAACTATTTGAGCTGAGGAAAAGAACAACTACTCTTTTCAACCCCTAATATTTTTAAAACTTGGATCATCTGGCTTGCCCAGAGTTTAACATTGCTGTGAAGAGTTTGTCCTGCTGAGCAGGAACTGAAGCACCCCAGCAGGGACGGCGTGCTGAGGTTGGTGGTGATAGGGGACATCAGAGGGAAACGTCCCCTGTGCCACCAGAGAAACCACGTGTTCTAAGTACCCTCAGCAGCCTTATGGAGATTTTCCTCTGCTCAGTGGAGGAGATGACCCACAAATGGTGCCCAGGAGCATCCAAGGGGTTGAAGCACTATCACCCAGTGAAATGTAAGGAGCAGAAGGTGTCTGAATCCTTCCAACCCTCTGGGATCATGCCTTGGAGGAGCCCAAGGAGAACATCCCCATGGGATGGGATGGGGTAGCTATGGCTGTGGGAGCCTGGATACCTCACAGAGCCATGTTGAGGTGGGGGGAGTGGGTTTATTAGGCTCCTTTGAGCTCAAAGTGTTTTCAGAGGGGCAGGGAAGGGCTGCCTCTCCAGCCCCAGCTCAAAAGAAGGGCGGGAGGGAAGGGGTGGGAACCAGCAGCCATCCATGCCCTGGCCCCAGGGGGGAAGGATGGTGTGTTTGCTGCCTTCACCCCTCCCACCTGTCAGCCACATTAAAGCCTGATTTTTCACGCTTGATGCCAGCAAGGCAGGGCCCCGCTACCCCACTGCTCCCAGATCCCTTCCCTGAGGGGCCGCGTTATCCCGACGTGCACCAGCCCACACGGGGTGAGGTTCATGGGGTGGGGGCCCAGGGCCAGCACCCTCACTGCCTGCTTCATCCATCCTGTGTCCCACGGAGACATCATTCCATCAGGATCTGAGGGACTGCAGTGGTTATCAGGAATCATAGCACCATAGAACTTTTGGGGTTGGAAGGGACCTGAACGACCATCCACGCAGTGCCACCCCCTGCCCTGTACAGGGACACCTCCCACCACACCAGGTAGCTCCAAGCCCCCTCCAACCTGGCCTTGAACCCCTCCAGGGATGGGGCAGCCACAGCTCCTCTGTGTAACTTGGGCCAGGGTCTCACCACCCTCACACCAAAGAAGTTCTTCCCCACATCTCATCTGAAGTTCTTCTCTTTCAGTGTCAAACCTTCTCCCTCATCCTATGGCTCCCCTCCCTGATCACAAGTCCCTCTCCATCTCTCCTGGAGCCCCTTTAGGGATGAGAAGGGGCTTTAAGGTCTCTCTGGAACCTTCTCTTCTCCAGGCTAAACCCCACCAACTCTCTCAGCCTGTCCTCACAGCAGAGGGGTTCCAGCCCTCCCAGCATCTCCATGGCCCCTAGAAGAAGTGGCTGTCCCTCACCCTGCCACGGGCTGTGAGCCCCCTGTGGTGACCACTGTTGGCCAGGTTAGTGCCACCAAGGCACATGGGCACCACGGGTTCACCAGTCACGCTGACCACGCTGCTCCAGGCAGAGTCAGCCCCGGGATGAGGAGACAAGGAGGGACTCCCGGCTGCCCCACCAAGCTGTTGTGGAATAATGTGAAAACCCAAGAGGAAGGCGAGAGGGAAGGGAGAGGACTGAATTGACCCTTTTTTCCCCTCTCCCCGTTCACATGCTTACAGATTTTTATCAGGCCTTTTTAGCTGCAGGGCAGAGTGTTCCTTTATAGTTCGTTCCAAAGCCCTGCTGCCAAATTCAGGCTGTGGTTGCAGCAGCTGTAACCCAGCCCCCAAGCCCTGCACACCTCTGCTCTGGGACCACTTGTATAAAGCTGGTGGGGGAGAAGATTTTGGGGTCCTCCAAGACCTCCCTGTGCGTGTTCGTGAGCATTTTGTCGGGCAGTTTGCCCAACTGCACGAAATCCCTTTGCCAAAACTTGTGTGGCTGCTGCAAAACCCCTTACGTTTTGCCAAATTCCACATTTTGGGGGGCACCAAGGGCATCTCTTCCCAGGATGCGACTTCCCAGCCAGTCGATGGGTACCACCAGCCACTGATGCTCTTGTGGGATGCCAAGAGGTGGGTGGAGGAGGGCTGGGTGCGAAGCCCAGAGTGATGGGCACCAGTAAATACTCATCCAAGCCCAGTTCAAGCATCACCTCGGTAGCTGCTCTTCCCTCTCCCAGGCCTGAAGACCAGGGGTCACATTCTTGCAGACAGAACTGGACACTTTTTATGGCCTGTCTGGGGCTAGTTTCCCTCCCTCTCCTTATTATTTTTTTTTTTTTTCTCCTTTCCTTCCCCAGGGGACACTTGCTCTTTTGTAATAGGAAGGTTCATTGTTTTCCCCATCTGATATTTCTTTGATTACTTGAAAAGGAAAATCCCAGAGGCTTGTTTTCACAAAATAGTGATTGCATAATTGGTGTGATTATGATGTATTTAGCTGTGTCACTGCAGCTCGGTTGATTATTTTGAGAAGCTGGGAGCCCCGGTAAGGCTGCCATGTGTTGCGTGTGCGTGGCTGAGGCTTTCATCCCGCTCCACATGTGTGTGAGAGCTTTTCCAACACCCTTTCCTCCAGCTGGGGATCTCCGAGACCTTCCTTGGAGCAAGGAAAAGGGTGCAGACCCCAACAAAATGACCACCGCCACGTGGTGTGGGCTGCAAAGCCTGTTCTGCTGTATATAACGACTCACAGGTGGGGAGAATCTCCCTAAAATCAGGTTTTTCATGCAGGTGAGTACTTGGGTGAAATCACCAGGGCAAATTCTGGCTGAAAATGTACAGCTAAAGGAAATGCAGACAAGTCAGGTGCACTGGAAATAAAATTTCTCTGAATAATAAAAAAAAAAATTATAAATAAATAAATAAATAAGGCAATAAATCATTACAGGTAATTATAAATTATAACCTGCAAATGTATCAGGTAGAAATATTTAAGGGAAGCCTTGTGAGAGAGAACCACCTTCTTTTTGGCTAGAACTTTTAAATTGCTTTCACCTTGAGGCTAGAGAGCAGCCACAGAGTCCTTGCTTTTTCCCTGTGACTTTTTTTTTTTTCTTTTCATTTCACTTCTTTCCTTTCCTTTTAAGTCAGGGATGAAACACTGCCCTCGGTAAAGCTTCTTGGCCAAATATCCAGGTTTCTGAACCTTTTGTTTTTTTCTCAACATGTGTGCAATTTTCACTATTTTCGTCCAGCAGTGACCTCTGGAATTCCAGAATAATTTTCCCTCCCCTTCCTGGTGCCCTCACGTGACCCAGGAACACAAACATCTGAGAGACCTCTGGGCATCTTCCCATCTGCTGGTACATAAGATCAGAGCCATTGTGTGATGTATTTTTAACAGCAGGTGTTGGGCTGGGAGAAGGGTGTGTTGAGTTTTGAGGGGCTGGGCAGAATCTGCACTTAATTCTTAGTTCCCAGGCTATTTAGGAACAGCTTAAAAACACACTTAATCTGTTTGTACAAATTTAACATTGTAAAACCACAATAAGGAATTGCTAATCAAGTCCAAGCCGGGATTTAGTTCCAGCTTTGCATCATTCCTGTCCTAAAAAAAACAATGAAAAAAAAAACCACCCAAAACAAAAAGAAAAAAAAGAAAAAAAAAACACCACCATCAAACTTTAAAGCCGAGTCCAAGATTCTAGTTTACAACTTATTTTCATGAAAATGCTATTGATTGATTACTTGAAGCCTGTTAATTATTATTTAGTCACGGTTTTCAACACAAACCCCTTACAGCAGCAAAACAAACAGTCTAGATGTTTTATCTTTTGCCAATTAACACAGTTTGAACATGACTTAAAATAGGCTGTTAGCTCGGGGCCTGATTCACAACTGCATCTCTCCTGGTTGCACCACTGTACTCCTGTTGAGGGAACCTTGGTGCAAAATGAGATAAATGCTTCTTTTTATTTAACATCCCTCCCCTCGCCCCATCCATGTGTCAAAGTTGCCCACACCAAAGCCTCACTGGAGACTCTCTTCCATGGTCCCTTCATTGAAACTCAGCATCTAAACTAGAGAAACAGTGTAAGCAGAGTGTTTTCCCCAAAATATCATCGAGATCCTATTTTCACAGACATCTCTCTCCAATTTTTTCATCAGACGAATCCAGACTGGTGCTTAGTGTTGGGTTATCTGCCAGGTATAAATGGCATAAATGGGTGATTGCTTTAAATACATCTTCTCCGTCAAGTCGGTTATGGGACCTCACAAAAGCATCAAGCTGTGACTACTTTCAGGAAATAACTGGGAAATAAATAAGATGGTAAAGGTTGCTTGCAAGTCCTTAGATTCTCACTGCCTTTTTAGGCAGATAATTGAATTTTCTATGAGCTGTAATTCCTTTCTGGTATCACTAAGGAGCAAATTATTTATTATCTGGGAGAAAAGCCTGAATGACCTGGCAGGTCCTTTCAGTTGCAGCATCTGTGAGTATAAATTCTCACGGTGCCCACCGTGGGGGTGTATCCACACCAAAATGAAGAGAAAAATTTCATCCTTGTTGAAGTTGGTGAGATTTTGGCAGTGGCGGTGATATAGTATGGTTTCACCTGCCCCCTTTTCTAGGCGAATTTTACCATATGACCTGTTGGGTTATCTTTGACTGGAGTCAGAGTAGCTACTTCTGAACAGTGATTTTTAATAATATACCACATGTGGGTGCTTCTGAAATGCAAGGCCCCTGCTGTGGATAGACTCAATCTGCTCTGGATTCACCCCAGCTGCTGGGTGTTGAACCTGTGCCCTTCGTTTATCCTCCTTTATTCCAAATTTTAATAGATGGGGTGCCTGCATGTGAAGCTTCTTTTAATTTCTCTTTTTTTTTTTTTTCAGTTATCTCTCTACCACAACTGAGGGAAAGGTGCTATCGACTTGGCACATGTCGAGGTCTCGTCCTTTGGACTGCTGGACTTCGTGGGGCAAAATGCAAATTTCCTGGAGGAATCCCTGGAGAAGGGCTGGAGGAAAGAGGATTTCTAAAGAAAGGGCAAAATCGCTGGGTGTTTCTTAATCCTAGAAATTAAGGGATGACAAATGCTAAAATCCTACAGCATGACAAAATGAGTCGATGTCAAAGACTGCTGCCAAAAGGAAGGGAAAGATTTGTCCTGCATGTTCACTGGGGATAAAGCAAGGCTAGAGCTTCTGTGGGAAGAATTCTTGAAGAATAAGTGTAGTAAAACAGCAGAGCAGGTTGCCTGAGAAAGTTCTGGAGGTCTTCAGGAAGAGGTCAGTCAAGCTGATGACAGTAACAGCCTATTCTGCCTTGGGTTGGGGTATCTCCACATATCCCCACCAGGCATGTATTTTTAAGTGATTTTAAGAAGAATAAGAGGTTTTCCATTCATTTTAGTGTAAGTAGAACCAAAACCAAAGCAGAGGTGCTTTGTTTCTCTGCCTCAGAGAGGTGATACCATTGGTGGCAGAGGATGGGTTTGGGAATGCTGCCTTCTTGATATTCTCTGTGTGGAGCTGTGAAGTGCTTGCACCAGGTGCGGCCCAACATCTTCGAACGAAATAGAGCAATGGGCATCTTCCCCAAGCATATCAGACACCCATCACCATTTTGCAAATACCACTGTCTTTAATGTGGTAGGAAATATTTTCCAAACATTTCAGTTCCCACTTGGCTGTGTCCATAGGGCACTATGACACACGCAGTGATTGTGCAAATTTGTTTTACACTAAGATTTGCTCCATGAATGATCTGAACTGACTTGGAATGGTTTTTAAGACCTAATTTTTACTTGAATTCCACAGATCTGCTCTTGTAGACTTTGGTCCTTGCATCTTTCAAAGCACAGCAACCCTAACCAATAAAGTGGGACAGCTCTGAGGTCAAAGTAGTGGGGAAGTCACAACGGGCAGACAGGGCCCTTTCATCTGCCCTGTGATGCTTTTAAGTTCCTGGGAACTTGCTTCATTCCACTTAGAATACAATTTGGGTTAGCCTTCAGACACTGAGGATGCTTTCAGCTGGTACTCAGCAACCTACAGAGCTGTCCTGAAGCAACAGAGGCAACATTTCTTTTTTCCCCTTTCACCATTCCCAACAGACTGGAGACCAACTGTCTGCTTCTGCCCTCTGCCAGGCTTCTGCAGTTGTCAAGCGTTGTCTCTCTTGCTTGTAGCCTCCAAACTGGTGCTGGTACAGCTGCACTCCCCATTACCAAACCAAAAATGTCTCTCGTGGTTTTAAGGACAAGGGTAGGATAAAGTTTTAATGGGGCAGCTAAAATCCCAAGTATGTTTAAGATAAAATTTGAGTCAAAAATGAAGGGTGGTTATTGCAAAATAACAAGCAGGATTTGATAACAGTGGATGCCCAGTCTTACTCCTCTGAATAGTGTTACAGAAGGTCCACTGATGTTCTACAAACAGGTTCTTGGGACCTGACAAGCCCTACACACGCTGTCCTGATGAGGAAGCACCATGGGAACACACAATCCCATTCATGGACTCTACAATCTAATGTAGTGCTAATGCACTAGCTAAAGCTAGTGAATGATTTCCAGTAAGGAGTCAAAAGCGCTCTGATGTGGAGCCTGGTGGAACCAAAGCTCTTTATAGAGTGTACTAAGGCTGTTGTGTTGAATAAAAGGGGCCAACAAAAACCACCATGCTAAGCAAGCAGAAGGAAACAATGAGGAGATAGAAAAGCATAAGCCTTGTTCTCCAAAAAAAGTTTACTGCCCTGTCCAAGTTGGTAGACAGCCCATGTCTTGCCTCTGCAGCAGCAAGTCCTCTCCTGTATAGTCAGTGTCTATGCTGACTCGTCCAGAGGGGACACCACCAGAGGAAGAGGTTAGCTCTCACTTCAATAAGTCCACTACTGGCTTTCATCCATGATTTTCATCCATGCTGATTCCACTTGATTTCTCTCCTACTTCTCTCCCCACTTGGCCCAATGAGTATCTGGCCCATCCATGGGGGTAGGTGTAACTTCAACTGCAGAAACGGCTTGAAACTAGAGCCTGTAAGATGGATGGGCTCCCCTCGAAGGAGGTGAATCCCATTTCACTCACACTGTGTGGGTGCTCTGACCACTGAACCATGGAGATCCACCACCGTCTTTCTCACCAAGCTTTGCATGGCGCCTGATCTGCAAGGCAAGCTCCGACAATGCATGTCAGGTCAAGCCTGACAAGTTGGGGGGAGGTGTGTTGGGGGGAGGGAGGTGTAACGCTCTGTTTGCAAATCCCCAAAGAGCTTAGATGTGATTTAGGTTGCTCAGAGGCTCACGCTGTTAAGACCTTGGCAAGTTCTGGGCCACTATTTAGGAATTTTTCTGGCAGGGAAATAGACACCTCCAGGCGAACAGAGCAGCTCGATGGGAATGAAAATGGGGGTGCTGAGAAGTGCAGCGGCAGGCAAGCAGTGCTCGGTGAGTAACCCTTTTTTTGTGAATTGAGTCCAAATCTACCACGTGTAAACAAGGATAACATCTGAGAGGCTGGAACGGTGATCTGAAAGAGACTTGAAAAGCAGGAGGCTAATAAAGCCAGGAGAGATCTAATGGGATAGAAAAATTCCATTTAATGAGCTCATCCGGTGAGGATTCTGCAGCAATATTTAATCCTCTGTTAAAAAATCAGACTCTCTGCACTTGTAGCTCACCTTGAGTCGTGGAGAAGGGGCAGAATGTGACTGGTGGAGTCAGCTGTGTCCCGAGGGTGGGCTGAAATCTTACACTGTGTTTATGGAAAAACACAAGCGCTTATTTGCCTCCCTGCAACCTTGATGCATAGAACTGCTTTGAGTTGCAGGCAGGTTAATTAATCTGGTCTATGCCTGCTCGTCAAATCTTTCTTGTGGTAAGAGCCTTTCTAGCTGTTTTAAGTGAAAACTATTTCATTTTGGAGGAAAAAATGCCTTATGTTTCAGATTCGGGGCTATCCAGCAGGATTTTGGGTAGAAAAAAGGCATCTTGCTGCATTGTGCTGCCTGTTTTGAGGGCCAGAAGTGATTCCTTCCATACTCATTTGGCAGCAGATGGACATGCACAGCTGTAGCACTTCATGGGGACTCAGCTCTGTTCACCTCTCCTACGAGGACAGGCTGAGTGATATGAGGGTGTTCAGCCTGGAGAAGGCTCTGGAGAGACCTTTGAGCCCCTTCCAGTCCCTAAAGGGGCTCAAAAAGAGATGGGGGGGAAAACTTGATGAGGTAGGGGAGCCATAGGACAAGGGGAAAGGGTTTGATATGGAAAGAGGGAAGACTGAGCTGAGATGTGGGGAAGAACTTCTTTGGTGTGAGGGTGGTGAGAGCCTGGCCCAGGCTGCCCAGAGAAGCTGTGGCTGCCCCATCCCTGGAGGGGTTCAAGGCCAGGCTGGATGGGGCTTGGAGCAACCTGGTGTGGTGGGAGGTGTTCCTGCCCAGGGCAGGAGTTGGCACTTAAGGTCGCTTCCAACCCAAACCATTCTATGATCTCATCATCTCTCCTGGCATGGGAAATGCTGATCATACCCCATGGGCTACCAAGAGCACCCTGTGTGTTCACGACCTGCCTTCTCTCCACCCAGCATCTATTTTAGGTCATGAGGTAGGAACGTTGCACTTCATACTCAGAGTTAGCTGAATTCGAGCAAAATACTTCATCTTATCCATTACTGAAAGCTGTGCTGCCTTTGTTGCTGTTAGCAAAACATGTTTTTTCTTCTTGGCCTGCCCTTTCTTTTGCGTGGCATCTACATTTTGATGTGGAGAAGATCTTTTGGCATGCAAATGCACCTAACCTCAACAGAATGCCTGGCGCCGGATGCCGTATGTTTGCACAGTGGAACTCCTGGAAGAAAGCGGGTTTTCCCTACAATCGATTCACCTTAACCCTCAAAACGGGTGCTTTTGTTGTTGCTTTTCTCTGCACACCGGAGAATAAACACTGGGGAAGAGCAGATGCGAAATAGATGTATTTTTTTCAAACAAACTCCAGACAGAACAACTGATGAAATGAGTCTCTTCAAGGTTTTTGTGTCATCAAATGTTATTGTTGACACTCTGAATGTGGCAATACTTGTTACGCTAATTAGAGTGGTGTAGTTCTAGAAACAGGAACTGTGAAAAGACTGTGTCTAGAAGGTACTAATAATCTTTTGATACCTGTATTTTTGCCATTCTTTATTATTATAATGAGAGCATTAATGTGCAGGGGAGAAATCATGTGTGTGCTTAATAAAGAACGAAGCAGCACAGTTGTTATCATCTTGAGTATCATATTCATTTAAAATCAAGTAGGCAACTCAAAGGTTAAGAGGTTTGATGTTCCTGAACTGTACAATTGAAGCACTATAGTCCAGGTTATTGTTAGCAATTATGCAAAGTGCTTGAGGGTTTTTATTAGAAACTTCATTTTTCCAGAAGAAAGTCCCCCACAACTTCAGCCGACGCTGGCAGTGGGGCCATTTAACAGCCGGACCTTTCTGCACGAAGAGCATCACGAGATGTTGTCATGACATAATTCACTCCCAGCTATTTAGATGCTGCAAGATAACCCTCCCTGAACAATCCTCAACATCTCTTGAGTTTTCATGCCACATATCTTCCCTGTGAGACTCAGAAATCTCAAGCAGCTCTGTATTTAGAGGTTAATGTGATATTCTGCATGCATTCCCCGCAACACGAGGAATACTCCACTTACTTGCAGCTTTTCCAGTCACGAGAAACAGACAGGCTGGACTGAAATATGATGTTGTAGTAAGGCCCTTGGACTGTGTGATAAAAAACAATAAGCACAGAATTCATTTTATGGGGAAGAAATACCAAAGGAAAACAGCTAACTGGAAGGGAGTGATGAAGCTTAAAGAGTATAGTTTAGGATTGCCTTAAATACAGAGCTGAACTCCACGTCTTAAGCACAGACGACCATAGGAGCTAATTGATATAGATGCGGATGATTATGACTCAGCATCCACAATTAACCTTTAAAGACAGAGCCTCTGTAGTAAAAGGAGGAGTTGGCCTCCATTTACATGCTGGAAAAGATCTGTATGAGCCCGAACCAGCCCGAGGAACTGGAGAACATTTTTGCAGAAGCACTGTGAAATGTAATCAATGCACTAACTGGAAGGTGACCGTTTACTGACAGGCCCAGATTCACCCTCTTGCTGACTTTTTACATCTTTAATCCCTCCAGAATATTCTAGAAGCAACAAAACTGCTGGGTGTTTTGCATTACTTCTCTTCCCCTTGATCGGTCACAGCTGGGTTGTCTCCCTTTGGTCCTTTGGTAGAGCCTTGCTGGCAAATACAGGTACTATGGGATGGGTGTTCCCAGCCAGGTTCTTAAACTCTCAAGCCTTCTGCTTGAGTAGCTGATTTACAGCCCGGAGCCTACAAATCAAGGCCTTTCAATTGCAGCCCTTTAATCTGCTGAACACGATTTATGGCAGTTACGGCTCAGGCTCCATTTGAGCAGCGTCAGTCTGTACCTCAGATAGCTGAATTTCTTCCTGAACTCTAACAAAACCCAACCAGAGAGTGAATTCTTTCCTGTTCAGGGATCCTCCCACAGCACAGAATGACCACCAAGCCAAGCTACAGGGTTAGTTTCTTTGCCTTTACTGATACGCACCTCATCCCAGTTTTACTTCGTTAGTTCAGAATTTTGGAGTTTCTTTATCCTTTGCTGCCATGCATACATTTGTGCTTGAAGCAGTCTTTTCACAGTAGTATCCCCCAGTCTTCCCAGATCCTTTCAAACCCTTGTCAGTGAAGGAGTCACCAGTACCTCCTTGGATATTGTGTCCCGTATGGAGAATAAACACACCTCGTGACATAATTTGCCGGTCCACAAATCAAGGGGTTTGGTGAACTGAGAGAAATTTAGCTCCACAGCACAGTTCCCTTCACTTTCCAACCACACACCATGTCTCAGAGGCAGCAGTTGAAGCCTCCTTGTCATTACCCAAGGAAGGACGCTGTATTTAGCTGAGATGCTGTTCCTTCAGGATGGATAAAATAAAGTGCTGTCCAGTAATTTTACTTCTTAGCCAGGTCTCTTCTAACTCTCTGAAATCAATTTTAATGTTTAGAGTGCTAAGACCAGTGTTTGTACTTCATGTCAACATCTGAAGAGGACCCCATCTGTTCATCTGCCTTTGATCCTCATCTGTGTGCTCCTGACTCCAGAGCTGGAATCCAGTTCCCATCCATAGCTGAGTCCAGTCTGGGACTTCCTTGGTGCCTGTCGGTGACAGCATCCTGGGAGTTTGTTATGGTTTTGTATATACTGTATCTATTTTCATCATTTCCTTTTAATTTCATTATTAATATTTCATTAAAGTAGTATAGCTCCTTCTAAACTTGTAAATCTCTTTATCCTTCTCCTTTTCTTCTGGGTGAGGGTATCTGCTGCCATCATAGACCAATTCAGCCTGAACCACAACAGCTGCCTTCCTCATTCGGCAAGTGTCACAAACCACCAGCATTGAAGGAGAAAACAACCACCTGTGTTCCTCTAAGTAGCTGGTTTCCCTGCCCACTGGCACCAGCTCATCCTCTTCTGGTTGACTCATGATGCCACCCTCTTCTGGTTGACTCATGATCCCATCATCTTCTGATTGATTCATGATGCCATCCTCTTCATAACCGGTCCTGCTTCGGCCAAGCCACAGCTGCGTCAAGGCACAGAGAGAGCAAATCAATCTCACCAACTTCATCCACCTTTCGTGACAATTTAATCACTGAAGGCTGTCTCTGTGTTGAAATATTTCCCCGTGGGGTTTCGGATAGCAGGATTACATCAAGGCAAACGGGACCAACAAGTGACAAAGGCACTCGCCCTTATCCAAATCCTTTGGAGCTGGTACAGAAAACACCTCTCCTGTTGCCTTTGCAGTGGACACACATATTTGTCATGAGCCCTTCACCTTATGTGGTCACAACAGTTCACCATTTGGCTGAAACTGCTGCATTTTACACTCTTCTTTTCATTGACATCAGTGATGATGCAAGTTAGAGGGTGCAGCCTGGGGAGACAGTCAATCTCACCATCCACACCAGCTGAAATAAAGAAAAGGTACCAATATTATATTATTCCCTGGGCCAGATTCACTCTGATGGCAATCAGGAATTAGGACCAGGGTGTTCGGAGTTAGACATCTCCATAACTAGGCCGAGTGGAGACAGGGTCGGAGGAACAATTTCTATTCCACCAGTGGCTGTTTCAGGTCATAATTCCGAGTGCACGGTGTCATATTTTCCCCCTGCATCATGTTTTTATACCATCTGATAGTATACAGCTGATGTGACTCAAATTGCTGTGTTGAGATTCACCAGAAAAGGAGCAAAATGGAGAGATAATAGAACTGAGCACCGAGCGCTGCTAACGTGGCACCTGAGTGCTTTCACCCTCCACTGGAACAACCATCCAGAGAGGCTCGTTCGCCCTTTTTGTTAAAAATACCTAATCAAACCAACATTAATCATGAGCAGGAAAGAAAATTATCCAGTACACAAGTAACTCTGCTGCAAGGAAAACACTTTTTTTCTGAATGATGTTACAAAAATTACAGCCCCTTGCACCCACCGAAGTTATTTCAGCAGGGCTGTGTTGTTAGCACTGGAACTAAGCCATGTTTTCATAGTCAAATGATAGGCCCTTTTTAACGCCGTGCCCACCCAGTACAAAGCCCACTAAGTGCTTCATTGAAAAGGCTAAATGGAATTCACACTTCTGAGGCAATCGTTTTGTTATGATCAGTATGAGTATTCACAATGTAATTTTTAAAATCTCGGAAATAAAGCAGGCCGGTATCTAAGAGCAATCATATTACACGACATGTTGAAAAGCTGGTGATTTCTGGCTTTCACTTCCAACATATAACATACCATACAATGAAATTAACATTTTTTATCTTACCCCGGCCTTTCAATCACACACTTCTGGCTTACAGTTTTGCAGAGCAGGAAAGAAAAAAAAAAAAAATCCACTTAAAAATAATAGAAATCAAGATTTCACTTTCTCACACTGAGAGCCACCAACACTCTGCATTATGTAAATGTTATGGAGCCTTTAAAGAAGGGACGGCGAAAGGTCGGGGCATAAATTTAAGATCCTTCAGAATTCACTAAGTGTTTGGCTTTTAGCACCTGGTTTGGGTAAATCTAGACCAAAACATTGCACATAAACTTATGAAACCTGACTTTTATTACCCACTGCAAATGGATCCTGTTAGTCTGTTGACCTAATTAATAGAGAACCCACCAAGACATCACAGGCTCAAATCACGTTGTAGGTATCAGTGCCATCTTCAGATGAAAATGTTTATCGTAGAATGACTCAAAGCCGTGTAAGCAGCATCTGTGCACGCCAGGGAAAGTGGGGTGGGGATAATTTGTAGTGTCTCCATTATTATTTACAGACATCTCAGGTTTCGTGGCTGGGACGTGTGGAATTTACACAGATAAACTGTAATGAGCCACCACTAGAAGATGAAAACATAGGACCATGGTCCCTGGCACTGTGCATTAAGTGCCGCTGGCACATTAAGTCTGCCCCAGGAGGTGAAAGGTGGGCTCCGTCTTCTCAATGGGGTTTACAATTTTAAAAGAATCTCTCAATCTCTCCAGCTAGATATGCCATTTTTCATTCTTACATATCACATAGATCAAGGGAAGGCCGTGAGTCCATGGCCCATAAAGTAGATTTTCGAAAACTTCTTAATCTCCTTTGCTTTGGGAAGTGCTAAGATCTGGCCTCCTTCACTTCACCTTCTTTTATTTATTTATGAACCCAAAGACTGGCTTCTTTAGAAAAGGGGGGAAATGGCTTTGAAGTTAATTTTAGATGAAGAAGGAAACCCTGACCGCAAAAATGCTTTCAAAGGGTCACAGCACTGTCTGGAGATTGAGCTGTCCTGACATTTCCTAGTATTGGGGATAAGGCAAATTCCTCTCGCCTTGATGTGAGATATTCGACTCAGGTTTTATGGGTTAAAAAAATTGCATCCTGGCTTTGGGAGGATGTTTTCCTTTGCTGCTCTCAGCGTTTCTACACCCGTATCCTCCAAGGGTGACACTGAACTTGTGTTCACCTCGAGTTACCTGACTGCTGGACCCACAGCAGCCTGGGCTGTGTTTGCCCACTGATCTCTCCATCCTGCTGTGGTCTCCTCGCAGCCGTGACCACCAGGAACAATTTGGTTGTGACAGAGTGACAACAGTGTCTCTACCCTGGTGCTCCTGGATGCTCTAAAAGCAAGTAGGAAGTTTAACTACACATCCCATTCCTGCCATGGTTCCCCACACCATGGCATCTCCTCCCAGGGTATTGCCCAGAATACTTCTATGAGAGCATTCTAGATTCCCTACTCAGGTTTCCAAAAGATTAGAAGGATAGTTGGCCCAGACTAGGAGAGACAGGGAAGCTCTTGGCAGATATTCTCCATGAGAACAGTCTTCTACATGGATGGACCTTCCTCCTGGGACTGCCCAGGTGCCCTATGAGTGATGTGATGTAAAAAACATTGCCATTTAAGTGCAAACAGTGGGCAAGAGTGGCAGGACTGTGGCAAGGTCTCTGCTCTGCTCTGGTGAGACCCTCACTTGGAGTCCTGAATCCAGCTCTGGAAGGAAGGACATGGACCTGTTGGAAGGGGCCAGAGGAGGTCATGGAAATGCTGGGAGGGCTGGAGTCCCTCTGCTGTGAGGACAGGCTGAAAGAGTTGGGGCTTGGGGTGGTAAGAGAACCTTTCTGGAGAAGAGAAGGCTCCAGGGAGACCTTAGAGACCCTTCCAGTCCCTAAAGGGGCTCCAGGAGAGATGGGGAGGGACTCCTGATCAGGGAGGGGAGCCATGGGATGAGGGGGAAGGGTTTGACACTGAAAGAGGGGAGATGGAGATGAGATGTGGGGAAGAACTTCTTTGGTGTGAGGGTGGTGAGAGCCTGGGCCAGGTTGCCCAGAGAAGCTGTGGCTGCCCCATCCCTGAAGGGGTTAAAGGCCAGGCTGGATGGGACTTGGAGCAACCTGGTGTGGTGGGGAGTGTTCTTTAAGGTCCCTTCCAACACAAACCATCCAATAACTCCACAATAAGGAAGGAGGACTGACAACTGCTCTGGGGTAAGAAATGTCACATGGTGTGTCAGAGTCCATGCAGAGGAGGGCTTTAGTTTCTGAAGCTTCAGCTGGGCACCCAAAGGTGGTGTGACTTATGCTAGGAAAGACTTTGATGTGTTGTGATTTGGTTGCCTTTGGCACGGAAGCCCTTGTTATGGTGGTTCTGTATTTTCATTTGAAGGCATATTAAACCATTTTATTTTAAAGATCTATCAGATAAATCGTGGAGCAAGCCTTTGAGCAGGCTAGTAATGCATGCTTTAGGTTACTTTATCTCTGGGAATGGGCCAAAGTGGTTTCTGTCTGTGTGCATGTGCCTGTGTAATTAGCCCACAAATTCAGACGCAAATAAAACTAGCAAGGCAATGAATGTAAATAATCAGGGCCGTGATGCACATCACTCCCAAAATGGGATTCCTGTGCGCTGAGAAGACACGAGGAGCAGAAAAGCAGGATCAATTTCCACGCAGAAGAAACTGTTGAGGACAGTAAAAACATGGGCAGAGTGTAGCCAGCAGTGGAGGAGCGAGACTATGGCATATGCAGAGGTTTCAGGCTTGCTGGTCTGGAGGAGCCGGCAGGGCAAGAAGCTGCTCCAGCCCTTCCACCTCCTGTCCTGGGCTCTGGAAGAACCAAGCTCAGGTCACTTGCTGCTGGAGAAGATTTTAATATCCCACCTGCCTGAAATGCACCACTGAGAGTCTATGGCCACAGTCAGGCATTTGGCCTCACCTCCCAGGCACTTCAAGGACAACTTCACCCCATGGGCCAGGCTTCAGGGCTCACACCTCGAGTAGTACCTGTCACTGGTGGACATGCCTTCCTGCAGCCAACCAGCCCTGTACACGGCTCCAGGACCTCCCCTCAAGACTTTTTTCCTTCCCTGTAATGTGACATTGTTGTGCAGCGGCAAGGGAACCTTCACTATGTCTGCCCATCTTCTAAATACCCCCAGGGATGGTGATTCCACCATTTCCACGGGCAGCCTGCCTGGCAGTGGGGTGCAGGAGCTGCTGACCAGGGATGTTCTTGTAGGAGTGGGTACCTCAGTCTATCCCCACAAACTCATTCTTCAACAGATTGCTGGTTGCCAGTACAAAAGCAGACAACCAGCTTTTCCCACCATAATCTGTCCTGCTACCACGCCGCTTAGCAGTGCTTGCAAAGCCAATATTTCATCATGGCTAATTCGTGGACACACATGTTTTATCTGAGGTTCTTGGGTTATATCAGCTTCACTGACAATAGGTTATTCAAGCAATTTTATAGATGGTGGCATCTGAATAATTGTTACTTGATCATTTCAAATTATCGAATCATAGAATGGCCTGTGATTGGAAGGGACCGTAAAGATCATCAAGTTCCAACCCCCCTGCCCTGGGCAGGGACACCTCCCATCATCAACTCGTAATATCATGATGGCAGAGATATGTTATTGTTCAGTGCGTTATAATTTAAGTAACAACAAGCTTTCACCTACCCATCTTCTAAATACTTTTGAAATAGAAATATTGAAAATATTGACAAAAAGCTAACTACTCTCAAATGCCACAAATTTACCCAAAGTATCTGTGCACAGTTTACACTTAATTTCACAGTCAACTGCAAGTGGACTCCAAATCAATGATCTGACTCTTCTTTTACCTGTGTTTGCAGAAGCCACACAAACTTATAACTGAAGGAAATAAGGATGTATTAATAACATTTCACAAGTCCCCAGTGAGAATTTATCTCATCTCAGGTGCTGGGTACCACTTTGATGTACCACAGCTTCTCTGGGCAACCTGGGCCAGGGTCTCACCACCCTCACACCAAAGTTCTTCCCCACATCTCATTTCAATCTCCCCTCTTTCAGTGTCAAACTCTTCCCCCTCATCCTATGGCTCACCTCCCTGATCAAGAGCCCCTCCTCAGCTTTCCTGGACCCCCTTTAGGGACTGGAAGGGGCTCTAAGGTCTCTTCAGAGCCTTCTCTTCTCCAGACTGAAACCCCCAACTGTACTGCACTAACAGCAGAGGGGCTCCAGCCCTTGAATCATCGTCATGGCCCTCCACTAGATCTGTTCCTAAAAGTCTGTGTCCTTCCTGTGCTGAGAAGTCTAGAGCTGGACACGATACTCCAGGTGGGGTCTCCCCAGAGCAGAGTAGAGCAGAGGGACAGAGTCACCTCCCTGGAGGTGGCAGCTTCATTGGAACCTGAAGTTACTTGTGCCTCTAACTAGCCTTGCTGGTTTTCCCTTTTGAGGGCTTGGTGCAGGAGGGGATGGTGTTTGTGGCATATAATCCTAAGCATCTCACACATTCATCATGGTAGGGTACCAGCTACTTTGGCCATATAAGCAGTGGCTCCTCCAGGGTGCTTGTGGTTGGCTGCTGTGACCAGTCACCCTCCAGAGAGTCTTCCCTCCCAGTGACAGTGCAGGAGTCACCCACACATTCCTTCTCCCCTTTCGCCTCCTCCTCTCGGGTCCAAACGCATCTGTGAGTCACTGCGGGAAGTGCAACTGGTGTGATGATCTCAAAGTTTCAGCACCAAACACGAAACACCACAAAGCAACCTCCTGTGGAAGCTGAGGACTGAGCCAACTACAGCCCAACTGGTCAGATAATCCATTTCCAGCATCTCATCCAGTTTCACAGTATTTTCCAAGCAGTAGTAGCCCTTTGCTTAATGAGTTTGACAGGCATTTAAATTTGGAAGTGATACATAAAAATTTGCATTGGGGATGTCACATGATGCCTCTGCTTTAGTGAAAAGCAAACACGTGAATTGTGATTCAAGAGGTGGAGAGGTTATTTATAGTTTAAGGGTTGCTTTTAATCTACAGATGTATCTGGCATCGATTGGAATAGAGAAGTGTGATATGATCACAGAGCAGGAGCAGGAACTTTCGATGTTAGTGCTTTTGTGCACCATTAAAAGGGATGGATAAACTCGGTCGTTGAGTAAAAATTAAATTGTCATAAATACCAACAATATTTCAGTGTCCGTGTATGGATGCATGCAGATGTATTTAAATTAGCAGTAGCAGACACTCCATTTGCAAGGGTCTGGCACATGAGTGAATTTTGGGTAAGTTTATGCAAGAAACTAGATCCATCTTACACATTTTCATGCACCGTGAGTCTCACTGTGCTCTGGCTTCGTATCTCTCTGGTCAACATTCTCTTCAGTGCTTTCTGAGGCAGAAAAATCATTTCTTTCCATTTGTATACATTTCAAAGTAACATTAGAAATTATTTTTAGTAACACAAATGCCACCCTGCACGGGAGCAGAGCTCTCATGGTGCAGTTGAGGGCAGTAAATCCTATTTTCTCCCAAGGTGAACAGGTTTTGCAGGCTGAACGTGCCCGAGGGCAGCTGTACTCTACACACCCACTTTTTTTTACAAAACACAGCAAGACAGGTTCACGTCTGGTGTAATCCCTTAGCCTCCAGAACATTTCCATCTTGGCAAACTGGCCTTGGAAGAAAGCAGAGTGCTGCACTTTTTCCACTCGGGGGCCAGTTTTTCCTCTGTTTCCCCAAAACTACATCAGCTTCCTGGGCTTGGCCATCTTCTTCAGATGGGCCGGATGCTCTATGAGGCCAACTTTGAGCAGCCCAAGCAAGAAAAATGGCAGAAATCTTGAACAGGTACAAAAATCTGAGATGGACAGGACATCATGGTAGAGAACCTCGTTAACAGGCTCTGCGTGGAAGTGGTTTTGGCTGGAATCTCACCAAACAGCCTTTTTTCCTTGCAGCTTGGAGCTCCCACACCTTTCCACTCACTGCTTTTGTTTGGCGACCTCAGGTTTGGATTCAGTTTGGGATTTGGAGCAGGAGTTAGGAGCTTATCCACAGGAAAACAACGCAAGGTCGCTGCTGCATCCCCGTGTCATGGCAACCTTTGCTCCCAGCTCCGTGTCCACGTCTCTCCTGCTACTCCCATGCCGGGCCATGGGAAATGAGCTGATCCAGTTAAAATTCTCCTCTTCTCCCTGTCAACATGCAGAAATGAAGACAGAAACTGCTGCCTCCATGTTGCTCAATACGCTGGGCGTCTGAAAGGGCTTTTCGGTGAAACGTGGAGCCAAAGTGTCTGTCTCCACCCACTCGCCTTTTGCCAAAGAGGCAAGAGAGGGGAAAAAAATAAATAAATATGTATATATATATATACATCCTCAGCCATTGTTCTCTGATTTCAGTGGGTTGCTGGATGTGTGTGTGTGCATCTAGCAAAGTTTCTGCCATAAAACACCTCCCTGTTTTGGAGGGGAAGAGGTTCTTTTCCCCGCGCACAACTGACTCAGAGATTTGTTTGTCCTGCAGGAAGAGTTGAGGGATTAACTTTAAATACTTCGACAGTCAGCAACGAAAAAGCTCGCAGCTGACATGGGATTTGAGGAGGCTCAGCACATCCTTCTCTCTCACTTTTTATGTACCTAGAAGGTGGGCATGATTGACGGATTGCAACTTTGGTCCTGAAAATAGTCTCTTGAGGCTTAATCCCAGGAGCAAGTGAGGCATCATGGTCCTGCTCTACTGAAAAATCAAGCAGCAGACACAGGTGTGAAATTCAGGGTGCCAAGTTAGACTCTGATGATCACATTCACACCCTGCAGAAGGCTTTTGTGTCATCAGATGGAGCTGCCAAGGACAGAGACACACGAAACGCAGTGTCCTTCTCCCAGGCAGCCAGAAGGTGCATCCCTGGGGTGGCGGCTGGTTCAGGAATGAGGTAGAGTGACTTGGCGGGTGTACACACATCTCTTTTTCATGACAAGGAAGGAGGAGGAAATGCTGATAGCACCAAGCTAGTGCTCATTCAGGAAGAGAAGGACCTAGACACCAGATCTTGCTCAACTGGAGTCAAAAAATGGCTTGGGTTGGAAGGGTAATATCCAAGTTAACACACTACGCAGCCTATTATGGAGCTTAATTGACATTCAGGCCGTACACCCCTGAGATGATTTAGATGGCCCAGAGAGCTTACACCGTGTTGGAGCTCTGAATCTGAATGGTTTTAAACTTAAAGAGGGGAGATTTAGATTAGATACTAGAAAAAACTTCTTTGGTGTGAGGGTGAAGAGACCCTGGCCCAGGTTGCCCAGAAAAGGTGTGGCTGCCCCATCCCTGAAGGGGTTCAAGGCCAAGCTGGACCAACCTTTGAGCAACCTGGCGTGGTGGGAGGTGTCACTGACCATGGCAGGGAATGGCACTGGATGATCATTAATGTCCCTCCCAACCCAAACCGTTCTGTAATTCTACAGCCCATCCTGGGTTTGAGCATAGTGATATTTAGCAGTCTGTCCTGCTGAGGGCTGTCTTCTTCCTGAGGAAAGCTGTGCATTCATCTTCAAAATATAAATGTTATTGGGAAAAGGAAGGAATGACATATGACTAAAGAAATTATGGACTAATTACAGTGGGCGATATTCTTTCATGAAGACTCTGCTGGATGAGAAATGCAGTTTTGTCAACACTGAAACTTTCCAGGAATGTCCCGTGTCACCAAATTATTTTCACACACAAAACTGAGGAGAAATTCCCTGAAAATTAAAATCTTTTGTTGTTACATTTTCAAAATTAAGGATTTGGTGTTTCTTTACAAAATAAGTTTTTGTTTTGAGATGCCTTTCAACTTTCTTTGAAATAAAATTGAAAACATTTTTTTAAAAATCTCAATTTTCAAAATAAAACAGTTCATTGGGGGATCAAACAGAATATTTCATTTAAGTGGTCAGGAAGGCTTTTTCTTCTTTGGAGCTGCTGATGAATCAGGAAAATTCTTTCTTTCCACAACTGATATATGCTGTGTTGAAGCTGCTTTGATATTTGATATTTATTACCTTAATCTTATTTGTGCCTTAGCATTAGTGCCTATAATGGTTCTGTCCCTGCCTGATGTTAGAAGTTTAAGTGCTGTGGGCCTGAACCATGCTGGGATGGAAGCTCATTTGACATAAGCCAAGAAATTATGATGAGACTGCTGACATACTAGATCCCAAAAAAAGAATAATCACCTTGGTCACTGACAGTCGCAAAACATGGGTGTAAATAGAGGATGTAAGAACAGTAACTCTTAATTAGAGGAGAATCTGAATGTAGGAGAAAATCAACTCAAAAGAAATTGAGAGATCTTAAAACATTCAGATTAATCTTGAATCTATTTAAAATTCTATCTGAGAGGTGATGAACAAGGTGTCATATTTTCAATGACTAACAAAAGTAGTCCTGAGCCAGAACTGATCTGAATTTAGGCATTTACTTTTGGGAAAAAACATGTGTTAGTGCTTTGAGGAGGCTGACTTGTGACTAGAGGAAAGCTGCCCGTCGCCTGCATTTTATGAGTCCATCTCTTTTTTGTAATGCAAACACCAGGAAATGTTGGTCTTTGTGTGGCTGGTTTTCAATGCATTAAGAAAAATACTTTTTTTAAAAAAAGAAAAGGAAACTTTTGCCACCAGAAACCCAAAATTATCACATTAGGACCACCCTGGCTGACTTCTCTGTGGAGTTCCAGCTTCCAGCAAGTAGTATGGATACAGAAAGTTATGTTTAAACTGAGAAGACTGTACAGTTTTGTACCGGAGATTTTGTTCCTCTATTTGGCTTTAAAACAGCAGTCGTTATCAAAAGCAACTCAGTATCACACTCTTATTGCTGAGGGGAGTATTATCTCCCGTTTTCAGAGAGAAAACATAGCTTGGCTCAAGGGGAGAGCAAATTCCTGAAGTCTAAACGTTAGGAAGGGAAACCAAAGCCTTTGGACTTCCAGCGTTGCACCAAGAGCCCCAAGCCTCTTCTTCCCGTCAGGCATCGGAGTTAGAAATCTGCCCTTTTCTCTTGATTTTTGGCTGTGGGCAGGACAAAGGCAGGGCAACCTGTCAGGGTGACCAGCCCTGAAATTCCTGCTCAGTTGGATCCTGAAGCTGCCCTCACTAAAGCCTCACAGTTTAGACTCGGGCATTTATTTCGGGGCTATTTATACTTAACACAATGAAATCTGAACGCGCACCAGCTGAGCCTTTGAACTCTATCCCTTCTTCTTAGTGGTCTGGTAATCTTTCCATGGTAAATATGTTGGATACATTGATCACTGTTACAGTGGGTCCAGCCAATTCCACATGGAAAATACCTTACGCTGAGATATTGAGAAGTGCAGTGCCTGACTTCAGCAGGACACATTTTTGGAAATGGGCTTGAATTCTGGCTGAAAAGGGCAGCATGAGACTGTGTTTCAAGTGGTACAAATGGTGGTGTCAGGCCCTCAAGCCAGAATGTCAAGGTCAGATATCTACAGGCTAATCCAGGCAGCTGAATAGATGGTCTCGGAGCAAAAAATGCACAAGGAACACAGAGGGTATGGAAAGAAGGAGAATTTTCTTCAGTTTATTCCTACTTGTGTTTGAATTCGTGGCTCCAACAGCCACAGCAACCTTCTCTCCATCTCCTTGTCAGGAGAAATGGTTACACCCTCACCTTCTGCCAAAATGCTTTGGTTTGCTCACACAGAGGCTCAACTCCTTCCAAAGAAAGGGCCTTATTTCAGAGGCATCTTCATCCCCACATCTCCACGCTGCTCCGTCCAAGGGTGGAAACGTCCCGCGTTGCTCTGCTCTGTGCACTGCAGAACAACAAAAAACCTTGGGGAAGAAGAGCTGGTGGGTCATCCAGGCCACCCTCTGCCAAAGGCAGGAGTTTTTCCCAATAGCATCGCCCCCGTAACACGGGTAGCTCTGACCCAGAGCTCTGAGCAAGTGAAGGGGGTCAGGCCAAAGATGCCCGACTCAGAAAGCTTGTCAAATTCTTCCCCGCTGCTGTGAATTCTGCCTGTTTCAAGCTGTGTGGTGAGTACTTTTGTCATCGTGACTAATGACCTGCCAGGAGAAGTGGAAAAACGACTTATAAAATGGAGCTGCATTCAGGGGCAGGTGGCTGTGTCCTGCCCCTCCAATTTCCTCGCAGCCAAACTCCGGTGGCTATCCTTCGTGAAGAAGCTCTTTGAAACTTCACATTCAAAATTTGTCATTTTCTTTACGGTGGCCATCTAGAAATGGTCTGAAGCTTTACTTGTACCCCCAAAAAAGAAAAAAAAAAAAACAGGCTTTATTTTAAAATGCATCTTTTGATGAAGAAAAGCAGCCAGTGCCATTAGCAGAAAAGCAATTTAGTTAGGTGACAGCTCTTCGAAAGCAAAGTTCTGCTCTGAGTTTTTCCCGGGCAAAACCAGATCATGCCGATAGGAGTCCATATGTCTGGCAGAGCTTTTCTATACAGAGCCTTCAAAATTCTCTACAGAGGATGCAGCTACGGGTTTCTTTTACAGAGCTGAGGGACAAAGGGACTCATCCAAGCCGAAAATGAACCCCAGCTCTTCTGTGAGCCAGGCCACTGAGCAATCTGCTGTCCTTCACCCCACCTGCAAGAGGGGAGAAGGTAAGGAAATAGCCACTTTCCCTTCATCCCATCCAAAAGTTAAGTTCTCCTCACTCTAATTTCTGGACATTACAGCCCATCCACGTCCATGTGGAGTCACTGCTTGTCTTCTGCAGGGCCTTTTGGAACAGTCAACTTGCACTGTGGCTTGGTTGCATTATTATTTTTTTTATAAATCTGTCCCTCTTTTCTTTATTCTCTCAGTTTTTGCAGCATTAATTGAGCCCCTCTGGTTTGTTTCTGAGGAGGGGGAAACTCCATGACTGATAATTACCTTGCGTGCCATTTAATGAAATTGAAGGAGCACAGTACCATCCATAATCTAACTCTTCTAGCTTGTTAAACCCTAGTTCTGCCCATTTCCAAGTGTTAATATTCAGACGTAAATGGAAAAAGGTTAAAAGGATTCAGTGAATTTGTAACAAATGTGCCCTTTGTATGTATGAATTCTGAGTCGTCTCTACTGAACGTGGTGTGTTGGTTAATCTTGCTATGAATACCAAAATTACCTCCTCGTTAGCAGGACTCATTGCTGTTATTACTGTAGCCCAGCGGCAAGGGCACTGACTTAGGTGCTGAGAGACTGGGTTTCCCATCACATCACTGCTACTGTCCTGCTGTTTGTCCTAGGACAAATTCCTGCATCTATTTACTCCTCTGTTCCTTTTCCCATCTCCTGCTGCCTTCTTCATCCAGAGGTGAATCTCAGGACAGAGGAGTCCTGGTACACTCAGCATCAGGTACCAGGGAGTCTAATCTCAGCTGATGTCTTAAGTGAAGTAGCAACAACTACCCACCAGTTAAAGGTTAAATGAAATGAAGTTCCACCCAAAAGTGATGAACATACTCAAAAACGAGCATGCTCCGTATTGAAGTTGAAACCAGCCTCATCATCTGCAATTTCAGCAGTCTCAGGTTATCTGGTGCAGGACATGGAACATTCCACAGAAGCTTCCCCTACATTTTAAATACAGAGGACTTTCATAAATAAGCGTTGAACAAAAGCCAGCACAGCTGATCCCGTGCTTTTTCACTTTTACCTCCCTTCCAGTCATCCGGTCACTTTCCACGCACGGCAAATTCTTTTTTGCACTAAAAAAAACGAAAAATGAAAACTCTAAGGCAGAAGTTTTCATGGGGGAAGACTGAGAGGTGATGGGAGGTTTCCTGGAGTGAAGGTACATGTGTTCTGCAGCTGCATTGAGAGAGTGAGGGACCAACAAGAAAAGGAGAAAAAAAGTGGGGAGCAGGGGAGAAGAGAGGATGCACTTTATTTATTAAGTGCCATCAATGTTTAAGGCATAAGGTAGAAATTCCTGAACCAGGCAATTCATAGTTTAAGTGTTAAATTGTACCTTTTAAGTCGAAAAAGCCCACACTGAGGCCAAGAAACCACTTACTGAGATTTCTCACAGTGTTTTCCAGCAACACTGGGGTCTGCCTTCCTCCTACCGCCCTGCTGGAAAAGGAGGGTATCTCCATAAATCTTGTCTCCCTCAGAGCCTAGTGTCACCCGCATGGATGTCGTCTGGTCCTTCCACAACCACTGCTTCACCACCAGAGCTGCATCTCCTTTGCTCTCAGGAAAGAGCCAACACCAGGAGAAGTGTGGTGGGGCAAGACACTGCCGATCTAGCAAACCATAAAGCCATCCCTCCCTCTTGAAGAGGACCACAGTGGGTGGGCAGCAGATAATGCAAGCACAAGGATTATTTAGGAAGCCCCATGATTTGTAGCTAAGCTGTCCTCTCTCCAGCTGGGTCCGTCATATTCATGTAGACCTTTCCATCAGAAGATCCCAACTGTTTTCTGAAGTGCTGATGCTTGACCATTGTTGCTTTTGGTGGTTTGGGGCTTTTTCGTGTAGCTGATGAAGTTTGGTCACTGCTGGCCACACCTCAGGTTATCTGTGGTAAATTACAACCTGCGCCCATCCTTGTCAATGCAGGGTAAAGGCCTGAAGATTATTTGAACCCTTCATGATCCCATCCCAGCATGTGGGGATACCTGAGGGTTTCTCTGAAGTGCAACAACTTATGTTGTGGAATGAAAGTGTGAGAAAAATCTTGTGTTCCTGTCCTGACGCCTGATGCATCTCCCACAGCAACAGCTTCACCGTGGAGGACCTACAGGCTTCAGCCCATTCTGTACTTGATGTCTACAAAAACAGACACAACAACAACAACAACAGATAGGTAACCTTCTCATTAAGGACATGGGGTGGAAACACGGCATGTAAAACCCTCCGAAGCATTCCTGATGTCATTCTTGAGCCTGGAGCCCAAAAGAGGCACATAACCTCAGCCTCTCCCTCTCTCCCTCCCCAGCACCTTCATGTGCTCTTGGCTGTTCTGCCTGTGTTTGCAATGAAAACCTGACTTTTGCCATCATCTGAAAGCACTATCATGTGTTGGAAACAGAGGCAGCAAAGCAAACCACAACCCCATAAGCTGCAGAAAGGTAGTGAGTCCTCCAGACGGAGCTCTTGGAAGCCTGTTCTACCACAGAAAGCAGATAAAATCTAGCTGAGGACAATCATATTTGGCCTAATATGACCCCTACATTTAGAGCAAGATTCAGAGAGAAATATGTGGCCTTGCAACCACTGAAAGGTATTAAGGCATCCACCCTAGAATGGGCCATTAAGCCAAAAAGGCTGCCGACTGGAGGTATTTGTTTTCTCTACCCATATTTTTCATACCAGGAAATGTAAGACTTTTTGTTGCCTTTTCAGAAAACACCAAGGTTATAATGTCTACCGTGCCAGAGTATGAAACAAAAAGAAAATGAGAATTCGCTTCTGGTTTACAGCTGTTGTCCCAATAGCTGTATATGCACCAATAAAGTATTACAATGGTCCAGAGAGACTCATTTGCCAAGCCACAAGCACATCATGCTCCAGAAATAAACAAGGGCCAAGAGAAGAAAAGTCAGTCCTGTTGGAACTGTGTTAAAACAGCCTCCTTAACTTGCTTTGAAACCAAGTATGCTGTTGCCGACCTTCCTTGTCTTCCACCCCCCCAAACCCATGACATCAAATACATAGGCACTAGGTATTTTTATTTGCCTTCTACAAGCCCTAAAGGTTCAAAAGCACAACCTTCTCCCCGCCGTCACGGGGGCCCAGCATATTTCTCTTCAAACAAAAGCTGAGATTATCATGTAATTAAGTGGCTGTGGGCACTGAGCCTTGAAAAATACCCTGCGGAGGATCACTTTCAAATGATGAAAGATGGAGAGAGAGCTGACACAGAAAAGCGTGGTGAGGAGATCCAAGGTGAGAGAGGGACCAGGGACAATTCCAGCTGGCCCATGGCAAACAGGGGGTCTGTCCCAAGAGCGGGTCTGGAGAAGACAGCAGCAAACACACAAACCTCCAGCCTTGGCACTTGCCTGCAGTTCCATCTTCAATTCCTCCAGGAAATCCCGCTGAGATTTTTTGGCTGGGTCTTTGGAATAAACCGGAGAGGAAACTTCATCGAGCCCTCCGCCTGTTTGGAGAGCACTTTATAAGTTTATGCTGTGCTGACTGAACACTTCTGCAGTGGAAACACCAGCCGGGAAGCTTCTATAGGCAGGGCCATGGAGGTTTGCAGAAGGTTTTTGCCAGCAGAAGACAGTCTAATGAGCTGGGGTTCAAGGCGGCTCCTCTTGGCACCAGCTTTTGTGGATCTCACTCTCTGGTTCTGGCAACCACGAGTCGCGGTAGTTCCCCAATGGGGAGATGGAATCTGTTGTTTTCTCTCAGGAGAGTTACTAATCTTTTCAGCTACATAAATACACTTCTATTATTGTCTGAGTAAATTGCCTTAGAAAACCGTTTCTTCAGGGAAAAAAAAAAGAAAAAAGAAAAGAAAAAAAAAGCTGAAATTTCTTAAAAGGAAAATGTCACTATATTTTTCATAATTATTCTGGTACTTTTTTCTACGATTGTTTATAGTAAAATCTTGATAGTTAGGAACTAGCATATAAACTGACATTAACATACCTCCTTAAGGATCTGAGATTACCCAATCCTAAATAAAAAGTGAGGCTTGTGCATCCCCATCCCCTTCGCTCCTCTGCAAATCTCACTTAGATTTCTTCCCCAGTGGTCACCCACCTTTGGTTGTTATTCCAACATTTCTCCCAGGTGACAAGGAGCTCTGAAAAAGCAAAAAGATTACACAACCCCACTGCCAGCATGGCACTCCAGTGCTCACATCCAGCCCTTCCCGGAAAGATTCCAGTTCAGCAAGATATTTATCCCAATGCTTCTTTTGGAGAAAAGCCTGCGGTGGGAGAAGCGAGGTTGTGGGCATCAAATGGTCTGATCACCCCCCAGAAATGAGGGCAGAAGAGGGATCTGCTCTGTTTTATACACAGCATTAGGTGTTTGCAAGGGTATTGCTGGAATTAGTAACCCTTACAATACTTAAAACTATTTCTTTTGTAAATAGAGAAGGAACTACTCAACAGGCATTATTTAGATGGATTTTTCCAAAGGAATCTGCGCTGTGATTTCACCAAGAGGTCTGTAAGTGGAAGGATGACAAGCCCAGAGCAGATTTGTGGAGATACCTAGGGCTGTCTGCCAAATCTGCCTTTATATATCATAAAATATTTGGTCAGAAAAGAACACACGCTTAAGCAGAGTGCACTGGAGAAACTGTAGGTAAATGCACATATAATTCATATTATTAATTTTGATACTTGGACTTACACCTGAGGGGTATTTAATGAACAGAGTGAACAGATGCGGTTTGGGGCTATTCTCCACAGGTACATTTATTTGTTATTGGAAGACTAACAGCATCCCAACAGCAATTTGCATGGAAAATTCCTACCCTCAGCTGCAGTTCTTAAAACCATAACAGTGGAAGAAACTGTAATCATGGGGGTTTTTGAGCTGGATCCTGAAATTACCTGCCGAAACAGCAGTTCTACATAACAGATCCCATTTACATCCATGGGGCTAGGAGCTTGCACCCAATTCCGAAGCAAGTTCCTCATCTGTTTGCAAAATTGCACCTGAATGTGAAGATTTTGACCAGCCAGTGGCCTTGAAGACTTTGTCACAAGTCTTGGGATGGTTTTCCCCATGGAAACCCCAGCTCCTGGCAGAACCTGGCAGAACATCAGCTCTCCTTACTATGGCTTTTGAAGCCTCAAATCTTCTCGGTTACAGAGCAAAGCTCAGCCACGTAATCTCCTAGGGGCTTGAAAATCAGAAATTATATAAAATCGAGTCACTGTTTGCTAGAGCTAAAAAACTCCTGATTTTCAAGCTGAGCTCCTTGTGCAGGGGATCTCAGAGCTGGGTTTTGAATAACAGGGACCACGACATAGATGGAAGAGGTTCCCAGCATCACTGATCGCACGTCTCCCAGAGGCAGTGGGTCTGACCCCAACATCAGTGACTTCTCCATCACAGAGTCCATCAGAAAGACATTTCAACTGCCAGAGGCAAGGGGAAGAGAAGTGGATGTTATGTGTTGATGGAGAGGACCATGCCTGCTTATTTTATAACCCAACATCTGTACTTCGCCGTGTCAAGTTTCATATAAAGCTGTGGCAAAGCCCTTTAGTCAATAAGGGAGGGAGTGGTGGCAGCTCATGGTTGGGACCCAGGGCTCAGAGCCGTGGCTACCAGGACCTCTGGGCTTTCTACTGGGTTCCCACATCCAGTTTCTCCCAGCATCTTCTGACTTGCAGCCTCAGGAAACCACTGATGCTGAAAGGAAAGCGTTAAAAAATGAAAGGTCCTGTTTGCCTTCCCCAGCCAGCCTTCCCTTGCAGTGGAAGGTGTCTGGGAGGGCTGGGGAAGGTGTAGGAGAGGGGGAGATGTCTGACCCTCAGTGGTCCCGGGCAGGCTTGCATTGCACACCCCAAGTTTCTCCCTGGACACCCCAAGAGCCTCAGGCTCACCTTTTTCTAGCAAATGTTGGAAAATTGCTGTCCTACCATGCCCATGGGAGCTTTCACCCCACCAGAAATGTGGGGTTTGCTTTGGGAGGACACAACACATACGGTTTCCCACCAGCACAGAGGCATTGCAGGGGGATCGTGACCCCCCCACGCTCCTTCTTCACGGTCTCAGCACTTTCTGGGTGTTCCCTCCCGCTCCCGAAAGGAAAAGAAAACTTCTGCCACCATCAGGAGTATTTCTTCCTCCCGGGCCAATTATTGCACCTTTTTCGTCAAGGTTTAAGACAGCAAAGTGACTCCGAGGTGTGCGGTGCCTGCGGGAGGAGGGGGTCCAGGAAGGGCAGGGGGTTGGTTGAGGGGGGAGGACAGGACCAGCAAAGGCAGCACGAGACTTGAGTCCTCCTGACTTCCTTCCAAAACAAATAACTTGCAGAGAAACCTGGAATTATACGTAAGTCAAGTTGCCTTTTGATATTACCACGTAATTTCCACTTCTGGCAAAGATATATATACNTCCCAGGCTACTTTGGAGCCGTTTCCCTTCCCTGCCGTTGGCATCCTCTTGCCATTTTCGATAGAAGAATCATTCATGGGGAGAGCTGGGGCAACCTTTCCCCGGCAAAAGAGGGCTGTTTGTTCCAGCCTCTGGAAGGGCCGGGCAAGCAGATAAACACGCTACACATGAAGCACATTAGGTAGAGGTGAAATACAGATGATTATATTTAAGGGCTTACAATAGTCGTTAAGAGCTTCTAACCACAGGCCCTGGCAGGGCTGGTCCTCAGCTTGCAGTGCATGTCTTGGCTACATCCTCAGCCGACTTTCTCTGCTTCTCCCCCTTGAAACGGGGCCAATCTTGTCAGTCTGGTGGCAACGAAGAAAAAAAAATTAAAAAAAAAA
>VXBW01005393.1:3751-39426 GCA_013400375.1 Thinocorus orbignyianus | reverse complement strand
ATTTAAAAAAAAAAAAAGAAGAAAAATCAACTCTGTTAATAGGATTATAAGATTTGGGGAATATAATGTTGTTGCAGATCATTTATTTTGAAAGCTGATTTCGTTTTAGTGAAAACAAGCTCAGCCCTGCACACTGGGGGTTTGCAGCCATTATGCCAAACACAATCATTGCCGGTTTGAAAGATGTGATTGCTTTTTAATGTGGAAATTTCACAAGGTTACAAAAGAGGAAAAAATTAAACTCCTTTCTTATAACAAAGTCACTCTAGGATATGGGCTACAATGACCTGACAATGTCCAGATACTCTGACCGCATTACACATCAGAAAGGTGGATGAGTGTGATTTACACCATTTCGCAATCGAGGGCTGGCAGTTGGGGTTGGTTTTTTTGTGGTTTTTTTTTTTTTTCACACAGCTGAAAGAGCCAAAGAGTTTTTTGAGCAAATGGAGAGATAAATAAATAGATAGATAGAGAGATAGATAGATAGATAGGTAGATAGATAGATAGATAGATAGATAGATAGATAAAATAAAACCAACCAGCTCTTTGTAAAAACGCATTTGGAATTGCACAAACACAGCCCAGGGGTCAAGAAAATAGAGGGTGGATGAGGAAAGAGTCTGGAGGGATGAAGGAGGGGATAACGTGATCTTCCCCACTCCATGCCTGGCAGCTCGGGACCCACTGTGGGTGCCCACTCAGCATATTCAAAACTAAACTCATCTTCAGTGCAGCAGACAGATCTTTATATTTGTTAGACATCAGAATTAAAAAAATAACAAAAAAAACCCACCCAATAATCAGCATCCCCGGCCTTTTCAATAGCAACCTCCCAAGGGGCTTAAATATATTCTAGAAATAATGCCTAAGCCCCATTTTCCTGGGTGTTAGAAGATGTTCTGTCACCATCTCAGAAGAACCATTGTTGTGACAAAAGCCTCGTGGCACAGCCCGGATGGGGCTGAGCAGGGAAACAGGCACCAGCAGGAACATCCCAGTCAGAGGAATTCATTGGGAGGGACCAAAAGGAAGGAATTTTTCCAAGGGGTTCTTGAAAGAGACATGAAGGGGAGGGGGTGGGAAGAAGGATGCCCCTTTTTGAGGTTGCAGGAGCGGGGCATGGATGCGGTGTGGGGGGTTCAGAGGCTCTCTCCTCCTCATTCTGTAGAGAAGAGGCTGCTTTTTGATCTCTCCCCGAAGGCAGGGGTTGAGGGAGGGGGTAGATCTGGAGGGAGGCACAAAAGGATGGAGCTGAAGCGCTGCCTGGGAGCCGGGGGATGGAAATGACATGTGCGCCACGGAACCTTTTTTCTTCTCAAAGCAATTTGCTATCATTATATTGCCCGTGCATTTCCAATACATGTCAGCCTGTTCTCTTTTAACTTGGCGGGAGGGAAAGGTGCTTTTATTGCAGGGCTCATTCCAGAAACTCGCCAGACATTGCTATTATTACATCTGCCAGGCACAGCACAGAATGATGCATGTTCATTAAAGGAATGGGGTTAGAGTAAAGCATATTCCTTCAGTCCCTGCCGGAGGATGTTCTGAGAGGGCTGCAGAGGGCTTCACACACAGAAATATTGCAGATTTTAAGAGAGGAGGATAGTTTCTAACCCTGCGACTGCAGTTCAGCTTCTGGATGGCATTACCCAAATCATTCAGCATTGTTTGCCTGGATCCTTGTCAGCAGTGAAAATCCAGGAAACTGCTAGAACAACGTTTATTGAGGATTTCAGAAAGCTGTAAACTACAAGATCCCCGTTAACCATTTCTATTGGGATTCATCTCCTAGTTTTGCCAACTGTTGGGGGAACGTTGTGTGGTCATATATCTGTATGTGTGGGAGGAGAGCTGGAACAAGGCTTGGAAGAGTAATTCAGGTCTCACTTCTGCACCCAGATGTTCCCCCATTCATGTGCCAAGGGATGGGGCTGATAATCGCTTCTTCTTGTGGCTCCGTGCCTGGGCTGATGCCCTCTGGGTCTTCACACTGATAGGCAGCACACGGAGGACAATTTATCCTCTGTTTCTGCTTTTTCCAGCTATCAGCACACAGAAAACTATACCAACGTCATTTTGGTTCCCTCCTCTACCCAATCCAGGTGCTGGTTCAACCTCAAACTGCCCGAGAACGACAGAGCCCTTCCTCCAAACGTCTTTTCCTCCTGTTCTCGCATGGGAGGTTGGCAGCTGGAAAGGGCCTTTTTGGTGGGAGAGCAGCCAAAACCAGCTACCTCTGGCTGTTGAGCTTTGGAGCCCGGCTTCCTAACGGCACAGAGAGGCTCTGCAAATTCTTGGGTTTCTTCTGCAGGATTGTGAAGATGACATCAGCCGCCTCCTCCGAAGACAGCAAGAGACTACAGTAGAGCAGAGAAGAAGTTTCACCCACTCGGACCCGTCACCAGTAAGCAGAAGGGAGCACCGGAATAAAAACAACCATATGAGGAACTTTCACAATGTAGATGCTGGAAATCATCCTGCAAAACGCTAGGTTCAGAAAGAAATTACAGTGATAACGTGCCACCCATTTATACCTGTCCTTTCGTCTCTTGGAGCCTCTGATGAGGCCCTGGAAGAGGAAGATCATAGAATCATAGAATGGTTAGAGTTGGAAGGGATCTTAAAGATCATCCAGTTCCAACCCCCCTGCCATGGGCAGGGACACCTCTCCCTAGAGCAGGTTGCTCAAAGCCCCATCCAGCCTGGCCTTAAACACTTCCAGGGATGGGGCATCAACAACTTCTCTGAGCAACCTGTTCCAGTGCCTCACCACCCTCACAGTAAAGAACTTCTTCCTAATATCTCATCTAAATCTCCTCTCTTCCAATTTAAAACTATTACCCCTCGTAAAGATGATGCTGCCGGGTCCTGGGTGACATCTCTCTGCATAATAACACCTTTAGAAGGGACTTGTGCAAAGTTGGGGTTGGGAGACAGAGCACCTCGATTCGCCCTGCGGTTCTTCGGAGTCTCCCAAAGGAATCTCAAACTCTGAGGAGCCCCTCTCTTTTTTTGGGGGGGTTCCCTTTTGCACAGAAGCCCCACCAAGGAAAAGAAAAGGTGGTCTCAAAGCAAGCCCCCAACATGCAGGTTTTCTGCTGGCATGACAGGCTATCACAGCCTTAATGGCAGGCTGCTCACCTAGAAGCCGTCTTTCATTGAGTTTGTCTTACTGAGAGGAAAAACTGCTTTGTGTAATAACTTTATGGTAAATGTTGGCAAAAGATTTTGCACTGCATACTGAAAGGGAGACATTTCTGACCACAGCTCATGAACCGCATTTATTTACCCTGGCATTTGTCCATTATTTGTTCATAGGCTTTCTGTCTCTGCTAAATGTGTTCCAATTTTGGGAGCTAAATCATTGCCAGTAGTTTCCAGGACATTCCGCTAGGCTAAGCAAAATTGCCCTAAGCAGTTGTCAGAAACCACTGGAGTAGTATTTTAAATACAGAGTATTTGAAGAAAATAAAAGATACCGAGCGTCCTATCTGCCTGGATCCTGTGTGTTGTAAAAAGTGAAGAGAACAGCAGCAGAGGAATTGAAGTTTGAAGACTGAAATGGTCTTTCGTGAACCATTTTCCATCATTTAATAACCTAATTTGATTTTGAAATGAGGAGAGTAATTAAAGAGTATATATATTTGTCAGCAGCTCTCCAGATAGAAATTGTCCTCAAACTTCAGTTTGGAAAATCCTAGTTATTTACCTCTCGGTAAAAATTAATTACAAAATAAGGGAGGAAAGCCAGGGCTGTTAAAACTGCCACTCAATTGCTCTCAGATGGCCTTACAAAAATGTATATTTATAGCTCAGGCGGGATAATAATATGGGAATTGCTGTTCTGGAACAGCCTCCTGATCCATCTGCCCACTGTCCCATATCTGAGAGAGTTCTCAGTAACCTTGATGGTTTTGTCCCAAACCTGCCCTGACATCGGCCTAAGGACTATTGCAGAACAATCCCTGAGACAGCAAGTGACTGGCTGGAAGTGTGAGTTCCTATATTTTTCTCTAATGCTATTTTCCTTGGCATTAAGTACTGCCATTTCAGATAGTCTTATCGTCCAAAGGAAAGCTCAGTGCTTCGCTGGATTTTGTTGGACTCCTGGCCTGCCTGGCATCCTCTAGCAAAGCAGTCCAGAGCCAGTGTGAGCCCCCAGAGAGCAGGAAACTTGCCCCCCATGAGTGCTGTGGAATCAGCTGCCTTTCATTTTCACCAAGTGAACACTTTTTGCTGCGTACCAGAGGGTATACCCCATGAGGGGTTGGGTTTTTTTCTTTACTTTTATCATGTCCCTCGCTTTTTTTCCTCTAGGTTTCAAAGAGAAACAAATCCCAGAGCTTTCCCATTGCTGCACAAGTGAGTCAGAGTCATTTCTGAGCTCATTTCTAACCCACTCCTCTTATTTGTGCAGAGAGAACGCCCAGTCCCACCTCTGCGGTGCCGGAGGAAATGGTAGCAGTGATTTACCTAACAGCATCCTCTTGTTGTATTCCTTATCCACCCCACTAAATCCCATCCGGGGCTTTAATCCACAGCTTCCCATACATAGAGCATCCCTCATAAACTGCCAGCTAGGACCTCCCTCTAAATCAGTGTTTAAATCTTAGGGTGTTTTTTTTTTCCTTTCAATATATATATATACACAAATACTCGATCAACACTGACTTGCGGCTGACATTTTACTGTTCATTAGGGTGTTTGTAACCACACAAACCTCCTCAAAATGCTCTTTTTCACACGGGGTGGGGGAGGGAGGAAGAGAAAAAAAGGAACCAACCCCACGCCGTGCCCTCTGCTTATTTTTCGTCACACTGCCCACTTGTAGGGTGAGTTCCGTTGTAATTGCAATATAGTAATCTCAGTGTATAAGAAGTAATGACACTGATCCTGGTAAATGGAGCATCTCGATGGCAAACCTTTCCCTTTGACAAAAGCTAGGCATTTAATCCCTACGTGAGTAAGTGTTTATTCACTAGGTATCAAGAGTACTTTGCTCCCCTACCTTCTGGCCGAGTTTGATTGATGGAAATACTCAGCTTAACTCGCATGAAGATTTGGGGGGATTTTTTTTTTTTTCCTTAGCTTCGTGGGTGTATTTTCTTAGAGGCTTACTGGAAGGATGGATGTCTCTGCCCACAGCACTGTGGGCACGGGCAAAGATTCAGAGAGATTGGGGGGGTACCAGTTTGCAAAATACAGAACAAACCTCATCTGTCCACATATTGCTGCCACTGTTTTATTTTTACTTGCCATTCGTTGATTTTAATGGGTGCAGATAAGATTCCCTCTGGCCTCTGAATCCCAAATTATCCTTGTATTTTTAAATACTGATGGTCTAAGCGTTTTCCTAACTCTTTAAATATTACTTCTTCTGTCTCCTAGCGTTTTTGCTAGCTCCTATCATTAACAAGGAGTTGCAAATGTTATTCTATCACTTGGCAGAGGTAGGTTTATACCATATAGGAATTCGTTTTCTTTTAATTGACCAGCTTTGTTCCACATTCTGTCCCATTCCTACCACCACAAAAGAGGAGACAGAGAATAGACAACTTTCCGAAGCCTCATGGAAACCTTCCTTAGCTCCCCTTGAATTCCTGTGAGCCCAAGCAGTGCTCTGATTCCCTTCCATCATCTGATATATCCAAATAAATCACCTTTATCCTGCTTGAGATATTCAGCTGCTTGGGCCCATATGAAGCTATCTTGACTTCCCAATTTTCCTCTTGCTCGTGCTGGGCTACAAAAGGCAGCTCACTCGTGCAGCGGGGTCTATTTTCTAACCAAAAATAAAATAGAAGGGCTGCAGTGGGGAAGCAACAGCATCTGGAAAAATCAAACAATGTGAATTAATACATTCTTTGTGGGCTGGAGGAAGCAAGGGAGTCGAGGAAGGCCGTTGGATGTTATGTTTTACAATACCTCTGGAGGCCCAAGCCCCACTGTAGGCTGTTTTCTTCCTGCCTTCGGACAAGCTGAAATTAACTGGTAATAACACACAATTAAAAGCGCATGTGTGTGACTGGGGAGGGGTGTGGGGGTGTCTTTGCTCTAATTCCACTCCTCCTGTGCATTTTAACTTTCAAACTTAGACAGCAGCGAGGAGGAGACAGACAGGTATACACAGCAGCCACATCAAAATCCTGGTGGGGCAGGGGGAACATTTGACACCTCCTTGTTCCAGTGCCCCCTGTCTGCTTTTAATTTCACTAAATCGCTCCCGTCTGGGGATTGTATATTTTCAGTGGCCTCTCCCAGCGAGGCAGAGGTAGAGGGTTAGTGTGCCAAACCCCAGCTATGCTCCAGCCTTGCAGGAGGCAAGAGAGGGGAGCCAGCCCCTCAGGACCAGCCGTTCACCAACCTTCACTCAGGTCTAGAAGCCACGCCAAGAAATCTCACTTGCCCTTTTCCCTTTCCAACCATCTTGCGAGGGAAGAAGTGGGCAAGCTAAGACACAAAGTGGGTTAACAGGCTTTTTACATCACTGCTTTGAGACATATCATCAAGGTTCCTTGTGAGTGAGTGAATACTGCACTGCAGCTCCTGCTCAGGACACGGACCTGTCGGAACAGGTCCAGAGAAGACCATGAGGATGACCAGAGCAGGAGCATCTCTCCTGTGAGGTCAGGCTGGGAGAATTGGAGGTGTTCAGCCTGGAGAAGAAAAGGCTCCAGGGAGACCTTAGAGCCCCTTCCAGTCCCTAAAGGGGCTCAGGAGAGATGGGGAGGGACTCTTGATCAGGGAGGGGAGCCATGGGATGAGGGGAAGGATTTGACATTGAAAAAGGGGAGATGGAGATAAGATACGGGGAAGAACTTCTTTGGTGTGAGGGTGGTGAGACCCTGGCCCAGGCTGCCCGGAGAAGCTGTGGATGTCCCATCCCTGGAGATATTCAAGATCAGGCTGGATGGGGGCTCTGAGCAACCTGGTCTAGTTAAAGATGTCCCTGCTCACTGCAGGGGGGTTGGTCTACATGACTTTTAAAGATCCCTTCCATACCAACACATTCTATGGTTCTATGATTCCATGGTTCTATGAACACGAGGACTTTGTTGGCCTGGGTAAGAGGTTTCCTTGGTTTTAAGAGGCAAGCAGAACCTGGTCCTGAGTACCTCCAGGGAAAGGGTTAGCTTGGAAGTGCAATCTGAGGAGGAATGTACTGGCCAGCAATGGGCAGAATGGAGCCTGGGTTCCCATCCCTTGCCACTGAAGCAAAGGGGAGAGATTCTGCTCCTGGTTTTGTTCACATAAAAGTTCAGGCCCAGCACAGAAAGCTTGAGTGATGTTGGGAGGAGTCATTACATAGAGAAAAAAAAGAAGAGCTCCTCACTCAGCTTCTCCAAGGCCGAAGGTCACTGCTGTTGGGCACAACTCTGTAACCCTCCTCCTGTGAGCACCTCAAGAGGGCAATCCCCTCACCAGCACTGAATAATAATAACAATTTCAGTTCCTTATCCCCCAACAGGAGCCCTTCTTCACATGAGTAGGCATCAGGACACAAAGCAGGGGCAGGGGACAAAGTGCTGGGCAGCCTCCAGGTGTGTGTGGCTGCTCAGGGTGGCTTGTAGAGCTTTGCCTCCAGGAGCCTTTAAGCCTTGGCTTAAAATAACCCAGCCAAGAGACATCATGAATTACTTTGGCCTACCGGAGGTCCTCTTCCAAGGGGGAGCAGGGATTTGGCCTCAAGAGAAGAAGGAACTTAGGGTGGTAATAGGGTGCTTGGAGAAATCACATTGCGTGGCCCTGAGGACACAAGGAATGACTTCCACAACAGACTGAGGGGACTATGAGAAGATAAAATACCTGAGTCTTTTCCACTAGAGCTTCGTTACATGAAAGTATGCTTTTTTGGGATCTAAAGGGCTTTTTTTCCCCTCCCCTGCCCTCAGTGAGCTCTCTGTGAATTGAACATTACAGTGGCTTTGACTGCAACCATTATAATCATTTTCCAGTGCTAATGTTGTGGTTTTAATGAAAGGAAACAGCAAATGGGGTATCGACTCATATACACAAATCTGCACTTCATTTGCACAAAATAGCTTCTGGATGGCTTTCCTCCATGTTTTTGGTCAACACCACTCTTTTTGAGAAATGATCAATGTCTACAACTGTTTGCTCTTCCACAGATAAAGCAGATGCTATTCATTACAGCCTTTGCCATGCATATATTGCTACTTTCCCCAGAGCAGCCGCAGTGGGTCATGTGTTTATTTTTCTTTAAGTCCTTTTGTTCTTAAATCGCTCCACTTTTGCTTTCAGGATATGATGAATGATTAATGCTGTAGTAGTAGTAGTAGTAGCAGCAGTTATTGAATTAGGAAAAGTTGTTGGCAGCTTCCAAAATCAGCGAGACAACCAACAAGTAAATCCAAACCACCTCTCTAACAGGAGGAGATACGGTGGAGCAGTTGTGATGGTGTGGACATAAGGAGAGGTAGCGCTGATGGGAGCACTTTTCAAGCCCTAGGACAGACCTGCAGCTGCTGACGTGTAAATCACAGCAGCTCTGATAACAACAACAACGCAGATGTTTTGAACAATCTCGCCTCACAGTAGTACAACTGCAGTAAAAACAGGGTTGAGGTGAGCTCAGAACTGGTGTGGACATTGATTTGGAGGGAAAAGAATTACTCGTGGTTTTACGGTTTGGGTTTATTTATTAAAGAATAGAGATTGGGAGTCGGATGCTAAAAGGTAAGTGTTGGGCACCTCCCAGGGATTAGAGCCAACAGCAAGAGCAACAGCTCACCAGGAAAGTAGAGAGATTAAAGATTTGTGGAGTAACCCTTTGCAGTCACCACTGGAATATCTGTCCAGTTTGCAAGCAGCTTAGCCTACTGTTCACAGTGGTACCACAGCAGGTAATGTGGTAAAATCCAGCTTAAATGGGAGACTGCATGAAGCAGGAAAGCGGGATTAAGTTTGTTTTCCTACATTCTAGCACAGGAGGTTCTCTGCCCATCAGGTTTCTATGTGACCCTGTCCCTCCTGTGCTCCATCGCAGCACCCTGGTGGTCAGCAGAGCTGTCGAGGTGAGCTTGCACCACTGAGCCTTGAAAATTCCTTTATGCAAAAGCAAAGGACGGGAAAGGCTCTGGGATGGTGACCAGTAAGCCCTGGCAGCTCCTCCTCTCTGGGTTTGCAGCCTGGAGGGAGGAACCTCTACAACTGTGGCACGGCGTGGTGTTTGACAGAGGCACTGGCCATGGCTTTCCTCACCCAGGGGCTGCCCCTGAGAGCGCTGCAGAGCTTTCTGCCTGACTAATTCTCCTCCCTTCGGCTCTGTTTAGCATTTCTGGAGATATATATAACTCATATTTGCTATATATATGTATTATATATATATTATAGAGATATATATAACTCATATTCATTACTTCAGTGCGCTCCTGAAAATAAAGGGCCCCTTCATTGAGTGCTACAGTTCCTTTCCTGATCTAAAGATCTTTTTTTTTTTTACTTTTTTCATTTTTCAACTACTTGGTCCTTATTAGAGCTGCGTAGGAAAAAAGGGGTTTCCTTGCAAAGTGGACGATCCCACAGTTTCAAGAAGGTCCCTGCTGCTGTTCTACTTCAGGATGCTATCAAGGACTTTCAAATTGGGCCTGCTCAGAGCAGTCAACTGCCAGGGGTGAAGACTCTCACTGGAGCTGTTGGAGAAGTGGGCAAAAGCAATTTCTACATAGAATTAAGAATAAAATTTCCTGTAGTCCAAGATCAACTGGGTATGCTGGAGGAGGGTGGGGTGCTTTTGCTCATTTCGCTGACTGAAGCTGTTTCCCTTTGTAGAAGTAATGTCTTGTCAGTCGGGGAAGAGACCTGGACTTCCATCTGCTCCTCCCAGAGAGGTGATCTCATTCCTGCTCTACCAGCTCAGGTTCTTTCACTCTTGCCTAATGACTGTCTCATCATCTATGCGAAGTGGAGCATCTCCAACAGGAGAAATTCCTATTTTGAAGCCGTCAGCATCCCAGAACGCACCCATGTCAACTTAAAGAGGCTGTAGTCCTACATGTGGTCAGTTCTTTTGGATCTGAATATCCTACCCAGGAACTTCTGGCTGCCCTGAGGCAGTAAATGAAGGTCTCTTGACCAGAAACTCACTGAACACATGAACGTCTTCCCACTGAAAGTTCTGGGTTTGACAAATCAGCATCAGTACGTTATTTCAGAAAGCTCCCAACTATCTACGTTCCATCGCCTTCACCTGTAGATCTTCAGTAGATTCCTTCACCTGCAAGTCTTTATTTTTCTAAGAAGCTTTCCTTAAATTGATTCAAGGAAAAACACTGGAGGCTGCTTCATCAGCCTTTCCACAGCGTAGGTTCTGCCCTTTTGGTTTTTTCTGCCATGCTTTCAGTCGACCTGTAGCTATGCTCATCGAGGTGCAACCCTAGAGAGAAATTCTCTCTCCTCATCCCCACCCACCAATAGGAAACCTGTTGCTGAAATCCTTGGCAGGTTGTACATACGTGACACCTCACCAGCTGAGGTATTGCAGGGAGAAACTGGAGGTGCTTTCCACCTGACTAAGTGAACCCTAGATGCGGGCAGGAGGCAAGGACTGTCACTAGCAGAGGTGAAGAATGGCCCCGTCCCCTCAAAGACCACAAATCCCCTGTGAGACTCACTCAAAATCTCACCCTGTAACAGACCCATAAGCCTTGCCTTTATTTCCTTGCCTCACATGGCAAAGCTTGTACGTGGAAGCCTCTAGTTTTTTCATGCTTGCACTAAGAAGAGTTTTTTACAGGGATGCCAGAGCAGGAGGAGTTCAACCAGGTATCCTCCCCACCTCCTCCTCCTCCTTCAAGCTCACTGCTGGTTTGATGCTCCAGCTACAGAAAATCTCTGCAGATTATTTTTTGTCCTTGGAATGAAGCTTCCCACTGCTAACCTTGGGGGACACGCAAACATCCCGGCTGGGCAGGAGCTCTTTATGGGTACTTCTAGCACTCAGAGAAGGAAAGGAGGTGGGGGAGAAGAAGCAACAAACTACAGCAAGTTTACGGTAATTGCTTTAATGAGGCAAAACCCTTTAGAACGCAAACAACGCTCAACAATACACAAAGAAACAATCAAAAAAAAAAAAAGAGTGTTTTATTCAGGCTGTTTTATAAGAAGGTAATAAAAACAATTGTATGGCACACTCAGTCGCATAAACAGGCTCACCATGGAAGGTGTTTGTGTGAGAGCAGGACTGTGAATACTTAATTGCTTCCATTATTCTTATTTTCAGTACAAAATGCTGCAATCAAAACTTAATCTGTGGCTTGATTTTTAAATAAAAAGGTTATATTCCAGTTCCATTGTTGTAAATATAATAAAAAGCAGTCTTTCTGTTAAACGCTATTTCATTTCTGACTGCTTGTAAGGAGGTATAACAGTGATTAATATGTACATCTCCGGCAATTTCAAATACCTTTTTCAAAGGCAGGATAGTTATTTCTCTTCATACAGAAGGCAGAAAACCAAAATGTTCAAAAGGTCTTCATTAATGACGTGACTAGAAGACCTGGAAGCCTCGGGTGAGATCCTTCTATGTCCATAGAGCCCCAAAAACCAAGGTGAATTCAGATTGGTTTTCAGTCACACATCTCTTCTGACAAACCCAGTGAGTACAAAGGAGCAACGTGAGAGGATGACTTCGGAGACCTCAATAAGTTGCAAAGCACGAGCCTGGAAAAAAAATGTCACCCATTTTCTCCCACCTCTCAGGAGGGTAAATTACTCAGACAAAAGGCTTTTGTGAATTTGAATACAATCTGGTGTGTCTGGAATATTGTATTCTACACCTAGTGATTATTTTTTTTTTTAAATACGTATACTGTTACACTCCTGCTTTGGTGACATCTAGACCTTAGTAATTTTCAAACCCTTAGACATAAGAGCTCTTTATTTACTTTTATTTCCTCTGACTTTTTGCTTTAGGGAGGGATGCAGAACTGTCACAGACCTGTTGTGCTCATAAACGGTGTGAGAGGTCTGAAAAAATTTAGGGAAAAAGAGTGTCTTATACAAAAAAAATTTAATATCTGGATAAAAAAAAAAAAAAAAAAAAAAAAAAAAGAGAGAGAGAGAGAGAGAATTTTTTTTAATGGTATGTAAAATAACAGAGCGATACCAGAAAGACCAGAGTCACCCTCTTTGCAAATGGATGTCTCTAGGAAAGTGGTGGTGATTTCTGGTGCAAAACTAACAGCAAAGAGTGACTTTAAACTTGAAATTTGTTGCTCATACACACCTTAATTTGCATATTTAATTAAAAGAATGTTCTGCTCTAGTACACATTAAGAAGTAGCACTTTTTCAGTTCACTAGGCCTGTAATAATTTCTAGCCTTGAAATTGGCTGACTGTTGGGCTTTCTGCTAGCTCGACAGAGCATCTGCCAAACAGCAAAGGTCATTTTTATTTTCACTTTTCTCATTGCCACAGACAGCATAAGGCTGGCAGGAATCCAGCAGGTATTGTTAAACATTTTCTGATCACAATTTCATTACCACATTTTAATATGTCCCATCACTAACGCCCAAAAACAGTCCATATGAAGCCAAATAAGAAAAAAAATGGTAAGGCAGAAGCTCTCCTTCCCCCTGTCCCAGGGAAAATACCTGATTTTAAGGTATCTTCCATCTCACCAACTGCCTGTGAAGAGCACAGACCTTCCTATGGCCAAACTCTGACCGGCTCTCAAGCCTGGTGGCAAGATCAGTCTTTCCAAGTACTTATTTCTATGCTGCCCAGGGGGCCAAGAAACCCCAAACTCCACCTGCTGACCTTCCAGAAACGTATCTTACCCTCTTTAATATCAGAAGGCAAAATCAGATTGTTTGCTGGCATCCATCAGCCTTCAACAATTAAAGGCCAGATGAGAATTAAAGATGTGTTGAGAAGGAGTGGGTGCATGTATACATGGATGTATATATAAGAAGGAATTTTACATATTTATAAAGAATAATGATGGAGAAATTATATGCAAATAATACATATAAGAAATTCATGTGTAATAGGATGAATGTCTATACATATTTTTAAGAATACATATGTGTGTGCACATCTGCTGGACAGAACAGCTTTGACGACTTAAAGCAAATATCTCGATACACCAAACAGCTTCATTTTAGGCCAGTCATGTCATATTTTCTACCCTTCCAGTATCTGTATCTCCTTAATCAAGAACCAATTGCCAAACAAAGATTATTACTGTACTGTGGTCCTGCTGAGCTCATTTCTTCTAGCAAATAGCGACTGTATTCAAGACCAAAATTTTGCTTGCAAAGTAGGTGGGCATCTGGGCTTGGATTACATGGCACGCAGAAAGATCTAGCACATTTAATCTGAAATTTTCAGAAGAAATCCAGAACAGGCTTTCCTCATAGTGTCAGATTCGTCAAGGTTCAGAAAGCAAGTCCGCAATCAGAAATCCAAACACACTGAGACAATCTGTAATATGCCTTAAAAGTGGAATTGAAAAGACAAGTCATTCAGCCTGATGAGGTGGGTGGGTGTCTGGACGCATGCAGAATGTCATCTGCTAACAACAGCCATCAGGATGGAGGAGCCTCGCAGGGGCAGGCTGAATTGATTTCAAAGTTCCTCTTGAGCTAACATCTGCTTACAGATGTTGGCTGAAGAACAGCCAGGAGCTAGTAGCGAGGAACTTCCTATAAAAACTAATCGGAGAGGCTTGGCCAAAAGCCACCACTAGATTTTTTCACTGATCCTAAACATGTTGGCTCTAAGGTTCAAAAGCAGAGCATTGCCAGAGCGTGTTTCTTGTCAATTTTTCTTCCTCAGCCCCTCACCAGAGACCACTCATTACAGGTTAAAGCAAAGGTTGCCTCAGATAAAACATACGCTGCTTCTCTGGCACTATCTTTGTTTGGTTTCCCCCTTCTCTAAGAGTAAGCTCTTTGTTTTTGGAGCTCAGTTGAGTTCCTCCACCAGCCTGTCTGCATCTACAGGGCAGTAGAAAAGCAACACAAATACCAATTCTTGTGTACTGGGACATGGTGCATTGTTGGAGGGGATCATCCCCCTGTACTGGGCACTGGTGAGACCCCACCTCAAGGGCTGGGTCCAGTTTTGGACTCCTCACCACAAAAAAGACATTGAGACGTCTGCTGGAGCAGGTCCAGAGAAGGCCAATGGAGCTGGTGAGGGGTGTGGAGAACAAATCTTATGAGGAGAGGCTGAGGGAGCTGGAGGTGTTCAACCTGGAGAAAAGGAAGCTCAGAGAAGACCTTCTGGCTCTCTACAACTCCCTGAAAGGAGGGTGCAGCCAGGGAGGGTCGGTCTCTTCTCCCAAGGAACAGGCCATGGGACAAGAGGAAACCACCTCAAGTTGCACCAGGGGAGGTTCAGATTGGGGATCAGGAACAATTTTGACAGGGAATGGGTTCTTAAACCTTGGAATGGGCTGCTCAGGGAAGTGGTTGAGGCACCATCCCCAGAGGGATTCAAAAGACGAGTTGACATAGTGCTTAGGGTGAGTCATGGGTTTTTTATCAGAGTTAGATTGATGGCTGGACTGGATGATCTCAAAGGTCCCTTCCAACCCAGGCAATTCTATGATTCTACGCATGGAATTTGGGCTTGGTTTGCGTTGTGGATTATGTACGTTAGTGGCTGAACTATCGCTTTCTGGAAGCAAACCTGCCATCAAAACAGGAGGCCTGATGTGGCCCTGTGTGATGTAGCACATCAGTGACACATCTCAATATCTCTCATCCTTACTCAGCAGAGTCTGCACACTGAGAAGGGCTTTACAGAGCGTAGAAATCTGTGACTGGAAGGTGTAAATGGGCACAGCAGCTATGATCAGTCCTTATTTCCCACACCTCTGCCTCTCTACCTCTGTTTTTCTCACATTGGCGTTGGTGAAGTTGCTTACAGAAGGAAAAAAAAAAAAAAAAGCTTCCTTAGAAGAATCGTTGCCAAGAGCAGTTTGCATCATATGCTATCTGGAAGCTATTCTGTGGGACATCGTAATAATTGCTTTTCCTGGACTAAGACACTTATTAGTAGCAGCTAAAGTTAACAGATTGGAAGACTGCCTGGAGATGATGGATGGGTTTTCTCAGATTGTAGATTTCTGGTCATTTTCCACAGCGGCTGTAAATTTAAAAATAATGTAAAGTTAAGCAGTGGTAGAGTAAAAGTCACAAATATTACACAGCTACTGACTTGATCATTAATCATCCTAAATTAACGGTAAAGTGTTACATATGATGAGCCAGATTTTGCCCTGGGGTGCATACAGGAGTTTCTCATTGATTACAAAGGGGAAATGGCACATGTATGTGAATGCTGAATTTAGCCAAACGCTCGCTTATTTTGCTGGATTTTTTTTATTACTATTTGAGAGAGGTGGAAACATTAATTTTTTTATGAATCCACTTTCATACCAGTGACCTGAAAGAAAATGATGGAGGCATCATCTGATCCGTAGTCAATATCCCAAGTTACTGCAACACTATCCCTACTGATGTTCAAAGCTGAGGAGCATCAGTACCCTCCAGGGCTCAGGAGTCCTTTGTTCTGCCTGATGTCCTCTTTTGAGGTGGCTGCAGTCAAAAAAGGGATTTGGCATTGGCCAGAAGGAAGACTTTTGTCCACAACTGAAATTCCTTCCGGGCTAAAACACCGTTTTTCATAGACTTTGTCCTTATTTACTCCCTTATTTTTTGACAGAACTATGTAGCTATGTGTCTTCTTCAGGTGAGTAACTGGAGAAGAGCTGTCAGAGACAATGTGTGTAAAAAAACCCCAAACCAAAACAATCCCCCTCTCCTTGCCCAGGAAATCATATGTGGTGCAAATGAAGTCCTGCACTTGGAGATGTGGTGACTATTCCTCACTTTCTCTGTAGAATGGGGAGGTCAGAAAACCTGCATCAGCTCCAGCAAGGTCATGAGGATAAGCGGACCTTTGCCTTGGGAAGGTGTAACTCCCCTCAGCTCCTTTGGCACTTGCCTCACACTACTGTACTAATTACATATTGAGTTGTGCTGTGTTTAGGTACATTTATGTTATACACACTGAGACACTGGAACAGGTTGCCCAGAGAAATTGTGGTTGCCCCATCCCTGGAGAGGTTCAAGGCCAGGCTGGATGGGGCTTGGAGCAACCTGATGTGGTGGAAGGTGTCCCTGCCCATGGAACCTGATGATCCTGAAGGTCCCTTCCAACTCTAACGATTCTATGATTCTATGATACTGATAGTGTTAATATAAAAAGAGCTACAGGACCATGTTTTTGGGCACGGCTGATTTAGTCTTGCATTTTGTGTCTTTCAGAGTAGACACAACACTCCACAGCCACAGCACTGAGACGACTGATTTGCATGCCAGCTACCGAGCACTGTTATCAGCAGGTTTTTCTCAGGGCCGATTTACTTCTGTTTATCCACAGGGTTTGGTAATAAATACATGTATTTGGGGGCTCTAGGTACATTAAACATACTGAATAGTCAAAGCTTGTAGAAGCTAATTTCCCTGTCATTGCATTATAGTTAAATTGGTTACGCACGTCTCTTTCAATTATGTAACTCCAAGAATACCAACAACACAGGTTCCTGATTTCAATAGTACAGATGCTGGTTTTAGCACCGACAATGGATAAGCTTTTAGCATGAGATGCTAAACTCATCATGCTTTGAAACCGGGAGCCACTATTTCAAATGTAGTATTGTCTCTGTTTGCGTGTGTGTGTCATTAACAGCTTTTCTTTTTATACCTCCTGGATGTATACTATAATATTTTGTTTGAATTAAAGCAAAGGCTGGAAGGTAACTCACAATTAGTGTATGCAGTTAAGCATTTACACCGTCGGATCCTCTATTGATACCAGCCTAGTCAAGGCAGTCAATTCAGCCAGTAACAAAATGTGCACAACAGTCAAATAAACTATTTGCTGGTAGGGAAAGTGCCAGATATAATGTGAAATATCTTCAACGGGACTCCTTTGATGGCATTCCTTCTACTGCAGCGGTACAGGAGGAGCAGGGAGGAAGGAAGGGTTAATTTAATATCCACAGAAAGTGACACACTAGTGTGATTTTAGCCTTGTGCGCTAGAAATAAAGCACATATCAAATGGACTAAAAACTGGCTCACAGATCCCAAAAAGTAGGCACCAGCTGGGATTTCAGACTGAAGGGATGTTCCCAGTCCTCCCCTGGTTTCCATACCTAATGTTCTTGAGTAATTTCACCAATGGTCACGTAAACATATCCCTAAATTCAATCTGTAATTGACACAGCTCAGGCGGGATGGTAGAGGATGATGAAGTCCAGGCAGTCAAACAGTAATCGGGAATGGTACAGGAAAGAGCCAGAAAATTTTTCAAAGGAGAATTCCTTGCAGGAAAAAAAAAAAAAGGGGGGGGGGAAGGAATGTAAAGAGTTTCATCTGTTTAGTTTATGAGAAAAAAGATGGGAAGAGGTGAGAGGGGGAAGTATCAGGTAAGGAATTATGCTTCCATCTAGGAAAGCACCAGAGACATTTTACAAAATGTAATATAGGCATTTAAACATAGGCTTTTTATATACCATTCCTTAACACATCTTTAGAAGAATAACACTAGAAGAAAAAAGTCACTGTGCTGCCATCATTCCATGTTTCAGACTGATTTTTAAGCCTCAGTTCTCCTGTTTATTGGCTTAAAAACCTGAGGCACAACTAATTTAAGATTTTTGCATCAATGCTAATTGATTATTTTGGGTCTCGATTGTTTGGGGTTTTTTATGCTTCACAGTTTTTTTCCCTTGGAAGGATGCACAGAGGATGTTGGTTGTTATGCTGGTTTATTAAGAGTAGCCACTGATAAAATGTTAGAAAGTAGCACTGAAAAGATTCTGACTTGCACAATAAATTCTTTTACTTACATAGTTGTGTCTTCTACTGGCATATTTTAGACAACAATGGACTCGCTTTCTATAGTAGTAAAACAATTAATCTTTGTTTGTTGAATGCTTAATGTGTTTTCCCATTAACATATTTGATTAATTTAAAGGAAGGGGAGAAAGGGGGCAAACATGTAGAAGTTGAGCCTATTCTTTCTGTGGCAGTGCTTTTTGTGGTTGGACTTGATGAGCTTCATGGTCTTTGCCGACTTGATGATTCTATAATCTACAATTTTTTAATCCTGGCAGGTGAAACACAGGCTGGAGAGTTAAGCAAGACAGACTGGAAGTACTCTGCTTCTTTATCAACAATGTTTGTTGGGAAAAAAACTTTCCAGGGGTACAGCAGATACATATGATGATCTCTTAAGGCCAAGAGGAAGACATGCTTTAACCAAATCTAGAGTTTTTTTGTTTAAAAGAAAAATAAATGGAGATGGTGTAAAGACTTACAAGCAGACAAATCGATCATATTCTATGAGTATGAACGTATGCAAATTTACCAGAGCAAGCATTTCCTCATCTGCCTGTGGTATGTCTTGTTAAGACAATTGTTTATTAAGAACCGCCTTCTGAGGAGGTGGATTATCACTGTTGAATCTTGCCTTGAGGGATATTATGAAAGAAAAAGTTTATCAAACATTTAGGAAAGTGTAATAAAGTCTACAAGGCAACTTGCCTTGCAACCCTGCAAGTTGCTGGAGAGAAGAGCCCTTGTTGGTGAGACACAAACCTGAGGTGAAAGACAGGGAAGAAAGGGAACTCAGGCTAGTTTAGCAAATATTGATAGACTAATATGAAAATGCTGCCACTACATAGACTTTGAACTATGTGTTGGCACTGAAGCCAGCCTCAGTGTTGTTTTTAAAATAATGAGAACCACGATATACCTTCAGATACTTTCTGCTTCTGTAAGAACTAATAACTATTAGCGTCCTCCCTTCTCTCCCATTTTGTAGCATATTATACCTCCCGGAAACTGGCTGAGGCTGTTACATTATCAAAAACAGAGTAAATCCCTTCAAAAACAATGTGACTAAAACCAGAATCTGTCTATTTGCTTTTGCATGGTCAGAACAAAAGGCTCCAGAGCTGCTTTTACAGCTAAATAGCATTTTCTAATGAGCTCTGAAATTTTTGGGAAAGTCAGATTACAATGTTGGTTTAACATCAGACACTCTATTGTTTAGACAGAGGATCACTGTGATGTCCGGTCTCCCAAAACTGAAGGTTTTTCTTTCGATATTAGAAAGATCACTGATTTAAATCCACAAAGAGCCCGGGCCTCAGGAAAGGAGTCTGAAAAACAAACACTGTTAAAGATGGATCAGACACAGCTATGTGGCTGGCAATTACATATGATAACAATTAAAACTATCCGATTCCAACCACATGGCATCTTAATACAGCAGATCCCCAAGCAAATAACGTGTCACGTAATGGGTTTTGATTGATGTTGTCACCAGACCTTTGGATGTCACAGATACCTTCCCATCCACGCCTCAGGAATCAGCCCAGACCACCGACCTCATCCTAAACCGGAACTATCTGCGTGTACCTAAATTCTCCGGTTCTAACCACAAATTCTTGTTTCACTAGATGATTAGATGAAGGCACATGCAGTGCCCAGCAGCTCACTTCCCCTAGCAGAGAGCTCAGCTAATATATGCATTAGTGGTTTGGGCAAAAACATTGGATGTTTGCTGAGAGGTCTCTCGGTTACCTGCCAGCACAGCTCTGGGAAGACAGGTCTGATGAGAAGCCAGGCTGAAGCTCTCCAAAACAATTGCTGAAGTCCATGTGTTGGTTGGCACAGGGGACCTAACCAGAGAGCACCAAAGGAGCTGCCAAGGAGCTGCCACCGCGCAGCATGATCCTGCTCCACTGCCGACTTTAATTTGCATTAAAAAAACCCCAAAAAATAGGGATGAGTTAATGATTGCTAAACCAACAAATCATCCTCCTATTGGAGGAGCCCCAGAGGACAGTCTGTCTCCAGTGGTGATATAACCAGTAAGCAAACACATTGTCACATTGCCTAGAAGTGGGCATGCAAAGAGTAGTAGTGGTGATGGGACCAGGAATTTGGGGTATTTTCATGGTGCCAGTCTCCACACACACTCCTGGCCAAGCATCCTGCTCCTTATTTTCCTCTAGACCAGCATGAGGGCACAGCCCAGAAACTACCCTTCAGCTCTGTGATGGGAGTTTTATTGTTTCCTTCTGCATACTGTTGAGTAGGAAGAGAAACATCATATCTCAAAAACAAATTGAGGAATAATACCATACGTTTGTTAGTAGGACAGTTTTTGCTACCATTGTTGTTTTAAAAAAACAACTTTTTTCTGCTTTGGCACCCGAATGACTGTTGCAACATCGCAGCTGGGAAAACATCTGTCTCTTCGGAGTGTGGCTGCCATGAGCACAGCTCTCCTGCTGGAGGCTGTGGAGTCCAGAGCACATGGAGCATGAAGGGGCCATTGAGATATGGCAAGGGTTTTCTCAGTGTTACTGAAGGCAAGCAAAAATCTCATGTGTCACTCACATCAGTTTCACTGGCCACAATGCAAGATCTCACCCAAATTATAAACACACAGGGTTTTATAACCAATGCATTGTAATTTTTCCTATTCTTTATAATACTAACGATCAAAAAAAATACAAGGCAATAAAAGTCATGAGCAGACAGTGCAGCTCAGCAGCTATTCTCGTCACCTCCATCATAAATTTCTGTCCTGGCCTTAAAGTTCTCCAACATGCACCGAATCTTTGTCTAAATATAGCCTGTCCAGTAAGTAATGGTTTCTGGTTGCACAATAGATGTCATCTTACTGTGAAGAAAGTATACTGAGTGTCAAATAAAGGAGGAACTATCTACAGGGTCCATGTTGAATTAGAATTACATCTTGCCTCTCTGGAGGAAAAATTATATTTGATGTATTTATGCACCAAAACAGGCTAGCGTCGCAGGAGAGCTCGTTCTCCAGAAGAGCAGAGAAGCACCAGCTCATTGCCATGCACCACACGGGGTGAAAACTCTTCATATCCGTATAGGTCTAAACTTCCAGCACCAAAACAATCACATCCCTTGTCCTGAACTGCAGAGAACCCTCTCCAAAAAAATCACTGATGTCAATCAAATCACACAACACAGGGGCTTTGTCAAGTTGAAATCTCAGTCTTGTGCAAGAATATGTTGGATAAAATGGCCAAGTCATTGAAAAGCCACCAGTAGAGCCATCAATAGAGTACCCCATCCCTGGAGCGATTCAAGACCAGGTTGGACAGGGCTTGGAGCAACCTGGTCTGGTGGGAGGTGTCCCTGCCCAGGGCAGGGGGTTGGAACTCAATGATCTTTAAGGTCCCTTCCAACCCAAATCATTCTATGATTCTATGATTTTACATAAACAAGTCAAATTATACAAAAACATCCACAAAGATGTTGCCTTAGCCATATTGTCCAAAAAATCTGGGTGAACAAACATGACAGAGTGAGCTCAGCTGACGTGTTATTTTCCATCCTTGATGTCCAACGCTGTACATTCAGAGGATACTCGGTAGGTCAAACACTTGTGAGGCTGAAGCAGGAGCAGAGGTGATTAGCAGGGGAGCAGGGCCTCTCGTTTTCTTCAGGGAGACTCTAATACACAGGGACTTTGATCTTTGAGGGGATCTCTACCACAGTGCATAATAATAATGATGATAACACAACAGTAATAATAGGTACAGATAGCAAAGCTGAACCCTGAACACGTATCCATTATAAACACATAAATATTCAGTTGTCTACTATAAGAGCACAGGTCATAGACTCTTTAGCTTCATTTCCCTCCTACACAGCCAAAAGTAAGCAGGAAAATTATTGAAATATATTTATTAGCTGATAAACAATGTATTTTTCAAATTGGCGTGACAGGAATTTGGAGAGTTGAGCTCCCATTGTGCATCTGAGAATTGATATAACACTAGAAGCAAACAGAATATTTGAGCTGTGGAAGAATCTACAAAAATTGCAGAGACTTACATTCAAAATGGGACACAAAGAGATTCGTGACACACATCTAAAATCTCTGCAGCCTTTTGAAAAACTTAGCGTGTACCTACAAATCAACTGGGGGCCTCAATTTATTATTCTATTAATTCTATATACGACATGCCAGGTGAAAGCATATACCCGAGTCTCAGATGTAGGCAGAAAAAGAGCAACCCTGCCTTGGGAAGTCAGTGCTCTAAGATCAGAGGGGTCAAAAAAGATCCAGAGAGTAAAACGTTCAGAAGGTCATCAAGGACAAGATTTTCTGCAGACATGAGAAGGGAATGGACAGATTGAAACTGAGGAAGGTGATGGTGCAAAAGGGATGCTGAGTAATACTGGAGGTGGAGAGGATGGTACATGGAAGAAGGCAAATATCTCTGATCTTTCTGATAAGCAGGAGTCTCCAAACTCACTGGAAAGAGTTGAGCTGCTGAACTCCAAATCTGTTGGACTTCAAACTCACTGGAAAGAGATGCTACTGAGAGGGCTGAAAATCAGGAGGTGGGGCTGCTTGCATAGTTTTGCTTGGCATGGTTTCATTTTTCACATACAAAAAAAAGAAGAAAAAGAAAAAAGAAGAAAAAGAAGAAAAAGAAAAAGAAAAAGAAAAAGAAAAAGAAAAAGAAAAAGAAAAAGAAAAAGAAAAAGAAAAAGAAAAAGAAAAAGAAAAAGAAAAAGAAAAAGAAAAAGAAAAAGAAAAAGAAAAAGAAAAAGAAAAAGAAAAAGAAAAAGAAAAAGAAAAAGAAAAAGAAAAAGAAAAAGAAAAAGAAAAAGAAAAAGAAAAACCAAACCAATATTCCAAAACTCTTCCCAGGCAGCTATTAATTCTTTCTCCCCCCCTCCCTTGGAATACAACACACACAAACACAAACAGCCCTTTGGGTTGTGTTGCTCTGGAGTCCTGTCCAGGCTTTCTGTGTGTGACTCATCGGGGGTTGTCCCCTCCCTGTGTGCATCGAAAGTCTCTCCCCTTGGAAAAGCTCTTGGGCTGGTGCCTTGAAGTGACATTCAAAACCTGCCCGTGCTGTTTTGCCTTATTCCTCACGCCCCACACCCCTCCTTTCTTGTTGTCAGGCTCCTCTTGCTGAGTCATATCTGCAGCGAGATCATAATGATTATCCTGAAATGTCAGCAGCTGCTCTTTTCACCCCCATACGGTGCCAGATTTAGGATGAGGTTTCCCTAATGCATAAACAATGACTGTAATTGCGGGGCTTTGACAGCCAAGGTATCACAGGGATGTTATTCTGTTGTTAAAAAGGAAAAGAAAAAGCAAAAAAAGAAAAGAAAAAACAAACCCTAACCTGCCTTTCCAGGATTGTAATGACGAGGTGGGTCACACTGACCCATATGTCTCTCTGTAGAAGGAAGTCTATGACATAAGTGAATCCCTGTCAGCACGGCGGTTGGCCGTCGGATGCTGTTTGACAAGGGAAGCAGCTAAAAGCTTTAGCGATTAATATCTTCCTGACTGCCAGAGCACTATTTGCCTAATTCCAGAGATGATTCTTTGATAGACAAAAAAAAAAAAAAACAAAAAACTGGCTTTAAGTTCTGTTATCTTAATTTAGGTGTAATTTCCTTGTGGTTCTCAGATGGCTCTCTCTTCTCCCTCGATGCTGCTTAAAGTTGCCAGCTACCTTTAAAAGTCAACTGAAAAAACAAGTTGAGGTATCAGAGAAATAAAAAAGTCAATCAAAACCGAAAAATAAACTCTGCAGGAGTTGACAACAGTAATGAAAAACCAAGGCTCTGTCCACTCTATCTCTTATTTGGTTTACAAACGTCCACCAAAAGTATCTCCTCTATCAAGTGTCTGCGGAGATCATGGAACTGTGTTGGTGAGAGGGGAATTCTGTATTTTAATGCTAAATAAAGTAATACTGAGATAAATTAAAGACAAGGAAGTAGAATATCCTGCTAAGGGCAGAGGCAGGGGGAACATGACGTATTATTGTTGAGAAGTTGGGAGAAGAGTCATGGAAGTTCACTGGGGATGCTGAGCAAAAAAAAAAAAGGATGCTATAAACACAGATACTGTCTTTGGTGGTTCTGGTTCCATCTCCAGCCAGAAGAAGAGGAGTTTGCATGTTCTTTGTGAACAGGTAGAGAGGTCTGACTCCATCAATGGTCCTAATCAGAACAAGCTCTGATTTGTGACCATCTGTGTCAAAGGAAGGGGTATTACAGGTAAGGAAACAGCCTAAAAGGAAGATTACAGACAAACTGCACTGTCCTGAGAAAGATAAGGATGTCAGAAGGAATTAAACCATGTTGCAATTAACTAAATTCATAGAATCATAGAATGGTTAGAGTTGGAACGGACCTTAAAGATCATCGAGTTCTAAAATGAATAAAAAGCCATATGGGCAGAAATTATTGCAAATGCAAAAAGTTTTAAGAGATAACACCACCACCAGCAGCCATTTATTAGTAAGAGAAACGCTCCTCAATCTTAAAACCAGCCCTCAGGAATGAGCCCGAGAAGATAGTAGTGCTCTGAGGCAGAGACCAAAGCGGGAGATGAGCTCCAGAGTGATGTCCTTTGAGAACCAAGGTACCTCCAGGTGCTCAGGCCTCATCCTCAAAGCTGGCTTAGAGAGCTAAGCCCTAATTAGATGCCTGAGGTCACATCCCTTCCTTCCCCCAAAACAATCAAGGAGAAGGGACTTTATTGTCTTCCTCAAATGGGGTCCTATTTTGCTGGTTTCCAACCCTGCCTGCCCAAGCCTTTCTGCTGAAGCTGTCAGACAAGGAAAACAAGTTGGAGAGATGAGCACAGGGATGACCCCCACTGCAACCTCCAGTTCTTGTGTCTTGCTCCTCCCATGGCATCAGGCAATACGTGCCACCTTCCTGATTAGCAGTTAATATGGGTCTGCAGTGCTAAAACCATACATACTGTAGTACCACACCTGTAACTGAAAAGGAAAATTGGTCTGATGGGAAGCTACTCTGATCCTTCATAAATTAGGCATAGAAGAAAACCTGTAGGATGTCAAGCATCCAGTCACAGCTAGATTTTTTCACACACCTTTACTTTCCCTTTGTAGCTGTTCCCTGAGCATCTCATTTCATCCCCACAGATAAGATCTACCTCCTTAGATTTAGCTGCCTAAGGGTTGGACATCTAAGAAAACTCACTTCTCTGTGCTTCCTTTATAGTTCTGGAGGCAGATGCTGACTTCCAGCAACACATCACTGTACTGTAACACAGAAATCAAAGTCAGATATCTCTGAGAAATAGTTTGGTCCATGCATTGACTGAAGCATGAGTCTAGACAACCGTTCAGTGGAAACACATGACTTTGGGACAGTAGAAAAGTGACACAAACACTAGTTCTTGCATATGGGAACATGGTGCATTGTTGGAGGTGATCATCCTCCTGTACTGGGCACTGGTGAGACCCCACCTCAAGGGCTGGGTCCAGTTTTGAGCTCCTCACCACAAAAAAAGACATTGAGGTGCTGGAGAGTGTCCAGAGAAGGGCAACAGAGCTGGTGAGGAGTCTGGAGAATAAGTCTTACAAGGACAGGCTGAGGGAGCTGAGTGTGTTCAGCTTGGAGAAAAGGAGGCTGAGGGGAGACCTTCTCGCTCTCTACAACTCCCTGAAAGGAGGGTGTAGCCAGTTGGTCTCTTCTCCCAAGGAACAGGCGATGGGACAAGAGGAAACCACCTCAAGTTGCACCAGGGGAGGTTCAGATTGGAGATTAGGAACAATTTTGACATGGAAACTGTTCTTAAGCCTTGGAATGGGCTGCCCAGGGCAGGGGTTGAGGTACCATCCCTGGAGGGATTTAAAAGATGGGTTGACACAGTGCTGAGAGACATGGGTTAGTGATGGTTTTTATCAGAGTTGGGTTGATGGTTGGACTAGATGACCTGAAAGGTCCCTTCCAACCCAGACAATTCTACGATTCTATGATTCTATGACACTGTCAAATGGACTGAGCTGATGGGAACAGAAGCCCTGAGAAGAGCTCTCAGAGAGGCGAGCTGCCAGGCAGGCTGCTTGGGTGTCTCACTTGATGAAAAAAAAAAGACGTTTCTTTCAGTGAAGGAGCATTGCTTGTCATTTGGTATTCCTCCCTCAGGAAAAGTTCTGTGTGGTGGGAAAAGGGAAAGAAAAATAAATAAAAAGAAGGAGGGGGAAAAAAGAGTACTTGTGTTGTCTTAAAAGGTTGTGACTTGTTTAGGAGGTTAGACTTGAGCACCGTCTGAATGAGGAGCGGTAAGAAACGAGAGCATTTTGATCTCTCCACCACTCGGTGAGGGGTAATAGAAGGTTGTTTTCTTGTTCCTCTAGCACAATGCATGAGGATGATTTGTAACGAGGCCGAATCCAGAGGGTAAATAGCTCTTGATAGAATACTTCGCCTTCAGATATCTTAAGAGGTAATCTGCGGTGGGTAGGCTCGCTGTAAATCAGAGGCTATGTCTTTGCGTTTGGAAGTCACTATTATTATGTTAAAGGGTGTGTGCTTATATAGTCCAAGTACAGCATTTGGAAAGAAGTAATTCCACCTCAGAGTGGAAGTTTTCCTGGGGCACAAATCTTCAACAGTGAAATTTTGTATGTGTACTTTGACAAACGCATGCCCAGTGGGCATGTGCAAAATTACGCCTTTGAAGCCGCAGAAGCCTGGCTGTGGGAACCTAGAACCTCATAGAGCTTCTCAAGGGAGTGGAAGCAGAGCCAGCTGGACTCATTTTCTATAGACAGAAATCTTAATTGCTGGCTAGTAGCTGCTACATCAGAAGAGAGATCATTTCAAAGACCTGGAAGAGGCTGGTGTGAAGCCCTTGTCAGAGGGATTGGGTGGCAGCCTGACTGTCACCCATCCAGATCCCTCTCTTTGCACATTCTTTTTAACTCCAATATTTACTGTGAGGGTAAAATGTGATCATAATGACAAGCACATAGCTCTCATTACTTAGCACCTAAGAACAAACTACGTGTACTCCACTTCTGAGCACAAACCAGCTCAGCAAAGAAGAATTTCTCTAGAGCTAACGAGTATCAATTCAGCAAACTCACAAACACCAAATTAAATCTGTGCAGTAAAATTGATGCACAGCCTCTTCTGCAAGAAGTAGTTTATTCTCACAGCCTGATGCCTGGGGTCTGCCTCTCTCTTTCTCTGAAACAAAACCTTGCTGCCCTGGAGAGGCAGGGTCCTCTTTGTGGCAGCAGATACCTCGCTTCTGCTCCATCAGCTCTTTTTTGACTTCATCCTTCAGTCCTCTCAAGTGGGCTTCACATCATCCTCAACCCACACAGACAAACACACACGTGTTATTTTGTCTGTTCACTAAAATAGAGAGAAAACTGGACTGAAACATTGCCCTACCAGTAGGAAGTGTGTAGTGTGTTCCTGCAGAGTGATCCATGCTGGAGAACTGGTGAAGGTTAAAAACAACCCAGAAAAACAACCAAAAAAAAAAGGCAAAGCAGAAAAACCTCCCCTATTTCAAACCAGATATCAGTTGCCTTCTCAGGGCTACGATCATGGTTGCACCGGCTCAATTTGCTCCTGTCACTCCACTTTTTGGGTGGCATCAGCCTGTGCTTGCCCTGGGTAAGAGTGCACACAAGGACAGTCACTGCTGTTCAACTGAGACACAATAGCTTGTTAAATTGTCATAAACTTATCATAAGTCTGAGTCCCAAACGCCTTACCCAAGGTCACCCAGCAGTTGGAGGCACACCCAGCAACTGAACAACATCTCTGGAGTCCAGCCGAGTGTCAAGCACAATGGCACTTTGCCTCTCTAATTGCCACCAATTGTCACTGTCTTCTGCTGGGTGTAACCGGGAGAAAATGGACAGGGGGGTGAACTGGGACTGGACAGTGAGCCCTTCCAGCTTCCTCCCAGGCACATTGGCAGGACCTTGGCAGGAAAGTTCTGTGGTTTCAGGAAGACCCTGAAGCTTCCGTGGTCCTGGCTCTCCAAAGACAACAACTGATTAGACAACTTCAGAGGGAGGTTCTTGTGATGGGTGTAGGTGTTGCTGCTGGACAACAGGTTTCAGGGAGCGTGGGCATCAGTTACAGGAATAAAAAGCTTTTTTGACCCTAGAGAACCTTGTTCCATTCAACGTCTTCCTTCCCTGGGCACCAGAGTGGTGGGGTGATGTGGTCAGTGCTACGCAGCGTGTAGATTATGGGCATTACATTGGTCTGAAAAGCAACAAAACATGGGAAATGTAAAAATGTAAAAATGAAATAGCGGCGTGGGGGGACCTGGTGTTGGAGGAACGCCGCTTTCCACAAGCCATCTAAACCCTAATTAGTAGACAAAGAGCTCTATTCTTTGTCTGGGTTTAACTCCCCCTTCTCTTGCTTCTCTTCCCTTTAACCGTACTTCTCTTCCCCCTCCAGTTTGCAGGAGCGTACTCAGGGCCTGCTGAAAGCCCACACAAATCAATGGCAACACTCCCGTTGCCTTCAACGGGCTTTGTAGCAGGCGAAGAGAGAAGAGAATAGGTGATTATTTTTCCTTTTCCAAACGACGAGCCCCTCCCAGTAAAACAATCCATAGAGTAGTCGTAAGTGCTTTATATTGTGCGGTGCACGGGCATAATTACTCCAACCTTCTAAGCAGCTAGCAGCAGTTGGTCTCTCTAATGCTTGGGAAATTATTTTAAATAGACTTTGTATCTACAAAATAGGAGATTTTTTTTATATTGTGGTTGCCTAGGGTCAGATCTCAATGGTTGTTACCAGCATATCTGCACTGATCTGAAAAAGGATAGTCAATTCACCACGTACAGAAGAATTGGTCCAAACCAGGGCTTGCTGCACGGCCAAAATTACTTTGGTATCCATGAGCTGTTCTCTGAAAATCAAAAAAGTAGGGTCAACCTACTGCTGCCCTTCAGTTATTGAGACACGATCTTGCTCAGTGACTCACCTGGCTCTGAATTCAAGCCATTCTGGGCCTCCAGAACATCTCCATCTACCCTACTGCACAACAGAGCACAAGAAGGTCCCCTCACCTCTTCCTCTTGGCTCACCAACATAAGGGCTTCAGTGTGAAGAGTAAAAGCCGCATCTGTTTTAAGAAGTTCTTTTCTTTTCCCTCATAGCTGCCTGCAAGTTTATCTGTTTGACAAAGATCTTTGACACAGGGAGAGGGGGGAAATCTGTCCCGAATTTGGTGTATTAGCATGGTCTGGACATCTAAAACTTCTTTGTTGTGAAAAGCCACATACTTTTTTTTGGCAGCACTTGGACACAAATGATCCAGCTCTGTCAAAGTTTAGGTCATACTCAAATCGTTCCTCTTCAGAAAGGTGTATGGAATGCTATCCTCCCAATCCTTCCACTAAAATAGGATTTGTGGCTGTTCTTCACATCAGCTGCCTGATTGAACGTCCTTGAAAAAAAAATACACGCACAGTATCGTAACAAAGAAAAGATTTTTCTTTTAATCAGTAATTAAGTAGCAATTAAGAAGAATTATTACAACTTGTATCTAACTTAGAGCGAACAGATGGGATTCGCCCTCCAACAGCGTTCGGCTTGAGCAAAGCCACTTTCCTTGGTGTTTACAGCAGAAGACGACACTGTGGACGGCGAGAGAACATGTCCCCGCCACAGGGTGGGAACATTCTGGTCTGGGGTAGGAACTGCTGGGTCATCTGGGAGCACGTGAAAATACCTGCACGGGCAACCAAAGATTTTCCTGTTGGTTTTGGGGGAGGAATCTTCCCTTTAAGTCAAGTGATGAAAATCTTCATGTTTTTAACCTCAAGTATGAGGAGCTCTCACTTCCGTGCAGTGGCTACAGAAATCCTGTTCCACCTTGAGACCCACCTCTGTACAATGTGCCCCTATGCTTTTTTTTCTGTAAAATATGATTAAAATTGGCCAAGTCATTTTTTGTGTGATGGCTGAGAGGGGAGTTCCTCATTAACAGGCTAAGAAAAATGAGTTTACTGCGTAACTCAAGGAGAAAAAGGTTTTAATTACCAACTCTGGGCTAGTTTTCTTGAACTCCAGAGTTTTTAAAGACTTTGGAAACATGGGCATGATCTTGGAATGTCTGGAGGCAGCGGCCAATCTGACTACTTTCTGCCACAGATGCTTTTAAATAAAACTTTATAAATAAATAAATATTTATTTTATTTATTTTTATTAAAAATAAAAATTTAAATAAATTTTCTCTGTTGTCTGACCTTGCTTAAGGCCCATCTGAGCTCTACATGACTTGATTGCAAAAAAAATTGGCCTTTACGCACAAGGCTGTGTTTGAAAAGTTAGGTGGTGGATGGTTAAAAAAAAACATTATGAGAAAGTTCTCAGTATGAAATAGACACGTTTACAGACCAGAAGCTTTACCATAAAAATGGGAAATTCATACAACAGGCCTCCTGCAAAGGTGACCTTAGGAACTTGGTTCAAGGAGAAGTAAAAACTGTGCATTTGATGGATCTTGAACATCCTTCAAGCTCCCAAGGCTGAATGCAGGTCCTGCCCTCCCCCTGATGTCCTACCAGGGTAAGACTTGGTGCCCCAAGTGTTCCTGCCACTTGGGGAAGAAGAGGCCCAGAGGGAGCTGCAAACATGCCCAGAAGGAGCTGCAATAAACTAGTGTGGAGTATGAGATCTGAACAGCAGGAATCTAGAATTACTTGGGACTTGAAAATGCAAAAGAAGCTGCAGAGATATTAAAATCGAGCTTGTTTGAGCTCTTGAACAAGCATTGCTTTGGAGAACCAAACGGGTCTGGAGTTTTCTCAGTGACAGAAGCCTCACACGGTTTGTGGGATCTGTAAAGCAAAGACTGAATGGATTTCTTACCCTCTGCAGGAACAATGTCAGCCTGTTAAAAAGACTGTTACACAGCAGAAACTTCACGGTTTTAAACTGAAGTTGATGGTTTCCTGATGGAATGCACCATTAAAACTTAGCCATTTGAAAGCGGCATTAAGGAGGGAGATGCATATTCAAATGTTTATCTCTTTAATTTTCCAACACCTAATCTCTTAAATGAGCGTAATCAGAAAAGAGGCATTCTAATTCTCTTGTGGGGAAGAGAAGGCGCCAGAGATCAAGTGATAACCAGGCTGTGTCTCAAGCCATTCTCATGAGACTTTGGCTGTGTTTGAACCCAAATTGGAGAGAAGAGCTTTTTTGGGCACTGTGTCTGCCAAGCAGCAGACGGGCTTCTGCTCTCGTGGCACAAATCCAAGCTATGGACAACCTCAGCTTCAAAAAAAAAAACTTTGTGGAAAAAAAAAAAAAAAAAGTCATGCTGGATTATTTTGCTTTGATTTACATAAAGATCTTTCTCATACACGTGTATCTGGAAGTTAAGAGAACAATTCCATTGTGGAGTGTCTCACTCAAAAGGTATGAAGTACCTGACGTGAGGTTACATACAGTAACCTTGTGTGAGCTCATGATTATTAGACAAACTTTAATCACACAGTCATATACACTTTTTCTACAGGACAACGATAGCGTGTGTTTGACTTCTCAGAAGAGCAAAGAGTAACATCATGTGCTGTGCTGGACAGTCCTGAATAAAGACAGAATTACCAGGTTTCTACACAGCAAGAAACAAGTTGAAGGACCCAGCTCTGCCCTGGACGGTGGAGGTGGGAGGCTGTGAAATGCCCTGCTGCCGCATCAACAGGTTCCTCACCTCCACTGGGCCAGTAACCTCCTTCACAGACGCAGGAGGAGAGATGGAGGCAGCAGGCTGGGCCTGCAGCAGCGTGGCACACACCAGCAAGGGAATCGCCAACAAAAAGGGGCAGACTGCAGCCAAGGTTGCTCCCCAGCCTATGACCCGTTTTGTTTTCCGTGGCAATTTGGTTCACATTACAAGTACAGTACTGACAAAGCTGGGGTGGGTTTTCTTTTTTCTTTTTTCTTTTTTTCTTTACGGGGGGTGGGGGTGTTCTGGCAGTTTCGTGGCTTTTGTCACCTCTTCTCTAAATATTTCTTTGTTTAGCCTTGTGCCTTTGAAACTTTATACCCAGGTCTAGTTATCTTTGCTTTTCTAGCCCTCCGAACAAAGTAGTCACTACCTCATAAGCAAGAGGGGACTTATCTAGGCCTGAAGTTTTCCTAAACAAAAGACCCCCAAATAATTGCTACGACCTTAATCATCTACTGCCTGAAAATACACTGGCACCCTCTGAACCGCAGCGAGCATTACAGATATTTGGTTTGACTTCTACAATCGCTTCGATGTCCAAGTCAAGTCAAGTCAACCACGTTAAGGACGGTGGGGGCTGGGAAGCCCAGACACAGGCTCTCATCTCCCAGATAATAGCAGGAGACTGGGCCGGAGCGGCTTTCATCTTGCCTCTTGAATCATAATTTATCCCTTTCTATCTCTACTGAGGCACCTGGCAATGGAAGCCCGGCCTCCTCCGAGGCAGCTCCCCTGCAAAGCACCCCGTTTTCAGCCCGATTTCAGCTGGGATCGCCCGTCGGGCATCCAAAGGACTCATATCCCGGGGTCTCGACAGAACCCTGGGTGCCCCCGGTAAACAGACGGGCTGCGGAGACCGAAGGAAGAGGTTTCAGCCACAGGCGGCCAAGTGCCGCGGGGCTGGCTGGTCGGACGGAGCCTCCAACGGCTCGTCGGGGCAGCGCCGTGCCCGGCCGCAGAGGACCGGCGCGGCGTCACAGCCCGGCCGCCGACGCGGGCGGGGGAGGCGGCAATTTCCCTGGCCTGGCGGGTTCCCGCCGCCCGACCGGCGCCAGACTCGCGGGGCCCGGGAAGCGCCCCCAGGTGCGGCTGAAAGAGGGGGAAACCCACAGCCGCTCCCCCTCTGCACCCCGGCTCCCTGCCGCCGCCCGGGGACCGCCTCCGGAGCTCTGCGGGGGGAAGAGGGGAAGGGAGGGAGGGAGGGATGGAGATGGGGAGTCCGCGCATCCCCCCACCCCCGGAGCCTCTCGCTTCTCCTTCCATGGGGTGCAGCCCCTCAATGGCCCGGAGCTGCCCCGGTTGCTGGAGAGGGACTTCGGGCTGGTTCCCTGGGCGGGTGGAGGAAGAGCTGGACACTGCTGGACCCTCAGTCCCCCGCCTTCAGCCTAATCTAATAGCAGCAGTGATTAGGCTTTATTATTATTTGCGCCCTGGTCTTTTCGGCTGAAGGGAGATTTAAAAATCAATAGTGGAGCCGCATGCCTGGCTGCTTCGGCACTTATGGAAAAGCTGTTGGCCAAGGCCGATAAATCAATTCCTCCTTTTTCTTTCTTTCTTTCTTTCTTTCTTTCTTTCTTTNTTCTTCCTTTCTTCCTTTCTTCCTTTCTTCCTTTCTTCCTTTCTCTGTCCTGTTTGGTTTTTTGCCGCCTCCGGAATTTTCTTCCTTACAGAAGGGAACCCCATCCCACAAGGTGCCACTTTGAAAATGCATCATGCTTGAAGCCAGCGTGCTAATTATAGATTAATCAGAGGTAAAACTCGGTTGAAGTGACATAGTGAGAGAAAGAAAGAAAAAAAAAAATCCAATCCAAGCTGATCAAATTTAGAATGTCATCAAATATAGTATGGTCGCTTAAAATCCTATGTTTAAGAGGACGCTGCGTAATCTTCTAAACCCCATGACTCACTGTCTCCAGCTTTCGCTCGGAGAAGCGAAGTTGGAATTCATTTAAAGTTGTGTTGCGGTGACCGGGCTCTCAGACCTCGGAGGGTTTTTACAGCCCTGGTAGAGATCTGTCCGATATTTCCAGGCTGACACAGCAGCAGCCTCCAGACGGCAGGAGCAAGTGAAATGGAAAGTGTTTAACAGGCTTCACACGTTTCACTTATTTGGATTTGAAACTGCGGAGCTGAGCTGAGCCTTGAATCACCAGCGAAGGAAGAGCATAATTACTTGTCATTACATTCATTCCGATTTATAAATAAGGTTTCTGGCTTTATTTTATTCAATGCTTAATTAAAAAAAAAAAAATAATGATTAAAAAATTAGCCCTAGGGCTAGGTGCTGGATTATAGCCAGATGCGTTATTACTTCTCCTTGGGACTCCGGAAATATCTAAATGGACCAGGAGGGAAAAGGACGATTTCCCCACTCAATTAATTATGATGGAAAGGACAGTGCTACGGCTTAAGCATTTCAAGTTTTAATTGTTCCGAACCGAGGAGGTTATTTCACCGGGATGAAGATGGAAATGCTGGGAGAAACCCCACTTCGCTGAAAGGTGTCACTGGTGGGTGTCCTCCCCGCCCGGCAGGCAGGGGGACACAGGGCTTCGGCTCTGGGGCTGTCTCTATAGACAGACACACCTTAGGAAATAAATCGGAGGTGGCCGCACATCTGCACACACGCGTAAATTTTTCTAAGATATATTTATACGTTCCCTGGCTGCAACAGCAGCAAAATAAGCGTTCCCTAATTTCCAGCACTTCCCAGGTGCCGCAAACACTGATGAACCAAAATCCTCGTGTAGGAAATGAATAGTTCCCTCACACATACACACATACACCCCCCCTCAAAAAAAAAAGAAGAAAAGGAGAAAAAGAGAGAGAGAGAAAGAAAGGAGAGGAATGGGGAACTCGGTTTATTCTCATTTGTTTATCTCTAGATTTTTTCCCCCTTTCTGCAAATTCATTTGAATAGCTTTCAAGCTGCAAAATGGAAATGTGGCTCCTGCCCTCTATTTCAGCAGCAGCGTCCTGGCAACAGAGCAATTTTCTATCATCAAGGATAAATGGCATCGAACAGAACATTCTGATAAAAAAAGAAAAAAAAGGAAAAAAAAAGGAAAAAAAAAAAAAAGCTTTAGCCCAAGAAGCCCATGATTGCTGCCCTTCCTGTCTGTCATCCCTTTACAAAATCCTCTCCTCCAAACCTGAGCTGCATGCTGTCAGAGCTAATAATGTCTTCCAAAGAAAAGGGGAAGAAACAGCATTCACTCACAATGTTCCCATTTATTACACCGAGCGCTTATTTTAAAAAAAATAAAAAAAATAAAAAAAAAATCAAATATCTTTGTTTGATTCACTGCAAATTAAAACCAAGAGGTAGGAAGTTACACGATGCAACAATTATTCATGTCACAGCAGAGCATCAAACCCTCGTATCTGGCTTTGCTATTGGTTCCAACGCGTGTGTGTGTGTGTAACGCGAGGAATATCCCTTGTTGTGAAAATAAAACCCACTTCAGGTAAGTATGTGGTTTGTTTGTTTTAGAGCAAGGAGGGGCGAAAAAAAAAAGAAAAGAAAAAAAAAAATCCATTGCAGCAGGAAGAGGGTGTGCGTGTGCTGTCTTTGCTGTTCCGCAGGGGTGCCGGGGAACCCCAGGACTCAGAAGAGCTCTGTCGGGGGCGGGGGGGAGCCTACTCTGGGAAATGGGGTGCATCCGTGGGGTCTTGGTGCCTCCCGCAGTCCCGGTGCCGGTGCCTTCCCACCGGGTTCCAGCGCTGGGAGCTGGGGAAAGACCCTGGGGAATAAATAAATAGTCTGTGGGAGGCTCGGAGATTATTTCTAAGGGGAATTGGGGGGTGCATTAGAGAGTAGGGGGCTATGGAGAGTATCCCCCGCCGGCCCCCTCCGAGGACCGGGCAACTGGAGGAGGGGACACCATTGGGGTGTCACAGAGAGACCGGGGGGTGTGGATGGCAGCCCCCGGCCCCCTTCCTGGGGAATGAACCGGGCTTCTGGGCTGGGAAGGGCCGGGATGACTCCGTAGGGTGGGATCTTCAACCGTTTTTCGGGAGTTTTCTCAGCCCCGACAACCTCTAGAGTCCCCGGG
>VXBW01005392.1:437760-494815 GCA_013400375.1 Thinocorus orbignyianus | reverse complement strand
AGCGATAAATGTGATGAGATTCTGTTCTATAAATTATGCATTTCCTTTTTATTTTTTGGTTTTTCTTTTTAATAATAAACTCTGCAGTCCCACTGACTCTCCTGCTGTTTTTTTTCCCTAGGGAGCGGGAGGGTGGGCAGTGACAGACACCTCGCTGCGCGGANAGGGAATTCTGTTTCAAAGATTGATTTCTTTCTTTCTCTTTAGAGATTGCAGCAAATGCGAGCAGTACAAGCCTTCATCATTTCCCAGGAAAACTTCAGAATTAAACTACTGGTTCCACTGTCAACATGGAAGTAGGAACAATGGTTCTACTTAACCAGCTGGTGAAATCCACATCCGTAGTGCAGGGGTAGACTGATCAAACTTGGCCATCACCATGACTGAGCCCCGCAGGGTGTCATTCACAACTCTCTGTGGTCCTCAAAGAAGCAAATTCTTGAAGACATCTTAAAAAGATGATGGAGAGCAGCCTCTGGACTCCAACCAACCTGCAAAAGCTGCTCGAATGACACTCACTCTGAGCCAGATGACAAACACTGTCCAGAATTTTTCAACACAGATCTTCTGAAGAGCTGTCAAGAGAACATAAAAGGTGGTTCTCCAGGAGAGGTGTTTTCTCATGGCCTGTGGGGAACCTGTGTTGTATCTGAAGATTTCAAGGCTGTTTCAATATTGCTTATCCTGAGGCTGTTTTGAGAGTCTCTGTGAGTTTGCTGTGAGGTGCTGAGAGGTGGAAGGAGGGTGCTGAGGCATCACACAGTCAGGAGAACTATTGTTCAGGCAGGGTTCTTGTCGGGCCACAGTGCTGCACTCTATTGCCTTGTCTGGAATTTCAGGTCCAGAGGCTGATGTATTGGTGGCAGAGTGCCCCATGGGAGGTGGAGACAGTGGCTGACCCTTTGTCCTTGCCCTTTGGCCGCGCCAGTGACAACGACCTGCTTCAGGCAGCGATGGCCAAGGACTCATTAACAGACCTGGACCTTGAGCAGCTCCTCAGTGAGGTGAATGACCTTGGCAGCACAGCTGTGTCTCGTCTGCGTGTTCCCCCTGAGCTCCAGGGGAGTTGTTCTCCTGGGTGTGGTGGCAGCCTCCACTGAGCATGGTTAAGGCACCACATCTGGTTGCTTGGGTTCAGAACTGGCCAGGTCCTGACCTGCCAGATGTGGGCGTCTGGGCTGGAAGAAGCCCCATGGAAGCTGAGTCTGTTTTGTGCTGTGCTCCAGGGTGGCTGATTGAAGGAACTGCTGCAGAAGCTGAAGGAAACCATTGCAAGGGCCAAGCCAGAGCAGATGACTGAGTACCAGGAGGAACGGTCCCCAGGCAGGACCAAGTGCCAATCCTGCCATGCTGGGTGCCAGTGCTGTTCCCAGTCCCTGTGGTTTGTAACCACTTTCAGCGGCGCTGCAGTCAGCCTGTGGCTTCTGCTCATGGGAAATGGCTTTTAACCCATCCTCTCCTTGGGTTTCCTCCCAGCGTGGACACTGGGAACACAAAGCTCCGGCTACTGCCTTTCCCCTGCTCCTCTCAAAGACCCACAAAGGCTCCACTAAAGTTTTTTGCACCACATCCAGTTATTCCCCACCGAGCCCCAAGACTCCCAGCGTTCCCTTCCCCCACCACAGATCTTTCTGCAAAGCTGGAATCATGGAATGTCTCAAGTTGGAAGTGACTCGTAAGGATCGTGGAGTCAACAAGCCAAGAGACCTCGGGGACTCCTCCTAAGCCTTGTCCTCGAGGCCTTTCACCATCTTTGGTTGCCCTCCTGTGGACACACTCACAGTTTGATGTCCTTGTATTAAGGTGCCCAAAACCACACACAGCTGTTGAGGGACATGAGTCGTGTACAAGGAACATAACCCAGAAGATACAGAGGTTCCAACCCTTGGCTGAAACAGCAATCAATGAGAAGAGCCTGCCTGGACACAAAAAAAGAATCAATTAGATCAGGCAGGGTTCCAGACCAAAAATCACTACTGGACTAAGAGGCACGTTGAGGGGTGGGTGGGCCACAAGGGGATCATTGCCCAGGGGTTTCTTTGTTGGGGGTCCCTTTTCTTTGGGGGTCCCTTTTCTTTGGAGGCACCAGTTCTTGCTGCTGAACTGGTTGTTCTTGGTGCTGAACCTTCCAATTACATTAATTATTTTGTAAAATCTATTGCCTGAGACACTGCTACAGGAAATGTGAAAAGTGTGGGATGATCCCTCATCCCTTCCTTTGCCCAGCTCCTGATGCTCTGCTTGATGCCACCCCAGGCCAGGGTTGGCCTTTTGGGCTACCAGGACACACTGCCGACTCCCGTTCAACTTGTCAGCAACCCCCAGAGCTCTTTCTGGGGGGCTGCTCTCCAGCCTCTCCTCCTCCAGTGTGTACAAATAACCAGGATAACCCCACCCCAGGTGGAAAATCCAGCACTTGCCCTTGTTAACCGTTGTGCAGTTGGTGATTGCCCAGATCTGGAGTCCATGCACGTCCCTCCAGGGCCTCTCTGCCCTTGGGGGAGGCCACAGCTCCTCCTAGTTTAATGTCACTGTCAAACTTTCTTAATGTACATTCAGTTCCTGCCTCCAGATCATTTATAAAAACATCAAAGAGCACCAGCCCTAAAATCGAGCCCTGGGGAAGCCACCAGCCCCACATCACCCCATGTATTGTCACCCAGTGTATGGTGGACTCATCTTGCTGTGGGTGGGATGGTTTGACTGGGAGAGACAGTATCAAAAGCTTTGCTAAAACCCCAAACCACCCCATCTCCTGGAGTCCCTTGGTCAGCTCAATGGGAGACCTTGTCATAAATCAGGTTGAGCTGTGCCCAGTCAGCCCACACTGCAGCTCCCACTGCTGAAACAGGGTCCCTGTGGAGAGGTGAGGACATTGAGGGGCACAGGGGAGGGAAAACGGGGGACCTGCCCCACAGCTGCTGTCACCTCCAGTCCCCACAAGGACCTTCCCCATGTCACCACTGGTTCCTGCAGCATGACCCCACCAGGATACCCCACCGTCATCTGCCAGCCATAGCAGGTTGTCCCCCATGTTTTCCTGGTCCCTGACAAGATGTCCCCATCACCACCAATCCCCTCCAGGATGTCCCTTCTGTCACCGCAAGTCTTAACAGCATATCCACCATCACCCCAGTGTCAGCAGGGTGTCCCCCGTGTCACCGCTGATCCCTGTCAGGGTGCTATCACTGGCAGTTTTCACCAGGGTGTCTGTGGTGCCTTCCAGGTCCCTGCAGGATGTCCCTAGTCATCTTGGTTACTGACAGGGTGTCCTCCATGTCTCCCCTGTCCCCACTGGAATGTCCCCCACCACCCTCGGTCCCTCCAGGATGTCCCCCCAGGTCAGAGCCCTGCAGCTGCTGTGCCAGTCACCGCTCACTGTGCCCCGTCCCGCCATGGTGCTGCCACCAGTCACAGACTGGTGGTGCCACCCAGGCACCCTGCAACGGGTCTAGGGGTCTCACTCCAGCACCTGGCAAAATCACGGAGAACGGAGAATTTGGGAGTTACTAAAAAAAAAAACACTTGAGGGACAACACAGTCATCAGTCACAGCCAGCACCTGGGCTCGCCAGTTGTGTCCTAGTGCTTCCCGTAACGATCACAGTCTTCCTTCTCACCCTGCTGGGACACTGGGACAACATCTACCAGCTCCCAGTCCACAGGGACCTCCCCGGAGTCCCCAGAGCGTTGACAAACGACGGAACGCTGTCCGGCGGTGGCAAGGGCCAGCTCCCAGCGCCCCGGCACGGACCCGCCGGTCCCTACCGAGTTCAGGCCGGGACCTCATCACCCCCTGACTACGCTCCTCCAGTGCAGGGAGGAGCACCTGCACCTCATCGCCTCCCTGCTCTGCCACCGTTTGGCGTGAGGGGGACGCCGGCAGCAGCTCCGAGCGCCCGGGGGCGCCCGCCCCTCAACCCCTGGGGCTAGTCCGCGGCGCCCATAGACCTCCCGCCTCCTTCCCGCTGCACCGCGGGAGACGGTGGCGCCAGGAATAGAATCCCGGTGCCGGGAATAGAGTCCCAGCGCCCGCTAGGCCGGGTTGCACCGGCCTCAGGATAGCCAGACCCCAGCGGAGCCTCCACCACCCTCTGGGAAAGCGGCGACGATGCTCCCACCGCCATCTTGCCCCGTGCTGCCCCATGCCATGCGCGCGGCCCGCCCCGCGGCCTCTTGCGGCGCCAGAGCCCCGGTTCTCCCTCAGCCCAGCGGCCCGGTTTCTCTTCAGCGCGGCCGGCCCCTGCTCCCTCAACCCCGCGGCCCGCTCCCCCCGAGCCGCACCGACTCCGTCTCTCCTTAGCACCAGGGCTCCAGTCTTCCCTCTCAGCCCCGTGGTCCTTCCGGCGGCACGGCAAGCCGCTGCCCTCCCCTCAGCTCCCTGCCGGTGTCGGGGACCGGGTGACTCCCGGGGAGAGGGGTGTGCGGGCCTCCCCGCAGCGGGGAAGCTGCAAGCGACAGGTCTAACGAGGCCATGTGGTTTCCTCGATGGCCGTGTTCCCTTCAGCCGCTAGGAATGGAGCAGTGTGGGATGAAGATGGAGACGTGGGGGTGGGCAGAAGTGAAAGTTGCAGGGGGTTGCCATCAATGGAGGGAATTCTGGCTTGAGGATTGACTTCTTTCTGTCTTTCTCTTTCTTTAGTGATTACAGCAAGCGCTTGCATCACAAACGTGTGTCATTTCCCAAGAAAACTTCAGAATTAAATTACTTGTTCCACTGCTGGTGTCTCCAGTTCTCCTTAACTGGTGAAATCCATCTCTGTACAGCTGTGGCAGGCCTTTTCTGATGCAATGGGAACTATGCCATGAGGACTGGTAAGACTTGGCCATCGCCATGACCGAACCCCACAGGGTGTCGTTCACCACTCTCCACGGTCCACTGAGCAGCAGCTTCTTGAAGAGGTCTCGGAAAGATGATGGAGAGCAGCCTCAGGACTCTGAACCAGCTGCCACAGCCGTTCGAATCACGCTCACTCTCTTTGAGCCAGATCACAAACGTTGTCCAGAATTTTTCTACCCAGATCTTCTGAAGAGCTGTCGAGGGAAAGTAAAAGGCACTTCTTCAGGAGACAAGGTAAGTATGTTCTTGAGGCCTGTGGGGAACCTGTAGTGTATCTGAAGATTTCAAAGGCTGTTTCAGTATTGCTTGTCTTGAGGCTGTTTTGGGAGGTGTCTGTGTGTTCGCGGTGAGGTGCCAAGAGGTGGAAGGAGGATGGTCAGACCTTGTCTGGAATGTCACATCTAGGGAGTGATGTGTTGGAGGCAGCGTAGGACGTAATGCTTGTTAAGTTCTAAATTGCTTGGTCTAAAGAGATTTCTGGTCCCTGGGTTGCTAGCAGCTGTGAGCAGCTCTTTTCCGAAGAACTGCCAAAGGAGGGATGCTTCTGTGATATGTGGCTGCATCTTTCTGGGGACCCTGCTCTACTGCAAGGGACTGTTTCCACCTAACGCTTGGCATCTCTTCCTGTGAGCTGGATGTGGTGCTTCCAGGTGTTGTTGGACAACTGTGTTTGCCTGTTGAAAGCCATTTCTCAGGATACAGTGACACTCAAACTTGTGTAGCATCTAAGCTTTGTCTTATGGGTGTTTTTCTGTGAAATGAAAGTTGATTGGATTCTTCTCATTTTACTGTTGCTCTTGAGTTTATTGGTCAGTTGATGGTTCATGCTCTTTTCATTTTGTTTTCTTTGAGAGTTGTGAGAAGCAGACACAGGTACAGAATGAGCTGAGAGAGCACCTGAAGCCTGGGTACAATCTCAGAATTACAGAGTAGTTTAGGTTGGAAGACACCTTAAAGCCCATCTAGGGCAACCCTCTGCCCTAGGCAGGGACACCTCCCACCACAACAGGTTGCTCCAAGACCCCTCCAACCTGGTCTTGAACCCCTCCAGGGATGGGGCAGCCACAGCTTCTCTGGGCAACCTGGGCCAGGGTCTCACCACCTTCACAGCGAACAATTTCGTCCCCACATCTCATCTCCATCTCCCCTCTTTCAGCGTCAAACCCTTCCCTCTTGTCCTAGTGCTCTCCTTCATCAAGAGTCCCTCCCCACCTTTCCTGGAGCCACTTAAGGGACTAGAAGGGGCTTGAAGGTCTCCCTGGAGCCTTCTCTTCTCCAGGCTGACCCCCCCAACTCTCTCAGCCTGTCCTCACAGCAGAGGGGCTTCAGCCCTCCCAGCATCTCTGTGACCTTCTCTGGCCCCGCTCCAACAGCTCCATGTCCTTCTGATGTTGGTGGCCCAGAGGTGGAGGCAGCACTGGGTGGGGGGTGTCTCCCCAGAGCTGAGGGGCAGACTTCTCCCCTCACCCTGCTGGCCATGCTGCTGGGGATGTAGCCCAGGAAGCGGGGGCCTTTCTGGGCTGCCAGCACACATTGCCAACTCATGCCCAACTTTTCACCCCCCAGTACCTCTAAGTCTTTCTCAGGGCTGCTCTCCATTCCTCCATCCCCAACCTGTGTTGATACTGGGGCCTACCCCAACCCAGGTGCAGGACCTGGCACTTGGCCTGGTTGAACCTCATGAGGTTCACATGGTCCCATTTCTCCAGCCTGTCTGGCTCCCTCTGGATAGCTTCCTGTCCCTCAGACATGTCAGCCACACTGCTCAGTGTGGTGTCATCTGCAAACTTGCTGAGAGTGCTCTCGATTCCACTCTCTGTGTCACTGATGAAGCTATTAAACAGTACTGTGCTACATACTGTACTTACAGGTGATTTCTCTGAACTTCTGGCTGGATGTTCTCATCCTGATGGGTTTAACTAATGGGGTTTGGTGGCAGCGTGACTGATTCTGATATTTTTGTCTCTCTTATTTCTGCAGAAGAAAGACCCTGCTGATCCCTTTAATGATGATGAAAAGGAAAGGCATAAAGTTGAGGCACTTGCTAGGAAGTTTGAAGAAAAATATGTAAGTGTTTCTTTATATTATGTCGTCCCTTAGAATGAATAATTCAGCTCAAAACCAGTACCATTTAATGGTCATTGACTCCAGTTTCCATGTTCTCCTGCAATCCTTAATCTTGGCTGTAAGGTGCTGTTTTCTCTGAAAGTTGTAGAAAGTTTGCTGTAGTTCATGGAAAATATTTTAGCTATGGTCTTAAATCATATGAGCCTGATTAAAGTGAATTACCTTCTCACTTTTAGTGGCAAGTAACTTCCTGTAATTTATTGCCCTTGTTTCATCTGGGCTAGAGTTAATTTTCTTTCTAATAGCTGCTATGTTTGGGCTTTAGTGTGAGAATAATGCTTGATAACACATGTTGGTTCAGCTGTTGCTAAGCGATGTTTACATTACTTAAGGACTTTTCAGCTTCCTGTAGAAGCTGAGAGGGAGCATAGATGGGCCAAACTGCTCAAAGGAATAATCTATACCATAGATGTCACATTGAGGGCATAAATGGGGGTTGATTCAAGGGGACAAGGATCTGTGACCACTGCTTGGGATGGGCTGGGCAACCAGTCACAGGGTGGTGAGAGCCACTTGTGTTGTATCCCTTTATTTTGTGTCTACTTTTACCATTAGTATTGCTGTTGTTATTTTCCTTTTCTGTTACTGTTCTGTTAAGCTGTCTTTATCTCGACCCACAAGTTTTTCTCCTTTCTCCTCCTTTTCTCCCTCTTCTCCCCATCCTACTTGGGGGGCAAAGATTGAGCAGGTGGCTGCATGGTCCTAGTTTCTGGCTGGGGTAAAACCACAGCACTTACAAAATTTAATTTCCTGAAGCAAAAATTAATTTCTAGGCCTCACGGCTGTGGCACAATGTAATCAGTCAAGTGTCTAAGTATGGTGCAGTGATGAACACGCTCTCAATTTTTGCTTAGGGTGGTAAGAGACGTAGGAAGGACCGTATTCAGGACTTGATTGACATGGGCTATGGCTACGACGAGTCTGACTCCTTCATTGATAATTCTGAAGCGGTGAGTTCTGGGTCAGGAGTGAGGGGGGTTGAAGGCAGCTGTCTGCGGGGGGCTGAGCTGGCACCTGGGGAGCAGCCGAAGTGGGTGCGAGCCAGGAGTGCACCAGGGCTGGGAACGAGAGCTCCTGGGGCAACCACCTGGTAGGAGGAGGCTGGTTTGCAGGCGATTCTGCAGCCCCATCTGTTCTCAGGGGAGCACAAGTCCTACGGCATCCACCAGGCAGCTCAGTTACAGAATAAAGTACGAAAGCTCATGGCGCCAATAGAGTCTCTTCTGTTATTTCCAGTACGATGAGCTCGTTCCGGCTTCTCTTACTACGAAATATGGAGGGTTTTACATCAACTCTGGAACACTGCAATTCCGGCAAGCATCTGAATCTGAGGATGACTACGTTAAGGAGAAGAAGAAGAAGTGTCCCAAGGTGAGCAAGACAGCTCTCAATTATTTCCTTTGTTAGAGCTCAGAGGGTTTGCTGCAGGGAAGTGTTGGCGTCAAAGTAGGAAGTGGTTTGTGAATTACTCTGGACAGAAAAGGGATGAGCACTTGCGATCCCATTCTGTCCCTGTATTTGATAGTAAAATGAAGCATGTCTGGTGTGGATGAGACTGCTGGGGGTGGCCTGGTTCCTAGAAGAGAGGTGACAGCACCCCCTTGTCACTTTCATTATGGGATGGAGACACTAGTGTTGCTCTTTGGCAATGTCTGCTGAAGACAGTCCCTTTCCATAATTCCAGAATGAGGGCCTGAAAGGGGAAAGAGCAGGAGCCCTTGGCATCCCTTCACTTTTACTGATGGGATGGTCTCTGAGGTAAAAGCTGGATGCGCTGTGAAATGCTGCAGACAGGGTGTGCTAAACCATGGTGACAGAGGTGTGGGGCTTGGGTTAACGTGTGCAGTGGGCAAGGAGCTGCTCTCCAGTTCTCGGGAGAGGCCCAAAGTGGCTTTGGGGCTGCAGCTCCAGTTTGTTGAGCAGGAAATGCTTTGATTCTGACTTGGTTCTACCCTCTCCAGAAGCGGAAGTTGAAAGATGGTGGTGAAAAACTGAAGAAGAAGAAGAAAGATGATTCTTACGACAAGGAAAAGAAATCCAAAAAGTCCAAGTTCCCAAAAGCTGGGTAAGGACAGGGAGGTTGAGCATGTGGCACAAAAAGGCAGCTCATGCTGATGGGAGGAGCCCAGCTTAACAGCAGGAGTATCCAAGCAAAGACGGTAGAGCAAGCTGGAATGTTGGGGTTTCTTGGAGCTCTGTTGGGTCTCTGACAGTGGGAAGTTATTGGAGAGGCTGAAGAGAAGGATAACAACCCTTAGGACGAAGCTGGGGGAGGAAGATTGGGCAGGAAGGGTGTGAACTCAGAGCTGTATGAATGTCAAGGAGGGAGAGGTTAGAAGGCCATGGATGGCAATCATTTGTACTCCTGTCCAGAGTATTTCTTGGGTGAACGCTCAGGTGTTGGATTTTTTTTATAGCTTCTCTTCTTTTGGGCTGTAAACCTGAGTGCTTACTCTTCATGTGCTGGGTCATCTTGTTCTGGTGCTCTGTCGTTGCCTTAGTCTGCCTGGCCTCTCTGCTTCATTGTCTGTATCTATTGGTTTTATGTCTTTTTCTACATTTTTCTTCTACTATTTTTCCTTATTTCTGTATGTGTTCTTCTGGATTTCTTTTTTTCCTGCATGCATCTGTTTTTGGCCAACACCAAACCAGATGCCCGACATGGTACCATCAGCGTATGATTCCTATGTAGGGAGCAAGGCAGAGGCATTTGCTCTGCCAGCTGTAACAGGCAAAAGGTGTCAAGGTGCTGTCATGTGAACTCTCTCTTGCTTCAGTGTTTCTGCAGTTTGTTTGTGCATTTCCCAATATTCCTTGCTGGGGTAATGCCCATAGGTTAATAAGAGCCTAGCTTGGTGGAGATGATTTAAGCTCTGTCAACTCTGTGCGGTGGGGAAGGGCAGCCTTCTCTTCTCTGAACCAAACAATCAGAGAGATCTTGAGGCTGTAGAATATTTTTTCCTGCTGTAATTGTTTAAGGGGCTAAGATTTCCCAGGGTGTTGGTGCCTATGGTTGAAGTGAACTGGGGTGAGGGTATTCTCCTGTCTTCCCCTTCATCCCTTTCCTCCTCTGGTCTTTTGTAGCTTTATGGCATTAAATGCAAGTAAGGAGAAGAAGAAGAAGAAATACTCTGGAGCTCTCAGTGTCAAGGAGATGTTGAAGAAATTTCAGAAGGAGAAGGATGCTCAGAAGAAAAAAGATGAAGAGCAGAAAGTGGCGACTCCTTCACCAGCAGAAGCTGCAGCCCCACGGGAGGCAGAGGCGATGGCTGACCCTTTGCTCTCGCTCTTTGGCCACGCCAGTGATAACGACCTGCTTCAGGCTGCCACGGCCATGGACTCATTAACAGACCTGGACCTTGAGCGGCTCCTCAGCGAATCCCCGGAAGGGAGTCCCTTTCCTGAGGTGGAAGATGGGAGTGATCCAATGGGGGTGGGCTTGGAGCAGGATTTCAAGCAGCCGCCATCCCTCCCTGAGGGGCTGCCAGCCCCTTTGGAGAAACGCATCAAAGAACTGGCTCAGGTACGGCAGGTCCTTGCAGGGCAGTGGGATGGTGCAATTCCTTGAGCGGGGATAGCTCTGCTGGGTTTGTGTGGCTTTCCCCTCGGAGGGACTAGACTCAAGCCGGGGAGTTTTGCAGTGCCAACTGGAAAGCATTAGCTGTTCTACATCATGAGAAGACACAAGAAGCCCTGTAGATGGGGCTGAGGATTTCTTAGAGCAGTTTCCCCTGTCGCACGCAGGCGGATGCCTTCACTGGAGCATGAGTACAGTTTGACGTCTCTCAATTGGAGCTGCACTTTGGGTTCTTTATTTGTCTTTAACATCCTACTGTTGGATACCATGTAGGGAATGGAATATATTCATTTCTAGAAGGGTGATCCCAGGTCTTTTCACCAGTAACTGCTCCTGCAGCTGATCTGGAGGACTCACCCATCTTCTCCCAAACGTTGGGAAGGGCTGTTGTGGAGAAGAGTTGGGAAGGCATTGGGTGCTGGTGGGGATCCCTCTTCTGGTCTGTCAGAGAAATGCAGAGACTTGCTGTGGGGCTCCTCTGGAGGAGGACTGTCCCCATTAGTCTGTCCACAAACGCTGAGGTCTTTTGTTCCTGCCACTAGTGTTGGTTTTAAACATTGATTTTAAGTTGTAAATAGTGCTCTTAGACTGGTCTCCCTGCTGGGGCACATCAATTTAGAGCACCTGTTACTTAAGCATCTCTTAAAAACTCCTGTTACTAAAGATAAGCTTCTCTTAGAGATAACTGTATTCTACTGAGAAATTTTAAGTGTGTATAGTGGTGGTAAGCAGATGGAGGAGCAGGAGGAACTGAAGAAAGTATTGCCACAGCTGATAAAAGGAATGGGCTCTTCATGGATGTTTCTATTTTCTGTTGAGGCTGTTAACAGAAAACCCTGAAACAGCTGTTTCTGAACTAATTCTGAGGTAAAGGAGAATATTATGGAGGCTTCCATGATATCATGTTAATCCATACATTGCTGTAATATACCGTAATAGCAGACTACCCAGAGATTTTCTTGCTGCTGGACTCTCTATGTTAAAAAAGAGAAACCAAGGAGGAGAAATAGAAGATTTAACAGATTGAAACCCCTGGGTCAGTTGGAATTTGGGGACATGAACTTGTTTTAGGTGGGAACGATGAGGTGCTTTACCTTAGTCTTAGAACCAGGTCTCTTCCATCCCAGCAGGTGGGAGCATCTCCTGGGTTAAATGGAGCCTCCAGGCATTTCCTCTTCTTGTTTAACTGTTCTGACTTTAACCCTTTCCTTCCTAAAAGAGTTTTCCTGTTGAGGATTTTCTTTAGCATTGAGCTGCCTTCTTTGATATCACCAGCTGTCTGTGACCTGCTGCTGACAGGGGAATGTATGCCTTCTGGGCATAAATTAATGGCTTCAACCTTGGAGTGTTAAATCAGGGTATTTCCAAATCATGCCCTTCCCTCCTGGTCTCCTTTCCCATGCAAGGAATCATTAAGTTGATGTGGTGCCTTGTGGTAAGTCCCAGTTTTGTTTACATCCTCACTCAGAAGAGCCTGAAAGCTCTTGGCAATTTTCTACTATCTCATTCATCTCCTGGAATTATTTTCCTGCTGGACATATTTTTCATGGGTGTGATTTTTTTGGGCAGTGCTGTGCGTACTACAGTCATAGCTCAGGAAGCTTCCTGAACAGGAGGCTGGACTTTTTTTGGTTGGTTTTTTTTTGGGTTTGGGTTTGTTTTTGTTAGTTTTTTTTTTGTTGTTGTTCGTTTCCATGGTGTTGACTGGAAATAACTCCTCCCTTGTGGCTGCTGCTCTTTCTCTTGGTTTCTTGGCTTTGTGTCCAGATTGGTCTAAAAGTCCTGGTGATGAGTATCCCTGACCCACGTTAAACATGACCAAGACAAGCTTTATGCTCATATTGCTCATATTATGCTCTAATGTCAATTTAAAAGTGTCCCTTCTCCCCGTGGGAAGAATGCCAAAGAAGGCAGATGCTGCCAAGCCATCTCCTTTAAACGGAAGAATCTTTGCTCCAGAGTGGTAACTCCAGTGCATCTGGACAGGTGAATCCAGACCAGGCAGGTCTGCAGGCAGGACGTGTTTCTCACCAGTTCAGAAGGCAGGGCTGGACTTGAACTGAGGAGATGTAAGAGGAGAGGCTTCTCCCTGTCGATTGTGGCAGCTTCTAGCCCATTTTTAGGCAGCTGGTGCAGAGTTTGGTGGCATAAAAATGTGCCTCGTTTAACAGTATTTCTGACACGGTTTAAAAACCCTTTTGATCCCTGTCTGTATCCGTGAACTGATGATGACTCGTGTTCTTTGCTAATTCCCAGGCTGCCAGAGCTGCAGAAGGAGAAGGCAAACAGAGATTCTTCACTCAGGATATCAACAACATCATACTGGAGTAAGTGCCACCAGGAGATCAGTCTGGGAAAGGAGAATATGAGGCAGAGCATTTTTGCTAAATTCGGGAGCAGGTTTAGCAGGAGTTGTGTGGGGAGGGTGTCTTCATACAGGTCCTCTGTGCAGAACATGTCCAGCATAACGAGAAGGTCTCCTAGAAATGGCCTGCAGTTGAAATATGGTGTTTAATGGAGGAAGGAGGAGATTGGAAGGCGTGTGTCCAGGCCCCCTCTTCTCAAGATGGTGCCTGATACCTGTGTACTTAAATTCAGCCACTTGACCTGTGATTGTAGCATGATACAAGAAAAGTAAGTCTCTCCCTGTGGGAGATGTCAGGCCTGTTCTTAGCTATTTGAGTTCTATGCTGCATGGAATATTCTACAACTGGGATAAGGCTGCTGTTTTCTACTGGTTTTCTTTGCAAACTGGAGGAATTCCATTACTGCTCTGTGTTTTCGAATCCCCTAATTACTGCGTGCCAGTGTTGGTTCCCGCAGCTGTTGATAATGACTCCATTCTTCTTCAGGCGCCTGGAGAAGGCTGATGAATGTGCACAGCTCTGTGATCATCGCAGTGTAATAATACTGACACAGAGGCTTTAATTTCATGAAGGTTTATCAAGGCACTTGAAGGGAATTGCTGAGGGGAAGCTTGGGAGTCTGTTTTCCTCTCATTTCAAGTGGTGATTGCCACCTTTCAGCATTCCAGTGCTGACTGCACAAACAGTCCTAATCTGTTGTCGAGCTCATAACTAACCACAGCGAGAAGTGATTTAAATATGTTTGTTTGACTTCGCCATAAAATCAATTAGGGGGTTTTTACACTTCTTATTGACCTTGAGAGGTGGCTTAAAAAGCTGGTCTCTTAAGTTATATATAACTCTGTAAATGGGTTTGGCACACGCTTGACTCTCTCTAAACTACTCACTGAGAAGTTAAGTTCAAGCCCAAGGGATAACACAGGATTCTCTATCATCCTGCCCCAGATGGCCATAGTATGTGATGTGAGCAGCGAGTACCTCTCATTTCATTGCCTGATGCTGCTGTACTTCAGTGGCCAGGAAGAACTGCAGGATTAATGAGAATGCTGACATCCTTTTATTCCTTTTCCAGATACTCTGAAACTAGATCAAAAGGCATAGCTTGGGACAAAGGGCTTGAGTCTGACTTTAAAATCTAGAGAATGCTCATGCAGTTTGGTACTTTGTCCCTCTCTGCCTGCCTCCAGCTCCCCAGGTGGCATTAGAGCTGCATTTGTGTCCCTTAGAGAACCCCTGGCAGGTCCCTCGTGGTCAAGGCTGTGTTTGTTTTGTTTCTCAGCATCGAGCTGCAGACACGGGAGCTGAACAGCCAGATCCGCTCAGGGGTGTACGCCCACCTGGCTGCTTTCTTCCCCTGCAGTAAGGACACGCTGGTGAAGCGAGCCCGAAAGCTTTATCTCTATGAGCAGGTGAGTGACCTTGGCAGCACGGCCCTGTCTCATCTGAGTATTCCCCCTGAGCTCCAGGGCAGAGTTGTTCTCCCGGGTGTGGTGGTGGCCTCCACTGAGCGTGGTTCAGGCACCACATCTGGTGGCTTGGGTTCAGAACTGGCCAGGTCCTGACCTGCCAGATGTGGGCGTCTGGGCTGGAAGAAGCCCCATGGAAGCTGAGTCTGTTTTGTGCTGTGCTCCAGGGTGGCCGATTGAAGGAACCGCTGCAGAAGCTGAAGGAAGCCATTGGAAGGGCCATGCCAGAGCAGATGGCCAAGTACCAGGAGGAATGCCAAGCCCACACTCAGGCCAAGTTTGCCAAGTAAGCTCCTCCTTTGCTTGTTGGGCATCTGTAGCTCTTCACAGCAGACTCCTTGTTACCTATGGGCTGAGCTCATTGAGTTTACCACCTATTTTTGTTCAGTAGCCAAAGCTCGCTGGTGGGCATTAATTGTTCTGATTAAGCAGTGTGTGTTTTCTTTGTGCTCTCTGTGGTGATGCCAACTACAGCAGCATCGATGAGCCCAGAACTTGGCTGAAGTTTTTCACTTCTGTGTTTGGACACATCTTTGGCAACATGACAGCCTGAGAAGAGTCAGGCTGGATTAGTCCTGTGGTCTCTCGTACACAGTATTGGGAAATTGCTTAATCTTGAACACTTTGCTCAGCTTGCAGCCAAAGCAAGAGATTCCCTCTTCCCATGCGTGTGTTATCACTTACTATGGAGACCTCTGAACAATACTGTTCAAGAGATACTTCATCCTGTCTTTAAATCTCCAGGACAATAATTTCCACATCATCTTTGTCTCCATTTTAGGATTTTGGAGGAGGAAAAGGACAAAGAGCAACGAGATCGAGTTTGTTCTGACGATGATGAGGACGAAGAAAAGGGAGGGAAGCGCCCTGTGGGACCACGAAAGAAATTTCAATGGAATGATGAAATCAGGTTTGCATGATTTAGATACTAAGTCAACCTGTGACTTACCTTATTCTATGCAGTTGGAAGTGAAGCACTTTGGTATTTGTATCTTGTTTCCAGAGCAGCACTGACCGCCTTTAGGAACAGTCAGCTTGGAGTTTTGTGGCAGAATGTGCCGTTTGTGGAAGCCACTATTGCATTTATTAAATCTCACCCTTATTTACATTGCAAAACTGAGCTGATTTCAGGCACAGGCCAACCGTGAGAGAAGGGGTAAGAAACCTCTGTGCAGAAGAGAAAAGAGAGGAGCAGATCTTTGGGAGAAGAAGGAACTCAGCTGAATTGCTGAAACCCTACAGACCAAACTCTTAATGAGACCAGTTTCTGGATGTTAAAGCAATTAAAGGCAATGAGGGTTGCTGCCCCTGGCACCCGGTAGTCTGACAGAGCAGAGAGCGCTGGGTGAAGGGGAGAAGGATAAAGGATAAAGTGTCAATCGCTCACACTGTCGTCTTCATCTTACTCTGTATCAAACTGAGGTGCCGTTCTGTAGATGGCCAACTCATTTAGGACCAAGCTTCACTTCCTGCCTTCTCATTGCCTCTCAGCAGGAAGCTCTGCAGAGAGGTTCAGTTCTGCAGTTGTTAACGACACTGGTAATTCTGGCACTGGTTTACTACCTCTGCTATTTCAGGAGGTTAAAATGGGAAGGGGTAACACAGTTTATCACCCTAGGCACATAAATGTGTGTGCACACACAAAGTGAGGAACATGCCTTTCCCTTTCTCTTTCTTGCCGAGGCAGCGTAGGGTCGATTTTGCCAGCGAGGTGTTATGTGCAGGGCCAGGCCTGTCTCAGCTTATTTAGCCAGTCCCGGCTAAAGAGAACGACCTCCAACTGGGAAAGTTAATCCACATAACTGTATTTGAAATCTTCCTGTTCTTCAGGGAGCTGCTTTGCCACTTGGTGAAGATTAAGTTGGATGGTTATGACCTTGACAAGAATAAGGCTCAGTCTCTAGAGGATTATGTGAAGACCTTCCTAGATGGCGAGGTGAAGCCCCTTTGGCCAAAAGGCTGGATGCAGGCCAGGTGAGCAAGCATCAAGTTGTACTACAGGGATTCCTTGTCCTCAGGGACCTTGGAAGGTCGTTAGTCCTGTCCCTGCTCAAAGAATGGCCAGCTTCCAAGTTAGATCAGAGTGCTCAGGGTTGTGTCCTGTGCAGGTTTGGAAATCTCCAAGGATGGAGGTTACCGTGGCATCACTGGTCCCTGTTCTGGTACTTAATTACTGTTCATGAAATCTTTTTCTCCTTATATCCGATCAGAATTCCCCTTGCTGCACTCAACTGAATATTCCCTCTGTTTGCTTTTCACTGTGCACCTTTGAGAAACATCTGGCTCTGTCTTCTTCGTGGCTCCCTACCCCTGCTCCAACTCTTAGTTGGTGGAAGGCTGCTGTTAGATCCTTCCTTGGTCTTCTTATTTTCCAGGCCGAGCAAACCCAGTTCCCTCTACCTTTCCTTGTATTTGTGTCCCTGTTCCTTGGTCATCTTGGTGGCTCTGGACTACCTCCAGTTTGGTCACATCACTCTTGTATTTTGGGGACCCTGAAGCTGGATGCTGTGTCCACATGTGACCTCACAAGTGCTAAATAGAGGGGGGAAAATCCCTGGACTGTTGACTCTGCTGTTCTTAACACCTGCCAGGATATAGTTAGCTCTCAGCAGTCCACCCTTGCAGCAGTGGCTCACGTTCAACTTGCTCACCAGGACCCCCGGGTCCTTTTCTGCAAGGCCCTTTGACCCCCAGCCTGTGTTGCTACGTGAGGTTATTCCATCCCAACTGCAGGACTTTGCTTTTGGTCTTTGTTGAACTTCTCAAGATTTGTGTTGGCTCCTTTCTCCAGCCTATCTGGGTTCCTGTGTATGGCAGCCCTGCCCTCCAACCTATTCTCCCCCCTCCCTCTGTGTTCCTGTCACCCTCAAACTTAGGAGCACAGTCAGTACTGTCGCTGAGGCTGTAAAGTAGTCTTGGCCCCCGTGTTGACCTCTGGATGCTGCTGGCAGTGACAAGTTACAGGGTTGAACTGGGACTGGGGTGGAGCCGACTGGCCTGCAGTTTCTTGAATCTGTATTACAAAGGATTGCTTTATCTCTCTCTCGAAGGATACGTTTTTCAGATACTTTGGGAAGTCTTCCCTAGGGTATTCCCCAAAGAAAGCAAAGCAGAGAGTTCTAGGGGCTTCAGGCTTGCACTAGACATGTTAGAGCAGAATAAGTAGGAATTTGGTGTGGTTTTCTTTACACTATCTGGTGTCTTCACTGCCGTTCCCTGCTCTTTCACACCCTCTGTCATCCATGCTGTTGAGCTGGCAGTTGCAGGGAGCCATGCAAACTGCAGAGGGACATTCTGCTGGAACTGTCATCACCCTGCTTTGTTTTGCTCAATTTTAAAGAAAGTTTTAAAGAAAGTACACAGTTGTACTGTCTTACTGCTGGGATCTCTCCCTCCTTGCACATAAAGAGCTGGGCAGTGCTGGTGTCTTCTCTCTGCTGAATTTGCTTTTTGGGTTTTGTAGGGGATGAAGGAAGAAGTAGGTACTAGTTCTTAAGAGCAGTAAATGTGAGCAGCACATCACAGGTCCTCTTGGAAAAGCCCATGTCCTGTTATTGCAGCTGCACGTGCACATGAAGGATGGCAATGGGCGCGGTTGTAGCGTGGCATTTTCATACACGGGTGCTGAATGACTTTGTTAAGAGGTGGATGCAGTTTCCTGCTTAGTTAATGACGGTGTTACCAGCTTGAGGGTTTTACCTTGCCGAGTTTTGAAAACTCTTTCCTTTGGATATAAAGAAAATTAAGATTTTTTTTCCCCCCTAGTCTGTAGGTGAAACTGTTCTTAGGCACATAGATTTTTCACCCAAGACTCAGTGTAGGAGGGGCTTCCAGTGAAGTTAACTGTGGAATGACTGAATAAAAGCAGTTTTCCTGGTTGCTTTTCAGTGGCTGAAGGACAGTGATTTCTCCTTCTAGGACCTGAGGGAGTTGGACTTGCTGATCCTTATGGGTCCCTTCCAACTTGAGGTACTCTGTGATTCTGGCTTCGTGGTTTCAAGATGGAGGGTATACTGACAGCCACACAGAAGGGGAGGGATTGGCGACACTAGGAGAATTGCCAAGGATTTTATAGACAAGTCAGCTTGATTAACTGTTGCCATGATCACAGAAGTTCATCTTTAGGAGGAGCTTGAAGATGGACAGAGTAGCAACGTTGTGTATGAGTTCAGGGAGACCCTGCCATGATTCCATTTTCTCAGGTAGCGCTAAAAAGCGATTAACAGAATGTAAGGTTATCTTAACCTTGCTTTTTAAAAGAACAAGGATGACATAAGGCTTTGTCAGGCTGTCAGTAGCAGACAGGAAGCACATTCCATGTGCCAGTACTGAGCATGCACTTAAGACCTTCTCGTCCTGATACCTAAGCAGGCAACTGGTTTGGGTGAAATAGTGTTTTTGAGAGATTCTGGTGTCCATAGCCTCAGTTGTAAAGGGGCTTGGTTGAAGCTCTGTTTATTAGTTGTGGTTTGTCAATTGTTCCAGAAACGGTTATGCTGATTTAAGAAGTTGCCTCAGCTGTTTGCTGGGGACGTCAGGGCAGCAGGGACATGCAACGTGCAAGGGCTTCTCATCCGTATTGCTGTGTGGAGGTAGGGGAAGGTAACCTTTCTCTCTTGAAGTTGGGGAAGAGCACTTGGTTGGTCTGCGGCAGCAGTAACACCCAGCTTGAGGGATTGTACTGCCTCTCCAGTCACCTGGCAGCTTTTTTAACTGGGAGAGCTTTTTCCTTAATTATTGTCCAGCAACTGCCTTAATGGCCTTTCCAGCGCCTACAAGCATAGCCCCCCCAGAGAGGGAATAGTGTGGGGGAATTCAGAAGCATTTCCCTGTAAAGGGGTGAATATTTGTTTGCTCTCTGTGGTTTGAATTTCACTGAGTCCCCCGCTGTACTGTGCAGCTCTGTCTCCAGTGATCCCAGCTGCTCTACTGGGTCTTGCTGGATATCACTTCTCATTGCTCTCTTCCCTTCGTAGGACACTGTTTAAGGAGAGCAGGCGTGTACACGGACACCTCACATCAGTCCTGTGAGTATCGCGCAGCATTCCTTTGGAATGATAACTGGTGAACTCCATTCCCTGGGGCCTGGGTGGACTGTGCAGGAGCTTCTGAGCTTGCTTGGCTCCCGGCAGAGAGTTTGGCGCTACTTCGTTTGGGGAGGTTTAGGGAAAAGTAGTTGTTGTGTGTGTGACATCTCCCCGTGACAGCCTTCCTGCTTCAACCTTCCACTAAGCTCAAAGAACTTCTCCAGGTTGCCTCCTGGCCTTGTTCAACAGGCTGGAGTCCGCGAACTGCGGGGCAGATGAAAGTAAAATGGAGTGTAATGCCAGCAAGGTGATTGTTGCTGCCGTTCAGTGAGTCCTTTCAGGATTCTGGGTTCCCTCTTTCTCTTTGGTGGGTTAAAGGAGGGGTACAGTGAGCTCAGGCTAGTGAAGATGGCTCTTGGGTGGCAAACCAAGAGAGCCATTGAAATCCAGCTGGGCAGGTGCTTTAAGGCCAAAGGGTCTCATGAGTCTTGCTGGCAGTCTATAATAGATGATGACAGGGACTTAGGCTGATGTCTGTTTGACAGACGGTCCTGTTCGTGGCACTGGATGAGAGAGGATGAAGTAGAGTGTAGGGTCATCCTTCCCTCAGCCATACCATTCCGGCAATTCGGGAATGTCTTATACCAGGGATTGCATCTGACCAGACCAAACAATCTATTTGCCATGATTTTGGCAGATGCTTTTGCATCCTTGACTACTTCTGGGAAAAGAAACGTGTAGCCTTTCTCCAAAACAGTCTTGGTATCAGTTTCTCTCTGGGTACTGCTGTAGTTAGGTCAGCGGTGGGTTCCTGTAGCAGCTCCTAGCCCTGCGACTGGTGCAGGATGTGTCTGTTTGGTGCTTCCACTGCTCTGCAACCATTTCAGGACTCTGCTCTGCTCCCTAATTCATTCCCCTCTGTGGGGCTTGGGGCTTCCTAGAGCAGCAACCAAATGTCATGTGGTTTTGAATCCTAGCAACCTGAGATCCTGCCTCTGTTCCCTTGGTTCTTTGCAAAAGCCTCAGTGGATCGTCACTGGCAGGGCCCAAGCGTGCTGCCTAATTGGATGCTTCCCTGTGGGCGTTCAGTGAGCTGTGTTTCTTTTGTCTCCCTCAAAACAGGGCGAAGAAGAAAGTTATAGCTCCTACTAAGGTGAAAGTGAAGGTGAGTTCTTTGTTTTTTGGTTCTCGTGTTTGATGTACGCCAAGAATCAAGTGTCTGCCTTTTTAAATCCTGTATTTGAACAAAGAAGTTGTACTCTTAAATAGCCCTAGTAAGTGTTGGGCTTGAAAAAATAACTAGAGCAGTAGCTAAAATTGATGGCAGCAGCAGCTGGGAGGGAGGCGGGGGGTTGGCAGGCACAGAACATGCCTGTTTTGCCATTTATTCCCAAATGGGGAACCTTCCCTTCCCTTTCCAGTGGTAAACCTTGCTTTTGTTCTGACTCTGCCTTCTCCTATGATTTTTTGTTTGTTTGTTTATTTGTTCCAGGAATCTTCCTGCAAGCCAGATAAAAAGCTTTCAGTTTCTGTTCCTTCGATGCACTCAAGCAGCACCTTAGCTCTGTCGTCAGAGCCCCAGGGAGGAGCTCTGGGCATCAGTGCCCAAACCAGAGAGCTCTTATCCCTTGGGACATCCCAAGGAGCCAGCAACACCAGCACTCCCGGTACCTTCATGGATGACTCCTTGGATGAGGACTTAATTCGTAACCCCACTTCCTCCCTTGAAGCAGTCTCAAAGGAACTGGCTGTGCTGAACAGAACGGGAGGGAGCCCTGACTTTACTGTCCCTGGAGCTCCAAAAGCTCCACCAGAGAAGATCCCAACTCTTGCATCCTCAGAGGAGAAGAGGACATTTCCAAAGTCCAACCCTTCCCCTACATCATCCTCTGGTTCCCTCCAGTCTCCTCTAAATTTCCTGGCTGAGCAGGCCCTGGCATTGGGCCAGTCTTCTCAAGACAAAAAGACAGAGAATTCCAATTACAAAGAGCTCTCCTGCCAAGCCTCCCCCAGCAAAATCCTTCCTGATGCACACCAGGCTAAGCAGAAACACCACGGTATGGTCAGGCCGAGCCATGGGCCTCAGACCTCCACCCCAGCCCCTGCTTCTCAGGTGAAGGTCTTTCACTCAGGCAGCCAGCTACAGAAAACTTTCTCCTCTCCAGCTCCATTTGTCAAACTGCAGAATCCCAAGTCCTCCTCCTCTTCCTCCTCCCCACTGCCCCAGCGCTCCCTCCTCCAGCAGGTCAAGTCATCAACCAAAGCTCAGAGCTTCCATTCCTCTGCCTCACCAGGCAGCACCCAGAACTCCAGCAGCTCCCACAAGAGCCCAGGCTCATCCTCATCATCTCTCAGCTACACGGGAAAACACTCAAGTGGCTCTAGCTCTTCAGGACAATCTTACAAATCACCCTTCGTTTCTGGTTCCCTTTCCAAGCACGGGGCTTCTTCCAGCAGCTCCTCATCTGGAGCTTCTGCTAACCAGGGCTGCTCCTCTGGGACCTTGCTGCCCACTGTGCAGACCCCTTCCTCGGGCCAGGCCTCCAGCCGCCCGTCCTCAAGCTCCTCGGTGAAAAAGACGCCCGTTTCACAGAAGTTGACTCTGGTGGCACCTCCTGGAGGTTCAAACGGAGATTCTAGCGGGGGCACTCAAGGGGTAGCCAAACTGCTGACCTCCTCCCTAAAGCCAGCTGTTGTTAGCAGCACCGCATCTTCTACCTCTGTGCCGGTAAGCAGGGCTGTGCTGGCCTGCCCCAGAGTCAGGGGAATGTGTGGCACTGCATCGGACCATCTCCTGACTTGTTCCCACCTGCCCTAAAGTCATGAATTCTAAAGAGTTTCCTGAAATTCTGGAATGACTGTCTGGCTCTTGGCCGCTTGGGCTTGGAAGTCCTGGCCTTTGTCATGGGCTTGCGCTCCAGAATTCCAGCTTTCATTTTCAACTTAAAGTAACAACTAAGCAAAACACTGCTCCTTGGGACATAATGTCTCCTGAAGCACTCCTGGGTTACCCATACAGACCAGTATTATTCACTTATTGTATTTAACGGTATAAGGGCCTTAATTTTCATCTATAGCAAAAAAGTAATTGTTCCTAACACTGTTGCATTAATTTGTTGTTGGCTGCTCATCCCTGCCCTTCTTTTGTGGCATGTGGAAAGAGCTGCACAATTAAATGAGTATATTTAAATGGGCCTGGAAGACATATACCACTGCAACCCCTGCGTTACTGAGACAGAAAGCTGAAAAGTGTTCCCCAGTGGTGTCTCTCTCCAAGAGAGAGGTCTCAAATAGTGTTCTTGGGCACAGGGGTGCATGAAGCCTTGGTGCCCTGAATTGTCAGCAGTGAAATACTGGTAGAATTGAGTAGGAAGCACCCTTCCTGGAACTCACAGGCAAGGTGTAAGCTGTTCCTCTGCCCAATGGAGGCACTGTTCCAGACTGAAATCCAGTATGGTCACATCTGGAAGAGCATAGCATCCAGCAGCAGTATTGCCAGAGCCCTGGGCACCTCCAGGTGGCCTCAGGTGTTGGCAGGCCTTGGGCCCTGGCTGGGAGGGCAGTTCTTGCAGGGAAGAGTTCTTGAGTACTCTGTGTTCTGCAGTTCTTTAAGTCTGAATGATGCTCTGCCTTTATTTTTCTGCTCCTGACCAAACTTTTCTGTTGCATTTCAGAAAGGAACTAGTGGAGCTGTGCTGCTAACGAGTTCTTCCTCCTTAAGTGTCCTGGCTCCTTCCTACAAGTCCAGCAATCCAAAGCTGCCAGCGGCCCTGAGCTCTACCCCGTTAGGTATTATCTCTCCTATTCATTCCTTCCCTCTTCATGTCATCTCCTTCAGTTCCGACTCCTCCCCAAAAGCAGGAGTATCAAAGGATGCAATAGTTACGGGACCTGCTCCAGGAACTTTCCACCACGGCCTCGGCCACAGTGAGTATCCTCCCCTTCACACACACGTGTGTTGCTTGTGCTGTCAGATAACAAACCCACCAATGCTCTGCTGTGTTAACCCATTGCAGACCAACCCATCTCTCTTGCTGCTGCTTCATGCTGTAGTTCCTGCATTTATATCTCCAGCAGTTGCATTTGGAGGACCTCGGGCATCTGTGGCTGGCCCAGAAGTCCCTGTAGTTGGAAGCTGAGCTATAGGCTCACTGCTGCAGTTCCTCTGCTTGTTTCTGTCTTAGATGTGTATTTGTTCTCTTCTTTTTTTTTTTTTTCTTCTTTTTTTTTTCCCTCCCCCTCCCTCTCCTTTTCTTTGTTTTTCTCTCTAGGTCTTCTAGCTGGCTTGCACTCCAGCCCCCACCATGCAGCGCCACTCCCACATTCTGCCCTGTCCACTCATTTACCGCAAAGTTTGCCAGGTAACTTGTCGTGTTTGTCTCCTGCCTCCTGACTCATCCCGTATCTCGGCAGATAATTCCTCTCAGGGTGAAAACAAAGCGCTTGTCCACGTTGACCAACTGGTGCGGCCATTGCTAAAGCATGCGGCCTCCCCAGGGTCCAAGGCGTAGCTCTCTGTGTCCTTTTCTGTTCAGTTTAGCCAGGACAAAGTTACCAGTTTCTGGAATGAGGAGCCCTCGGAGCTTATGGCGAGCTCCTGGAGTTGCTCGCCTTTGCTGCTGGCATTGTGGGGAAGAATTATCCTGCCAGCATTAAAGCTGTGCGTGTTTATGCGCAGTCTGCCAGGACTGCCCTGGAATGAATATTCCAGCTCCCTGGAATTTCCTTACTGATGTATGACCTATATAAAATGTGTTGGACCAGAACATCTTGCGTCTGTGCCCGGAGCTAATTGCCCACATCACCTCTGCGACGTGTTTATAGGGTGAACAGAGACTGTTTTATTTGGTGTTGACAATGGGATGGTTTTGCAGTTAAGCCTGTTCCTGCCCCCATTTGGTCCCTTCAGAAGTAATGACTAAAAGAAGAGATTTCTGAAAAACACCTTCTCTCCTTGTAAATGCAGCCCTGCCTGGGGTCTATGAGCGTGTGTAAATATGGTAGTGCTGTGGAGGAAGCAGGGAAGAAAGGGCATCCATGCAGCATTCAGAAAATGGAAATGCAGGGTCAGCAGATCGGGGTTCTCTGCTTCAGTGAGTTCCTTATCCCATTGGAAGTTGCCGTTTCCCCTTTGGTGCCGCTCTTAGTGCCTATCCCTGTTGTGATTGTCTTACTTGGGCAACAGGAGCCTGACTTAGGAGAGGATGTACCAGCCTGATCTTGTGCTGAGGCTGTTAGATATGTGGATAAATCCCTGGAGTTCACATGACCCCCCCCAGCAGTTGTGGGAGGGGGGGTGAAATGCCCTGGAGCGCAGTACTGCGTTGCTGATGAAAGAAGAGAGTGAAATTTCAAAGAATTTGTTGTCTTTGCTTCTTTTGCTGAAGTTTGTTTGAGGTGGGTTGTCACACCACCCTGGTGTGGTGGAGCAGAAGAAGGTACCAGCAGGTGCCACAGGTGTGACAGACCCTTCTTTCCTCTTTGTAAATTCAATTAATGGAGAGCGAGATGATTGATTTTTGGTTTCAACATGAGTTGTGAAGTGGGTTCTGTGGCACTGAGGAGTTCTCTGTCCAGTTATTTGAGGGAATTTAGAGCTGGGTTACTTCACTCTTGCTTGTAGAGCTTTATAATACAAGAATTTTTGGACGGAGGGCTGTTTTTCCGCAGGATGTAGCGCAGGAGCTGGGAGCAGCCAAGAGGTGATGAGAAATAAATGGAGAAAAACTGACTGGCTTCAGCAAGGACCCGCTTCCTCGCTTGGTGCTTTCCCATAAAAATGGGAGACTGAGCCTGGGAAAGTTACCGGTTGTGGTGCTTTGTAGAAGAAGACAGTAGATATTTGAGTGCCCACCATAATCTTAAAATGTTTTGAGTTGTTTTGAGGCATAACCCGGAGCTGGCTGTATGAGCAGATGGGGCTGCAGCCGCATTGCTGTCTGAGGACTCTGTGCATTTGTAGCCACCTCCTAAGGCACCAGAGACGTTGATGTCTGAAGTAAAAGTACTTATTCCGCTGTTCCCCAGAAAGAAGCGTCCCAGCAAGGCTCACCCAGTGCTTGCTTATGTGTTGTCCCCACTGCACTGGCTGGTGACAGTACCTGCCTGCTCTGTGGTGGCCACGCTTCTCTCGGCTCGCTTGAGAAACACCATGGGCTGGGACTCAGCTCTTGCATGGAACAATCTGTCCTTGTCCTGGAGAAAATGCTGTTGCTACATGCTGCTCGGTGCTGCTGCTGCTTAACCGCCCATCCCAGTACACCCATTTCTTCATCATAGCCTGGTGGTAGTTCTAATTGCTCCTGAAAAACCTCTGCTTCCTTAAACTTCTTTCCCTTTTCTCTCTTCAGTGCATTTTCTCTTTTCCCTCCATGTCTGTTCCTTTCTCTTACATCAGTGGTTAGATCCCTGTGGTTCCTGTCCCTCTCAGTGGGCACCTAAAGTCTTCATTACCATGACAAAGGTGTCAAATCACCTGTAGATGCAAGGCAGCAAGTTCCATGTATTTCTAGTTTCTGAGGTGGGGGGGACCTGGTAGGGTGGCTTTCAGAGAAGAGCATGGGCTGACTTGTCATCCAGCAACCTGTATCTGCATCATGGTGGTTTTGCTGGGAGGCCACAGAAGACCCTCGGAGCTTCCTGTGACCCTTACTGGGCTGCTCCCAATTGTGAGATGTCTCTAAGTACATCCTCTAACTCACTCATTCCTTGGTGCTGGAAGGGACAAGTAGGTTTTTCTGTGCAGGGAGCTCACAGCTCCGTGGAGCTGATGCTGAACCCCCCTCCCCACTTGGTTTTATTCTCTTTCAGATGCTTCTCAGCTTCACGGCAAAGGGTCCAACACACAGCAGCGCAAGTTGTGACGTCTGCAAGGAGGGGAGCCAGAGCACACATAGGATAAACCCAAGAAGAGCAACAGCTCATGGATTTTGGCTACCGGCTGTGTCTTTTCCGTTGTGTACTTTTTTTGTTTTCTGTCCTCACAACTGGAGAGACTGAACCGCAGTGAGAAACTCAGTGGTGCACTTGCTCAGTGGCTTTCAGAGCGAAGCCCCCACTGCAAAGGGCCACCTTGAGCCATGCCCTAGTGAGAGGAGCGTTTTTGTAGCACTGTTTTATCGCTGCTGCTCTTCCTGCATTCTCCGGCGCTGGCAGGAGCTAGAACTCCCAGGGAGACATGAGTGCCCCGGCTTTCTCCCAGTGAGTCCCCACCACCTGCGTCTGCACCTGCCAGGTACCTCCAAGTCCAGTCACCTCATGCTCCCACTGGAGGGTATGAAAGTTGCTTCTTTCTCCTGCTTTGGATTTACATGGATAATTCTAGCACTGACTTTTCTGTTGTACTATAAAACTATGCTACAGTTAATTGGAGGACTTAAAGATTTCCTGTGTGGTGAATCTAATGAACCACCTGATGTTCCCCTCTGAAGGAGAAAGAAGACTCTTTAGAGAGACTTTTTTAGATGCAGTCATTGACTTTGAGAATTTGAATTCTTTTTGGGTTTTGGTTTTTTTTTTCATTTTCCTCCCACTCAGTTTTACCCTCATTACCATCGAACGCATTGGATTGAATGGGACGCTTCTCGGCATGTCATGTCTATAGGAAGACATAATTCCAGTGCCTTTTACAGTGGAGCAAGAATGGACCTAATGACACACATTTCAACCCTATTTTGTGTGGTCCTCAACTCCTTTTTTTAATCATTCTGTATTTAAAATGTATCCTGGTTTATTTAATAGAGCTTTTTATGGTTGCACATCGAAAAAGAAAAAAAAAAAGCTGCACTGTCTGGACTTCAGTGGTGTCTTGGTGACTGCGAACACAGTCCCCGACCCAGCAAGAGCACCGGTTCTTATCCGAGTTTGTGCAAGCGGGTTCCAGACCCTCCCCTAAAGCCATTCTTTCCTAGGGTCGACAGTTTGGTGGGCAGAGGGAAAGATCTAGACCAAGGTCACAACTAGGCAAAAGAATTCCAGTGAATACCGTTGCTCTCCTTGAGGATTTCTGCACTAGGATCATGTGCTTGTCACAGCTGCAGGAATGGGTACCGTCTACAATTGGGGGGGTATATTTTTAATTTTTTTCCTCTCTCAGACCTAAATTCTTCTCCTTTTGATCCGTGTGTAGCTAAGGACAGGCTGCGGTTCCAACTGAGCTTTTATGGGCTTTGATTTTTCTGCTCTTCGCAGGAGAGCCTGCCTCGTCTCAGGCCCCCACAGCCACATCCCAGTCATGCAGTAGTAGCCCTGATCTACCTAGATTTTACCAGTATTTCAAGCAAAAGCTTGCAGCCTTCCTTCCTGAGCTTTGGGGAAGGATGCTGACACCCAGGATTCCAGCAAATATCTGCTTTAGTTTCCCCCAGTTTTGGTAAGATCAAGATGAACTGTTTTCAATTTGACCTGATACAGAACTTCCCAAGATCAGTGCATTGTTTGTAAGTTAAAACAAACAACAAAACAAAACAATACAGCTCAGATTTAAAATCTGTTCCCAGGAAATACCTAGGTTGTAGCAAAAGAGCCAAAGACAGAACTTGCGTTACTGAAAGGAAGCACAGCAGTTATGGATGGACTCTGAGCGGTGGATGTCACGTGGTTTCCCTGGAAGGCCTCATCCCAAGAGGTACTTTGCACCTTCAACTTCCCATGGGAGCTGAAAGAGCCTTCCCACCATCTGGGACACCAGCGAGTGACTCGAGGTACTGGTTCTACTCCCTCACTTTGCTCTCACTTGAATGCTTCCCCTGGGAAGCCCCTGTCTGCGTGGCTGGAGCAGAATGCCCCTCTTCTAGGAATTTAGCAAAGCCTCTTGCCTCAGGGAAATGTTTATTTGGTGGAAATTCTGTGGGATTTTTGTGGTTTTGGTTTTGTTTTGTTTTTTTTTTTCCTTTACACACTATAATGAATGAGTGAGTGGGATGGAGTCATGGCAAGGCAGAACCAGGCCAAGAACCCACAGCTGATGGGGAGCCAGGACTCCGGCAGCTCCGCCTTGCCCAGGCAACTTGCAACGCTTTCGTGGCACTTACTTAGTGTGGCAGTTCCTTTCAGGTGCAAGAGCTGCAGTTTACTATTATATACTTTTTTTTTAATTTTTTTTTTTTTGGTGTGTGTTGGGACTGTCTTGCTGAAGATAGTGGGGGTGGTATGAAAACTGTTTATCTTGTACAGAACAACTGAATAAATTGTTTCAAAGTTTCCAAAATGCTGGTTTTTTCTTTTTTTTTTTTTTCTTCTTTTTTCCCCCCAGCATTTCCTTGCGTCTCATTTCATGGCTTTGTTTGCAAGAATTTGTCTTTCAGCTGAGACAATCGCCTCTTGATCATCTTGTTTCTCAAGTAATGGATTATTTACTGCTTTAACTAAAGTCTCTTAGGTGGCAAGTGAATTCCAGCTCTGTTTCTAACCATTCTGCTGGTAGAATTCCATGTTCTCATTCAACATGCACCTGCTGATGCTCAAAGTTGAAATCTGCTGGAAAGAACACATGGGGTTTGGACCCCAGAGCAAAGGTGTGATCCTGCATGATCTTTCCTTCACAGAGGCAAAATACCGGTGTTAATCCCCACAATCAGGGTGGATGCAGAGGGAATGTTTGTGGCTGCTTTTGTTGCCGGCTGAGTTTACTGGGATTAGCTGAAATTTGGGGAAAAGGAAATGAAGGTGCTCTAGATGTGGGAACCCCTGCTACCATCCCAGTGTAATTCCCTGTTTTCAGTCCCATTCACTAGTGCACTTTGCTCCTATCTAATGCTGCTAATTAGTCCCAGCTCTAATTTCACTCTTTGAAAAGAGTCAACAGCTAAAATGAACAGTCTTATTTTATTTTTTTTTTTAACTTTGGCATCTTTCTGTAAAGCCAAAGCCAAAGAGCCTGCCATAATGAATAAAGAGAAAACCCAACTTTCTGATTGGAACCACTGCATTTTTATTTTGTACTATAAATAGGATTTCCCCTCTATTTCCCATTCCCTTACACGAGTAAATGAAACATGTAGTTGCATGTAACTCCATCCAGTGAGACACCAGCACCGACAGCTTTCGGCCGCGAGGTCAGCTAACTGTTTGGAAGGCACTCTGTGCTTGGTTACGGTTGCTTGCTTTACTCTACCCTCTTGTGTTCGTCAGCTCTTCCCGTACTTCTCTGTGATCTCCATGGTGTAGGAACACTCCTCCTGTGGGCCTGACACCATCGAATTCCATCTGCTTTCCTCTTCCCCAGCAGCATAGGCACGTAGGTGGACAAAACGAGAGCATTTTAGGTATTAATGGGTCGCGATGTGTAGCACACCTTTGTTTTTACAGAGCTGGTTTTCTCAGAGGACAATCCCATCATTTAGTCAGTTGTCCACGAGGAAGCTGGCCAACTTATCAACATGCAGCCAACGTAAACCAGCTCCTGCTGGTCACCTCAGAATCATCTTGACCTTCAGTCCCTCTAATGACTGCCGTATACAGCTTTTAACATGACTACGTGAGTATATGTCGAGGAAACTGCAGGTTCTGCTGAGGCTTTGGACTTCAGGCACTTCACTGGCCTGAGGCTTGGTTTTTCGTAGGTTGAGTGATTAGGTAGGGATGCGGGGGGCAGGAGGGGTGAAGAAGTTTTTTCTGGAGTCCCAACAACTCCGCTCCCAGTGGTGCTTTCCTGCAGCGTATGACAGTAAGCAATGTGGCTTCATAGCGTGGCTGGAGCAGAGGCTGTAGCGTTTTGGAAGACGCAAAGGAGGGCAAGGGTTTGCAGTGATCCAGTAGCCTAATGAGTGGTGCAGCTCTAACCAGCTGCTCTTAAGAAAATGTTTCTTAAAGTGGAGGGAGCGCTGTGTAATTACTTCCGGACACCAAGACCGCCAACTCCTGGATCGACATCTCCTTGTTGAGGTAACAGTTGTACTGAGCCATGGTTAACCTTCCACTCTTCAGGGCATCCTCAACTGAGAACTCTCTACCAGACTTCCTGTCGAGGATCACAGATGATTCCCCGTTGGGACCCTTTATGGAGATCTCCTCCCAGTCACATTCCTGACTCTTCAGTTTGACAAACAAGCTCCACTCGATGAGGCCAAGTACATGAGCTTCCTCTGGAGACATTTCTTTTCCTGTGTCGGGGTCGATGACCACGATGGAGCGCCTCAGATGGTTCTCTCTTTGTTCCCTCTTGATAGCCACTGTCTTGAGGCGATTCTGGAGTTGCTCAATTTCTGCGTCTTTTTCTCTGGATAACTGCTTCAGATCATCTAACTCTCTTTCCAAAGCTTGGAATCTGGAGTCCAGGTTTATTCCACTGTCCATGTGGGTCATGTTTCTCAAATCCCGAGCTTCTGTTGCTGTGAGTTCAATCTCTGACTGCAGTCTCCTTGTTTCCATCAGCAGGTTCTGCTTCTCAAGGTGCAGTTTGTGGTTTTCCTCCCTTAACAAGTCTAGCTCCTTTGAGGACTTGGAGTTGTTAAATTCCACCTCAGACAGCCGGGTTTCGAGGCGGTTGATATCTGCATCTAGCTCTCTCTTACGTCTGCTTTCCTCTTCCAGATTGTTCTTCAGCTTTTGAATCTCATACTCTGTGTCTCCTTTGTCTACTTGGACACTCTCTGAAAAGACCACTTTCTCTTTGACCTCCATCTTCTCCAAAGCAAGGAGCTTCTTTCTCAGGGCTTCTAGTTCAGTTTGCAAGACCTGTCTCCGGTGCTTCTCTTCTTCTAGCTCCAGCTTAAGGAGGGAGTGCTCCTTCTCTTGCTGGGGATCTTGCTGAAGGATCACTTTCTGTTTCACAGTCACTCGCTCTGTTGTCTCCCTCTCCTGTTCTTCCAACTCATTCAACCTAATCTTCAGCCTCTGCACCTCCAGCTCAGCCTCTCTGCGGGCCTGTCTCTCTTTCTCAAGTTCTTCTAGCTGGCGTTCCAGCTCGGACCTCCTCCTCTGCAGTTTGCGGAGCTCTTCACGGAGGCCATCAATTTGCTTCAGCTCACTCTCAATGCTCTGAGAGAAGGAGTTGACTTCAGCTTTCAAGGCAGGGTCTTGCTCATACTTCACTACTTCCTGGTGGACCACTTTCTCCTTCACCTGGGAAAGTTCTTCCTCCTTCTGTCTTACTTTCTCTTCTTGGAGGAGCCGCTCCCTCTCCAGGTCAACGTGTTTCATCTGTTCATCTGCTAGCTGCACCCGCAGAGACTCGACTTCCTCTCTCGTCTTGGGGTCTTCCCGAAACTGCAGAATTTCTTGAACAACTTCCTTTGTTTGCACTTGAGGTTTGGTATCTTTCAAAGCTTGTATCTCTTGTTTCAGCTGGTAGATCTCAAGGTCAGCTCTTTCAATTGCTGCTGTCCTCTCTATGATTTCCTCCCGGAGCCGCTGTAGCTCCTTTTCAGTTTCTGGGTCATTCTTGTACTTAATGACCTCCTTAATGACTTCTTTAACTTCTACTAGTGGCCCTCTGTTCCTTAGAGCAGCCAACTCGTTCTGGCAGCTCTTCAGCTGTTCATCCCCGCCTCGGTATTTCCTCTCCTGCTCTACCAGCTCCAAACGAAGGTTGGCAACTTCATTTTCAGCCTTGGGATCCGGGCGCACAATCTCACGCACTTTCTCCTGGACAACCACTTTGGCATTCTCTTCCTCCAGCAGCTGGATCTTCCTGAGCAGCTCAGCCTTTTCCCGCTCGTTGGAACGACCCTTGGACTTCTCATCCTCATACTGGCGCCGGAGCTCGTTCACCTCCCTCTCAATGGCCAAGTCCTTCTCTACCTTCAGCACCTCCTTGACAGTAATCTTGCCCTCAGCAATGGCCCGTTCCTTCTCCAGGCGTTTGAGCTTGTCCTGGAGGAAGCTGAGCTCTTCCTCATGCTTTTGCCGAAGGGCACTCTCCCTCTGCTTGTTCTCTTGCAACATCCGGAATTCCATCTCCAGCTGGGGATCGTTCTGTAGCTTCAGAACCTCCTTCTCCGTTACTTTCTCCTGCTCTTTGTTCTTCTCGCTGGACAGCACAGCGATTTGTTGGCGTAAAAGGATGACTTCATTCTCTCGGGTTCCTTCCTGCCTCCTCAGCTCTTCCAATTCTTCTTTGAGCCTCAGGATTTCATCAGCTTGAGCTTTATCTTGTTCAATCCGCAGTACCTCTTTCACTATGTACTCCTGCCCTCCCTCCCTCTTCTCATGCTCCAAAACACGCAGCCTGATCTTAAGAGCCTCCAGCTCATCCTGGAGCACCTGGTTCTTGCGCTGCTCTTCTGCCAGGCTCTGCTGCAGCCTGTGGAAGCTCTCCTCCAGCTGAGGGTCAGGCATTTTCTTTAGCAGTTCTTTCTTAACAACAGTTTCTTGGGGCTTCTGGTTTTGCAGGTGGACAATGTTGTTCTGGATGGCTTTGATCTCTGCTTCTAGCTGTTGCCGGCGCTGAGTCTCATCCTCAAGCTCTTTCTTCAACTTCCAGACTTCTTCCACGGGCCTTACAGATGTTTTGGTCTGGCCAGAGTCTTGTGTCAGTTGAATCTCTGGTTGCTGTTGTTGAAAAAAGAACTGTAGTTAAAAACCCTCAAATATTCATACTTTTGGTGCTTTTTTTCAGTGCCTCCTGTGACAAAATGACAGAGGATGTTGGGGCTGGTTAATGGTGGTTGCCTGTTGGGAGGGGCTGTTTGCAAACAGGCTGCTCTTGAACTGCTCTGTGGATTCCCAGCTGGAGAAACGCTTCCTGCAGCGGCTGTTGCCATCAGAACAAAGCTTTTAGCCACGAGGGACACTAATTCTAGCATGAGGTTGGCAAAAGGGATGTTAAAAATAATGTAGAGTTTCCCTGGATGAGCTGGGGCTGGGGCTGGGACACACAGAGGGTTGTCTCTCTGATTTAAGTGTCTGCCAATGATTGTTTCGGGGGCATGAAGTGGAAACAGATCTAGTTGGTGTTTCAACTTGTAATAGCAAAGGCACATGTGTATATTATTTAACATGTATACATGTATACACGCCTGTCCTTTCAGTGTCACGTTGCTCCTGGTGATCACTTACCTGCCGCAGGAGACTCTGGGCGAACTCTAGATTCTGCAGCCTCTGTCTGTTCACAGCATTCACTTCGGTGAACTTGGCTGCCAGAACAGCTTCCTGCAAACAAAAATGTATTGAGAAGAGGCAGTGGAACCAGGGGAGACTTGGGCAAGACTTGCTGAATAGAAGCAGTGACCAGGCCGTAAAGAAGTAACCCTGGGTGCCCCTCTAAAAACCTTCTACAGGCTTTGGAGGAGGAAGAGTGATTCTCTGCACACACAAACTCAGTCGCTGTGTGTTTCCTACTCAAGATATGCAAGAAATGCAGATAAGGAAGAACCTGTGCTAAATCCAGTGTTCTCCTCCTCTGGCCAGCCAAGCCCAAAAAAATTGAATGGGTGATAAAAGAATGATGGAAAAATCCCTTCCTCCCCTGATTCTCTGCCCTCTCCTGCAGTCCCCTCTGGGTCCAAGGTCACCAATACTAAATCTAAGTGTTTGCAAAGTCTGTGTGGGGCCCTTAATATTTCATCTGCTTTAGCTCTCTGGAGGACGCTTCTTACTTACCTCCTCTTTCACTTTTGCAGCTGGAGACTGGAGCCTGGGCTTCTTGCTCATGTACCCATTCCGGCCATTCTCTAGGTCGAGGATGGACCGTAACTTCTCTGCTTCCAACTCGTAGTCCTGGGGGAAGAAGTTTCCAGGAGGAAAGTGAGATTACTGGGTCCCCTCCATGCCTAAATCCCTCCTAAACCCTGGCTTTAATATGCTGCTGAGGAAGTTGGGACCCAGAGCACTGCTGGCAGGACCTCCCAGTAGGTTCTGAGTTGGGTACTGCCCTGTGGCCATAGCAGCATTTGCTGACCATCCAGTGACTTTATTGATGCTGGGCTTAGAGCGCAAACCCTCCTTTTAGAGACAATGAATCTGGGCCAGTTGCCATGCTAATGGCCACGTGATGTCAACATCAGAGCAGATATAACCTGGTTTTAGCTCATCAGTTGACTAAGTAAGGGCACTAGGCTCTTATTAGGTGGCTCCTTGTAGGATGTAGGTGTTTCTGCTCCTCTGCTCTGCTCCCCTCCCCTAGTGCTGCCCCCAGTTTTGGGGCTACCAACAGCAGAAGAACATGGAGCTGTTGAACATGGAGCCAGAGGAGGCCACAGAGATGCTGGGAGGGCTGGAGCCCCTCTGCTGTGAGGACAGGCTGAGAGAGCTGGGGGGATTCACCCTGGAAAAGAAAAGGCTCCAGGGAGACCTCAATGTGGCCTTTCAACAGCCCACCCTTAAAGACAGCATATAAGAAAGCTAGAGAAGGACTCTTTAGCAGGGCCTGTTACAGCAGGACAAGGGTAATCGCTTTAAGATAAAAAAGAGGAGATTTAGTCTAAATATAAGAAGAAATTCTTTGCTGTGAGGGTGGTGAGACTCTGGCCCAGGTTTCCCCGAGAAGCTGTGGCTGCCCCATCTCTGAAGGGGTTCAAGGCCAGGTTGGACGCGGCTTGAAGCAACCTGGTCTAGTTGAAGGTGTCCTTGCTGATGGTAGTCAGGTTGGACTAGATGGCCTTTAAAGGTCCCTTCCAACCCAGACCACTGTGATTTTTATGGTTTTATGTTTAAGTTCTCCCGTGCAGTCCTTACCTTCACTGCCTGCTGGTACTGCTGAGCTGTGGCAGAGACCTTCTGCACCTCTTGTTCCTTGCTTGCAATGTCACTGAGGAGCGCCTGGGAAGTACAGGGACACGTGTCAAAGGGCACACAAAATCCACAAAACTAAAGCCTTCCATAGGTAGGACTGTGGGAGCTCGGACTTTAAAAATAATTAAAGCTAATAAGTCTTTACATTTATGTATTTTATGCTCAGGAGCTATCTGAACTCTACTCCTTATCTTTTAGTGTTGCTCCTTCTCCTCTCCCCATGGAACCCAAGGCACTCTCAGAAAGAATTACCGCCTGGTTCTTCAGCTTCATTTCTACTTGCTGGATGTTGTCGGTCTCCTGCGGCTCATAGTTGGGTATGTTGCACAGGAACTGGTTGATCTTGTCATAGTTGGTGCGGTAGTTGGAATAGGCGCTTCTGGCTTTCTGTAGCGTCTGTGTTCTGTGGGGGAATTAGGAAAAAATTGTACACTGAAAGAGCTGCCAAATATTGGAACAGGCTGCTCCTGGTGGACAACAGGATGACCATAAGCCAGCAATGTGCCCTGGGGTGCATCAAGAACAGCATGGCCAGCAGGTGGAGGGAGGTCATTCTCCTCTGTTCTGTCCTGGTGAGGCCACATCTGGAGCACTTGATCCAGTTCTGGGATCCCCAGTTCAAGGTCAGGGAACTGCTGGAGAGGGTATAAAGGGCAAGGAAGATGATGAGGAGATAGAACATCTCTCTCATGAGGAAAAGGGTGAGGGACTTGAGTCTTTTTAGTCTGGAGAAGACTGAGGGGGGATTGGATAAACGCCTATAAATACGTAAAGGGTGGGTGTCAGGAGGATGGGGCCAGTCTTTTTTCAGTGGTGCCCAGTGACAGGACAATGATGGGCACAAACTTGAACATTAGAAGTTCCATGTAAACAGGAGGAGGAACTTCTTTCCTGTGAGTGTGGCAGTGCCCTGGAAGAGGCTGCCCAGAAAGGAGTCTCCATCTCTGGAGACATTCAAACCCTGCCTGGACACGTTCCTGTGGGACTTGCTCTGGGTGGACCTGCTTTGGCAGGGGGATTGGACTAAATGATCTCCAGAGGTCCCTTCCAACCCCATATCATTCTGTCATTCTGTGGTGGAGTCATTGTCCCTGGAGGTATTTAAAAGCTGGGCATATGTGGTACTGAGGGACATGGGTTAGTGGTGGGTTTTGTCAGTGTTAGGTTGATGGTGGGACTCAATGATCTGTAAGGTGCCTTCCAACCCAGGCAATTGTATGATTCTACAGTGTTACATCTCCTGTGTCTTCTTTCTTTGCTCCTCAAGGAGATATATTTGAGCCAAAGTTCTTCTCTTGCCAAAGTCCCCATCTCTATTGCAAGAGCATTTTATCCTAAATGCTGCCCAGATCTACTCAGCCAGTGAAAGACAGGAACCTCCCTCTTCTTTCTTAGCCCTCCCTGGAAGCCCTTCTGCAACTGCTGATGCCCATGAGTGTTGTGCCTCTTCCAGATCCAGTGTGGTTCCAACTCCACAGTAAACATTCCAGCTCTCCAGTCCAAGCTAGATCCTGTCCTCTCTCTTACCTGTGGTCAATCTGCTTGCTGAGGTTGTTAAAGCGCTGGTTGAGTTTGTAGAGCTCAGCTTCTTGCCGCTCGATGTCAGGGCAGTGCTCCTGGAACTTGCTGGCCAGGGTGTTGGAGCATGTCTTTGTTCTTAGCAAGTTCTGCTCTGCTTCATTGAGCAGGAACCGTTTGGACTGGAGCTCGGTGCCCATGGCCTGTGGAAAAAACAGAATAGAGAGATTTTCTGGGCTTTTGTCACTGTTTCCCATCATCTCAAACAACTTCCCTGGAGCTACAGAGGATGCTGAGGAACAGCTGTATTCAACTAGTATTTGATTTGTGGTTTGGGAATGGGAACAGTTTGCATTTAAAGCATGTGGGGTTTGCTGCAGTTAATGTGGGGTCTCTTCTCCAGCTGGGGGAGGCCATCCCTTCGCCAACTGATTCCTGTTTGTGAGTTGAGCAGTGATTACCCCGGATTTTGGAAAGGGGGTTTGTATGTGGAGCATGTCCATAGGGTAGAAAACCGTCTGTAAATGACACTCACCAACAGCTCTTCTTTCTTACGGTCCACTACCCGCAAATCCTCTGGCACCGTGTCATCTACGACCAGTTTGTTCTCATAGGTAGAGAGCAGGTCTCGGCCTTGTTGAAGGCTCTTCTCGAGGTGTGTGGCCACCTCAACTCTGTATGGAGACAAGAGGAAAGGTGTTTAAGCATCTGTCTCCTGAGGGATCCTACATTATGCTGGGCTCAAGCCATGACTTACTTCTCCTGGGCAGCGCTGAGCAGCTGTACCACACGGTCATACTTCTTGTTGGTGTTCTCCACCTTGTTCTTCACCAAGGTAGCACTGCCGGTGTTGGGCACGGATTCAATGAAGACCTCGCACTCCTGGATCTTCTTTGTTTTCTCAGGCTCAATGCGACGGACCTCATTGGTGATATTCTGCAGTAGGAATAAAGCCTTCATAGTGACTGAACCAGGAGCTCATGGCTACAAAGAACCTGACCCTTGGCTGTCCAGGGTGAGAAAGGGAGGTCAGGGCTGAGGGCTTGTTTGGTGGCAGGTGCCTTTCAGCCCTGGAGGTGACAAAAGGATATTTTCTGTTGGCTTTTTGCTGACTTGCATCTCTTCTGGGGCAGGCTACCTAGCCCTTAGCAAGGAAATTCTGGCTGGGGAGTGGTTGCCACCAGCTCTAACTCCATCAGAAATGAGCTGGACTCATCTGGGCTGTTGGGCTCTGCAGCCTGTTGGATGAATTCTTGCCTGGACATCAAAGCACTGCAGGCAGCTGGAGCAATTTGCCTTCACTTGTGGTGGCACCTGGATTTTGACACAGCCCTCGGCAGGTGATGCAACCAGGACCTGAACTTCCTCCCAAACCAAGGGAGGTTTGTGGCATGGAGCCTACCTTAATTAGGGGTCTGAAAGAGAGGAAAAGAGCAGGATGCTACCAGCACCGGAGCCTAGTGGGGCAGGTCCACAAGGAGAAACAGTGTCCTGGACTGTAAGTGTTCTCCTGCTCCTTTATGAGCTGGTGATGGTGGTGGCACAGTTAACATCCCTCTCTGTGGCCATCGATTTTTCCCTGTTGAACCTTCTCATGACCGAGCTGGGCCAAGAGCAGGGCAAAGGCGTTGGTTTCTGAGGCTCCTCAAAGGGCTGCTCCCCATCTCCGCTGGAAGCAGCACCCAACTGTAAGCATCATTCTGTGCCCTGGGTTCAGGGAGCTCTTACAGCACCCAGGATATTTAGGACCACCTTGGAGCCCCCCTGGGAGCAGGGTCCCTGTACAGCACCCTCTCTCTGCTTCCATAGCTCCCCGCTCCCCGCCCTGTACCTTCAGTTCCTTGGAGCGTTCAGTGCTGTCTTGCACTGCCCGACTCTGCTCCAGCGGCGGACGGAGGTTTGCTGTTATGGCTTTCTCCTGCTTGTCCAGGTCACTGTTCACTTTCTCCAGCCCTGCTAGAAGCTGGCGCCCCCGAACTGATGCAGCATCTGGATAATGAGGTGCAGGACCAAGTTAAAGCCAACTGGAAGCCGGGTCTAGGCTCAGTCCCACTGGGGAGTGCAAAACCTGCATCCCCCTCTGCTCCCCAAGCCCTACCTGCTCTGCCCCCTCATTCATCCCAACACCACGCTCCCCAGGACCCTTAGGAGATGAGAAGCTCTTGGTGACTTCTCCCCTAAGGTGGGCCACCACCTAATTCAAGGTTAGAGCTGCCCTTTTGGTGCCTGGGCAGGGGCAAAGCCGCACCTCCAATGCTGTCTGCCTTCAGCCCCTCATAGCGCTGCTGGAGGATGTTCTTGCAGTTGGCCGTCTTCTCCTTCACCCTCACATAGTGATCAGCAATTCTGCAAAAGGGGACAGCGTGGGCATGAGATCAGAGTTAGGGCTCTCAGCCCCTCCATCACCCCATCCTGGGAAGGAAGTGGGACCTGGCTCCTCACAGCAGCTGTGAAACAGGTCAGGGAGAGGCACCTTCGCCCCATGTTAGCAAAGGAGTGGAGGAATGTCTTCACTGGAGGGGTGAAGGCAGGGGAGAGGTAGCAAAGGCAGGTACCTGCCTGCTGACAGGAGGGGTGGGCAGCTATCCCCGCCCCCCAGCTGTAAGTGAGGAGGGTAGACTTTGCCAGCTGTGATCTTGGGTGCAAGCAGGAGGGTGCAGAAATCCCTCCTGAAGGAAGCCTGAGGCCTTGAGCTGGCAGAGCTTCACTGTGGGAATCGGGGCAGGAGTGTCCGTCCCCCCCACCATCAGCACTGGTGGGGGGGGGCTAGGGTTGGGGAGTGCAAGGACAAAGGCTGTTGGGGCTAGGGGAGGGTCCAGTGTGGCAAGCTGGCGGCGGGGCACATACTGGTCTGCCAGTGCTATTGCTTCTGTGTCAGGCGGGGGGATCATGAAGCAGACCCCCGGGGCGCTGATCTTGTCTCCCGAGCTGTCTGCCACCTCCCAAATGTCTCCGCTGTTGTTCTGCAGGGTGTAGTGGGCTCCTCGGCTTATCTGGCCCTGGGGGAATAGGAACCGGTCACAGCAGCAGGTCAGGAAACACCGGCAGCCCTGAGGAGCCACGCTCGCAGGGAGGCAGGACCAGCCACAAACCCCCATCCCTTCTCCTGAAACCCTCTTGCTTCACAGAAATCTCATGTGCCTGCTCCTCCCACCCCTCAGCCTCCAGGTATGAAGCCGTGTCTCCTCTTGCAGCAGCTGTGGCAAGCAAATTCCCACAGGAGCAGAGAGGAGAAGGCATTTCCGAGGCCATGCTGTGGTTTTCGTTCTTGGGAAGGTAGGCAACTGAGTCACCCAGAGCTGCTCACTCCGTTCCTAGGCCCCTTGGTGTCTACCACCTTCGCTGTCTCATCCTTTCGGTCGGCTATCCAGTCCTGCGAAGACTGATAACCCTGGTGGTGGGGATGCAGATATGCTGCTGATGATGGCAGAGTGAGTTTCTCAGATCGGAAACATGCCTCAACACCTGCCGTCCCAGCGCAGGGAGCGTGGGAAGGTGACGGAGCTGGGCTGTTGCAACATCCTGAGGGGTGTGTGATAGGCAGGCTGTCCCCAGGGCGGACAGAGGCTGAGTTCTCCCCTGGGACCCCTCCTGCACTGCTCCTCCTGAGCTGCAAAACCTGATTTCCCACCGGGGTGAGCACCACCTTTGCCTTGTCCCTGCTGCGGGTGACATCACTTCTTGGGCACTGGCAGAAACTGCTCCTTTCCCAGGTGCCTCTCCCATTCCCAGTGTCCCCTGAGGAGATGGTGGCCAGCAGCACCTCTGCCTGACTCATGGGATGAGGGAGATGTTACCTGCTCCCCTTCGTACTCGCAGAGAGCCTCCACGGGAATGGGCTGGGGCGGCGTCTCACGGCGGTACCGCAGTGGCAGGACCTGCTGACTGCGCTCCTGCAGGGATTTCACCACCTCCTCGTACTTGTCCAAGGCCTTCTCCTGGTCCTAGCACAGTGTAACCACCAAAACCAGTAAGAAAACATGGGAAGAACAAGCTCCTGGGCTCTGGCTGGGGAAGAGCTAGTGGGACAGAGACTGTGGCTTCTCTTTTGCTTAGGCTTGTGAAAACAGCTGCTGAGTCCTGCTCTACCGTTGTGTTCCTACATCAAGTGTTCCTGAGGTCTCCTGCCTACTTCTGCAGCCAGGCTGAGGACTGGGACTGTGCCCATGAGGTTGCCATGCCTTGGCACTAGCCACTGGCTAGTTATAGGCATTCCCTAGTATATGGGCCATATCTGCACGCTGATGGGTACCTCTAATTAAAGCCCAGTGAAAGGGCTCTCCCATGGGTTGCTCTATTTCTGACTGCACAGGTGGGTATCCCAGGGCGCTGAGTGGGATGGAGCAGGCAGGAGGTCGGGAACAGCTCTGGGGAAGAGCTATCAGCTGTCCCAGGACACGTGCATCACCTGGGCCTGTTGCAGCATGCTGGGGCTGGGGCTTGGGCTTGGGCTGGGCCAGCAGCCGAGCTCAGCGCAGCCCTTCCCAAGTGGGCGATCTTGCAGCCCGGCTCTAGGCAGCACAGCGAGTTCCACAGCCTCCTCTGGCAGCGGGTCTAATTATGCTCCCGCCCTTAATGAACGCTAACTCAATGAGAGAACAAATAAAAACCAGCCCAGGGAGCAATTACGTTGCTATGGGAGAGGCAATCTCTAGCTAGAGGCAAAGAAAGTCAGGTGAAGGTCGGGCGTAGGGAGGCAGCAGCGTGGTCCTGCTGCTTGCCATGGAGAAAGCTGGGCTAGATGCCTGCTCCAGCAGGGATGTCCTTCCATCAGTGTCACAGGGACATTGGTTCTGCTGCTGCCTCCCCTTTGGTCCTCCCTGCTCCAATACTCACATCCAGCTCCCGCAGGAGGGACTCGAGCTGGTATCTGTCCTTGAACTCCGGACTGAATTTTTGGTCCAGGTCCGTATCCACCTTCTTCAAGAGCTCCTGGGCATCCTTAGCATCTTTCTGAAACTGCAGAAAGTCAGAGCCTCTGGTAAGAGAGAGTCCAGCTGAAAGATGGAGCAGACCCCACCTGGCACCTTGATCTTCGTGCTGCCTAGAGCAGGGACAGCCACCAAGGAGCTGTGGTGGGCATTTGAGCACTCGGAAGTGCAGGCAGAAAGGTGATGAATTGCTATTTCCTGTGCTTGGGACAGCAGAGCTAGGGGAAAGACCACCAGGGGCAGCTTATTCTGGGCTCTTTTCCTGCAGAGGTGTTAAAACCCACCTTTCCCAGCCCTCGGTTTTGTATCGCTTGGATGGCAGCATGACTGTGCGTGGTATCTCCATTGCCAGTGCAAAGGAGAAGGCAGAGCCAAGCCCTTCCATGCACAAACCACCCCCTGGGGCAGTTATTCTGGCAGATACCCACAAAAGGCGCTGCCTGGGCTGGGCACCGCCATTCAGCTTTGGCAACAGACTCATCACGTCTTCAACACGCCCAGGCTGTGGGAGAGGAATCCAGCCTGACCTGCTCCCCCGCCGAGTTTCCCCGGCTGTCAGATGCAATTTATCCAGCAGACATCTGTCTGCCCAGCTCAGCTGGGGTGCTGAGCCCCAGCCCAGGGCTCCCTGGGGGGCCAGCTCTGCTTTCTGCAGGTGTAATTTCCCTGCTTGGACCTGTTCTGCTTCCGAGAAGAGTATGCAAGGTCTCCTTATGGGGTGAAGTCCCTCTGTGAGGTATCTCTGCTCTCCAGTGGACAAGGATGCTGACGTTGGACTGCAACTCTTGAACCTTGGCATCAGAGCAGATGCTTTCCGCAAAGTATGGGGGTTTTGGCCAAGAAATTACTACATTTGGTGCTTTGAGCAATTACGAGTTGTGTTATCAGCTCAAAGTGGTTCTCCTGGCCTTGAAAAGCCCCATAGACTAGAGAATTAAATTTCTTCTATCCTGTTTCCAGAGATCTGGAGTCTCCTGCAACCCAGCACCTGCTTTCTGGGCAGCGCAGAGCAAGCAGTGCCTCACAGCCCCTGGGGGAAGCTGGTACCTTGTGAAAGTCCTCCATGAACTTCAGGTGGCTCTCCTCACAGATCAAGAGGTTAAGGTACTCCTTCCAGTCAGCGTGCACCGCTTCAATGTGAGCCTGCAACAGAAGTAGACATTAGCAGGAGCCCCTATGCTGAGGGTGACCCTGGGCTGCTCACCAGAAGGTGCCCATTTCCACCTTGAGCAAACAACTCCTTGGCTGCCTCTGAAGCCACCCAGATGCTCAGAGATGGGAATACTGGAGTGTGAGTCCAAAGCTGGGATGCCCTGATGGGAGCGGAGGGATGGATATAAGGAGGTGGCCAATCCTGTGGCCTTAGGTCCATCTTCCCATTAAAGGTTGCATTTGCCACCATAATTCAGCCATTGTAGGTAGGCGCAGGGTAATCACCACAGGAATGAGAGCTATGGGAAGAGCTCCTCAGGTTTATCTCAGCTTCTCCAATGGTGTTTACACACTTGTAGGTAAAGGAGACGTTTTTCTCCCTTGGCATCTCGGGAAGGAAAGTCAAGAGTTGTGTTGGCACCATGTCCTGTGCTAGAGAAGGACTGGGCAAGTCCCCTAAGCACTGGGAGAAGCTGGAGACCATCCCTGATGCTCACCTCAATGGCGTTCTTCCCAGGGTGGTTCTGGGCAAGCAGCTGATCTCCATCTGCATGCAGCTTGTTGATAGCCTCCTCCTTCTCCTCCAGCTTCCGATGGATGAAGTTCTAGATGGAGAGAGATGAGATACTGACCCCCATGCAAAAAGAGGGGACCCTGGCTGCGTCCTGTAACTGTGCTACTCTGAAAGGGCCTGAACACTTCCTCAAGACAGATAGTGTGGTGTTCCCCCACTGCAGCGCCTGCTTTTCCTTCCCTTACAGATGTTCTGAAGATGTGACTCTAGCCAAGTGAACACGGATATAAGGAAGAGGAGAACGAGGAAGGTCTCGAGCTTCCTCATTACTGTATTTCTGGCAGGAGGTAAAGGGTTGACCTTACCCTCCACATGCTCTCATCTGTACATGTCCACCATGGAGTGGGGGGAAACTGAGACATGGGGGAAGGGATGTTTCCTGCCCCCCCCGCCATGTGCCCCCCAGCCGTCTTCCCCAGCTCTGTGCCCACCCCTTGGCTGCAAAGCGCACCGACCTCGTACTGGCGGCGCCGGCTGGGGTAGTCCAGGTTGTGGTCGCTCCAGTCATAATGGGTCCTGTCCTTCGCCTGCTGATCCAGCCAGTAGAGCTTGTTGGTGCAGCGCTGCATGTAGTCCTGCAGGGAGGTCAGGTCCTGCTGCCGCTGCTGGGAGCCAGCCTGGGAAGGGTCAGAGCAGGGGAGAGCTCAGCCCAAAACCCCCCTCCACTGGTCCCCCAGGGGTGCCTGGCCAACCTGGGAAGGGACCCCTGCCCCCAAGATCTCGGAGGTCTCTTACCAGTAGCTTCTGGTATTTGGCTTGGAACTCGCTCATGTATTCCTGGTGGCAGAGAAGAAGCAAGGCAAGAGTTAGGAGTGTGGTCTGGTGGGGGCTGGATGAGGGACAGGGATGTGGGGTTTAGGGGATTTGCTTAATTGTAAAGCTGGAGTTGGTGTAGGATGCTCAGCTCTGAGTTTAGGGGTGGATCTGGGCCCAACCTGGTCCAGGCTGTAGCAGCCTGAATGGTGGGGTGCCCCCACTTTCATCAGGGGCTCAGGATGGGGCTGACCCTACAGGGCAGCAGGAAGAAGGGCAGGAGAGCTGACCTTGTTGTCTTCCTTGGTGACATGTGGGCTGATGGCCATGACCTCGTTGTGGAAGATGTTGTGCTCTTCTACTTGGCTGTTGACCAGTGGCAGGTCAGTCCCGAAGCCCTTGCTGTTTAAGGCATCCTGCAGTGCACAGGAGCTGAGGTTAGTGACGGGGGAATGGGATGTGGAGGCTGAGACCTGGGAAACTCCTCTTGGAGGTGGATGTAGAGCTGGGTTTGGATGGTCTCTAGTGTTGGGTGAAATCAGCCATGCCAGATGGTGGCCACAGGAAGGCCAGTTTGGGCGTTTTAACACTTTTCTGGCTGAAAGAGTGTAGGGAGTGGGCTTAAGTAAAGAGTAAGGGTCGTGGAGTAGAGCAAAGACCCAAGAGGAGAGGCTGAGGCTTGTTCAGCTTGGGGAGGAGAAGGCTCTGGGGGCACCTAACAGCATTCTTCCCATCACACTGTTGAGAAATCAGAGACAGGCTCTGAGAGGTGGTGTGTGGTAGGAGGGTGAGAGACAATGGGCATTAATTGAAACAGGGGAAGCACAGACTGGGTGTAAGGAGAAGTTTTTTAACTCTTAGGACTCTTAGTGGGGTGCTGGAGCACACTGCCCAGAGGAGGTGCACCGTCTCCATCCTTGGATGGAGAAAGGCAGAGGTTTCATCAAGCTCCTCCAGGAGGGTGATGGCCAGCCTAGGAGCCCTGAAGGCCAGGCTGGCATGCTCCCCAGTAGCCCCCCCGTCCTCCAGAGCATCCGCTTCCCCCAGCTGCTGCCAGTAGTGCCACCTTGAGCACCAATTCCTGATGTCACCGCAGCTGGCCTTGTCACATCCCTTCCAGTACCCCATCTCCTTCCCACATTGCTCCCAGTATCAAGCAGCCAAGAAGGTTTCCAGCAGCCTGCTTCTCCATGGGGAGATGCACGAGCTCCTGCCTGTCCCCAGCTGGTGCTGCTGGCCAGACAGTGGCACCAGTTGTCCCCTTGGTACCTGTTTCTCCTCGATCACTGTTGACCAGTTGACCTGGGGCTCAATGTGCTGCTGCTGGGGGAAGTTGTAGATCTGGTCATGTTTCATGCGCAGGTTTGTCACTCGCTCCTTCAGCTGCCGGATGCTGCGGGAAGGAAAAGAGGAGGGTGGGATTTGCTGGATGTGGGCATGGGCCAGCACTGGCATTGGTAGCTGGAGATGATCCTCTCCCAGCCCTGCTACGGAGGAGGGAGACTGTCCCTTGGGGATCTCAGTGAGCCCAGGCAGGGTGGCAGCAGCTGTGTTGGGCAATCAGCTGGGGAGGGAGAGGGCAAAGGTTCGCCCATGAATGTGTCTTCTGCCAAGGGCTGCTCAGCACATCTGCCAGCTGTGGGATGTGCGCCTTGATGTGAGCTGGGATGCTGAGGAACCCACGGTGACCCCCTGCCAGGTGCAGGCAGAACCCCTGGAGAAGCATCTTCCCCACCCAACAAGGCTCTGGGGACAGGTGTCCCCCCTTTCTAGTACTTACTCTTCTGTGATCATGTCACCCTGGGGGTGCTTCATGTGCCGGGCGATGGCTGCGTCCCCATCGAGCACGTAGAGTAGCTTGTCAGACTCGGAGAGTTTCTGAGCTGTCAGGTCCTTGTACTGCGCTAGCTGGCATGCCTTGATCTTGTACAAGTCCTGAGTGGGCAGAGAGCAGGGAGGAAGGGTCACCAGGGGCAAAGAAACCTGTCCAAGGGGGCTGAGAGAGGTCTTCCTGCCACCCTACCCCTAGGCACCAGAGATGGGCAGGAGCTCTGCTGTTTCCTGTCCTCCCAGAGATGTATTGTGCTTTCTCCCTGGGGTATATCCGCCCTGAGGAAGGGCTGGGAGGGCTGCATCACCTCGGGATGCATCCTGTCCTTTGCGGAGAGGAGGGTGGTTCAGGCCTTTCTCCTCTATCCCAGCTGCCTGCTGAGGTGGACATCCAGGGATGCACATTCCCACTCTGCACATCCAGGAATATACATCCCTGCTCTGTCCAGTGCTACCCTCCCCTAAGCAAGGTACCTGGGTACCCCCTCCTTGGGCAGGATGACCATGCAGACATGCCCCAGGAGATGAGATGAGACAGCAGTGGAGCAAGAAGGGCTGTGGTGGGAGGGAGATGCGGGGTCAACAGGGCTGCTCAGAGGAGCCTGCGCATGTGGGGTTATAGTTCGCTCACATTTTGCATCCGGGAGTCGGTCTCCACGATGTTTTTCTCCACCTGGTCAGCATTTTTCTGCAGGCGTTCTATGAGCTCAGTCAGCTCTTTGCTGGAGATGCTGGGGAGAGAGAAAGGGGAGGGGAGAGAGGGAAAGAGAGATTTGTCACCCCACCAACGTGGCCACAGCCCTGAGCCACTGCCAGGGGTGCCTCCTGGGGTGCCGTGGCCCCAGGAGGTGGCCGGGGGCCAGCCCAGCTTGCCAGGCACTGCAGCTGCCTCTGACTCACTGCTGCCTTTCTAACACTTTCCAAAATAGTCGGCTGCTCTGCCAGGAGTTTGGGGGAGGAGGGATGGAGGGGGGAGGCAGGGATCAGTATCTCTCGCTCACTGGAAATGGGAGCGATGCCACAGACGAGCCGGAGCCTCCCGTGGCTTTGGAGCGAGAAAGAAAAGAGCTGTTTCCAGGGGATGAGGAGAAATGGGGGACTCTGAGCAGCGAGAGGTCCAGCCCCCTGCACAGAGGCGAGATGGCTCATTTGAGGCTATTGCATGCCCCTACGGTTGCCATGCCCCGGGCAGCCCTTGCCCCTGCACCACTTTGGGGCACAACCCAGCCTTGGAGATGTGCCTCCTCTGTGCTGTGGTCAGGTCTTCCTCGTTCTGCAAGGAGTTAGCCAGAATTTAAGCACAATTATTCACAATAAAGAGATGGCGCAGCACACACTAGATCCATCTCTCGGTGCTTTGTCTCTTGCTGGGCACTGGTTTTTGCTCCCAGGGTGATGCTGGTCCCAGCCCCTCTGCTGGCAGCCAGGCTGGCAGGGTGCAGGGCCAACCCAAATATTCCCAGCCAGGGCTGAGCTAGAGCAGAGCCAGACCAACCCATGACACAGCTTTTGCATTCCAAGGGTTATTTTAAACATTTTGTCCTCTTGCTGTCACTTTGGCCGCAGAGGAGGCCCCAGCGTGCCAGGGCTGGTCCTAGAGGACCACGTGCCAGGCGATGCCCATGGCTCTCCTGCTGTGGACCAGAGGCAGAAAGTGGGGTGTGCTCCCAAAGGGTCTCTGACAGGCGGAGGGTTCCTGGAGCCCAGGCTGGTGGCAGGGCTAGGGCTTGTGTCCCAGCTGTGCCACTTCCCCATGTGGGCTTCAGCCAAGGGCTGGCTCACTCCAATCCCAACAGGGATAATGAGCCTTAATGACCTCGTATGTGGTGGTAGAATTAATCTTTATATGGCACTTGGAGGTGTTAACTGGTGTTATAGCTGTCAGAAGGTGAGTTGTCTGTCTCCTGTGAAGGCTGAAGGGCAGTGGGGCAGGCTAGGCGAGAGCAGTGTCATCTGGTAGAGCACCAGCTCCTCAGCTGTGATGTGGAGATCCCCAGGCGGACAGTCTCATCCAGCAGCTTCATCATCCCAGCTCTGAGGGGTCCTGCAGCGTTGAGGTCCATCACAGGGTAGGGGTTGACCATGGGAGCTTCTCCAGGCCAGTACAAGGCATGTTCTCCTGTCTTGCACAGCATGATGGGCCAAAGCTGAGAGTGGACATGGCTTGTTGACCAAGGCAGTTGTCTTCCAGGGCTTTCCAGTGGCTTCTCTGGACGTGTACCAGTGCTCAACTACCAGCAGGTAAGAGCAGAATGAGGTATAGTCAGTCCTGTGCACCTTGGGGTCTCCAGTGGGGACATCTCAGCTTGCCGCCTTCCCAGTGTGGGCACTGAGGGAAAAGCTTGCCCAGCTCAAGTCTAACCAGCCCCCTTCCTGGCACTGGTGCTGAGCTTCAGGATACATCCCTGCCAGCTCTTTCCATGCAGCAGAACAACCCAAAATACACCTCTGGGCTTGCTCCCTCCTCCCTCCAGCCCTGCCCTGAGTCTGCAGAAGACTCGTATCATCTGACAGCCCCACAAAAAAAAGTTCACACTGCCCAAGAAGTTCTGGCATGGGCAGGATTTACACTGATTTATTTATATATTTTTTTTCTGCTTTTTATAGAAACTGCATCATCAGGACAGTACTCTGTGAGGCTGGTGGTTTGTGTCTGTTGCTGCTGCCTCGTACCTCCTGAGGAGCAGAGGGATGGCCTTAATTAATGGGCGCTCTCCCACCAGAAGGCATGAACTGAGTGGGTATTTCCGAGCAGAACAGCAAAGAAATGGGTCACCACGAGTCGTGCATCTGCTTTCAATAACTGCAAGGGTGAGTCTCATTTTCCCTTCAGTAATCAGAGCTGGAGGGTGCAGGGGTCACCAGGAGATGAATGCGGGTGGCTGGATCCCGCTGTAATGGTAGAAGCAGCTCTTTGAAATCCACTTTGGGGTTTCTTCTAATCTGCATCATGCCATGTCAACCAGGGGAAAGGTGTGATAAAATCAGTGGAGAGAAAACAGTTGGAAGCCAAGCAACTAAAAAGTCTGTTCATGTGTCTTCAGATGGTGGTTACTCAGAGTTGGTCCCATTTCCTACACCCTGAGGGTGTTGCAGCCACCAAGGAGCCTTCCTCATCTGGAAGTGGAGACCACCTGAGCTCTGAGGGTGGGAGAGGTTGAATTCTCCAGGTGGGAGGTTGGGATGCTTCCCTGTGATAGCCAGTAGCTGAGTGGAGCTCGGGCAGAACTGGCAGGGCTTACTGGTTCCTCTCTGTGTTCCCTGCCTTGGTCTGGGTGTTTTCTAGCAAGCTGAAGGATGAGTCTTCAGGGTTGTAGAGGATCTATAGCATAGATGGACAAACCATCCCAAAAAGCAGGAGGTCTGGGGCTTCCCTAGTTCTGGTTTTGATTGATTGTAAATAAACTGAAGCCGTGGGTTGTTTGAGATGAGTGTCAAGGCTGCGTTTCAGGCACAGTTTCCCAAGCTGTTCCTTGGTCTGAGAGAGCTGATCTCAGGTGTCAGGAACTGGCAGGTGCATCTTCCCAGCCCTGATGCCTCCATTCAGGTTCTGGCTTTGCTAGGAGCATCCTCTGTGGCCACACTGCTGCTGCTGGAACAGCCAGGCTGGTTTGGGATGGGGATGATGTGCCCTTCCATCCCCTTCTCCCCATTCTTTCCCTGGGTCTGAGCCATGAGCTCTAATTGCCCCCATTAATCACCCTGCCACCAAGCTGGGGCTGCCTGTGCCCTGCCAGCCAGTTCCCAAGCTGGTGCTGCTGCCCCTGGCCATTCCTCCCACCCTCCACGTGACTCAGGGAAACCAGTGCCAGGGGCAGAGCCACCCTCTGTCCCTAGCTCCAGCGGTGCCTGGGAGGTGAGAGCCCCTTCTCCATTGCTGCAGGAAGCAGAATCGGGTGTTGGGGCCGAGGGAACAGAGAAGGCAGAGGTACATAGAATCATAGAATGGTTTAGGTTGGAAGGGACCTGAAAGCCCATCCAATGCCACCCCCTGCCCTTGGCAGGGACACCTCCCACCTCAACACGTTGCTCCAAGCCCCCTCCAACCTGGCCTTGAACCCCTCCAGGGATGGGGCAGCCACAGCTTCTCTGGGCAACCTGGGCCAGGGTCTCACCACCCTCACAGCAAAGAGCTTCTTCCCCACATCTCATCTCCTTTCGGTATCAAACCCTTTCCCCTCGTCCTATGGCGTCCCTCCCCAGCTTTCCTGGAGCCTCTTTAGGGACTGGAAGGGGCTCTAAGGTCTCCCCGGAGCCTTCTCTTCTCTAGGCTGAATTCCTCCAACTCTCTCAGCCTGTCCTCACAGCAGAGGGGCTCCAGCCCTCCCAGCATCTCCATGGCCTCCTCTCGACCCGCTCCAACAGCTCCATGTCCTTCTCCTGTTGGTGGCCCCAGAGCTGGAGGCAGCACTGGGTGAGGGGGTGTCTCCCCATGGCAGAGGGGCAGAATTCTCCCCCTTGCTGTGCTGGCAATGCTGCTGGGCATGTAGCCCAGGGTGCAGGAGGCTTTTTGGGCTGTCAGCCCACGTTGCTGGGGCGTGTTGAGCTTCTCACCCACCAACATCCCCCAAGTCCTTCTCAGGGCTGCTTTCTATCCCTCCATCCCCACCCTGCTCTGGTACTGGGGGTTGCCCTGACCCAGGTGCAAGACCCTGCACTTGGCCTTACTGAACCTCGTGAGGTTCATGCGGTCCCATTTTCCAGCCTCTCCAGGTCTGGATGGAATGCCTCAGGATGGCGTTTCCCCATGTCAGAGAGGATGGTTTGCCTAGTAATCCCGAAACTCCTGCTTCAGTGTGCAGTATCTGGGTGACCAGGGAAAAGAAAACGCCAAGCTCGCTCAGAGCAAGCAAGGACACGCTCAGATGTGATGTGGGCACGGCTCTGCTACTCAACTCAGCTCTCCTGACGCATGCAAGAAGAGCTGTTTGCTCTCTCCACCTCTGCGGTTTATACCAGTCACTGGCGGAGCAGGTGCCTGTCACCAGCTGAGGTTTTTGGGACAGAGAAATCTAATAAAAAGCTTCCACGGGAGCTGGATCTCAAAAGAGCTACTCTGGGGTGGGTGAGCTGCTCCTCCGCACCCCATCCTGTGCTGAACACGAGGGGGATATCTGCTCCAGCTCACCCCCACTGCTGCTTGAAAAGTTGAATTCAAGTGTGCAGAAAAAAATACATAAATAAGAGAGGCAGTAGAAGTTGTCTCTTATTTCTGTATATTTTTTTTTCTGCATAATCATCACTTCTGTGCCGCTTAACCAACCAATTTGGACACTAATGATATGAGATTATCAGCCCCATTAATTGTCTCCCTAACCCCCACCCCCACAACATAGCTGGGTCTGTATTGATAAACCACGAGGATAAGTGTGGTCTCTGCAGCCTTCTGGATATCAAGCAGCGTGCTGGAAGGAAAGCTGAATCCCGGCTGGAATCTCTGTGGCAGGGGATGCAGGAGGTCAGCTTCTCTGTGCAGGAAAATCCCAAGATAAGGAATCCTTGGCCACCCCGGGAAAGGTGTGTGGATGGGATTTGCAGGAGATGGTGGGTTTGGGAACAGGAGCTGCTGGCAGGGTAAGACAAAGGGCTGCTGGGGCCAAAAACCAGACAGAAGGGGATGGCTGGAGTACAGAGCAGCGCCGGGGAGGGAGAAGGACAGGATTTGGCTGTTTCCCAGCTGGGAAGAGCAGCTCAGGCCAGGCTGAGCAGAGGCAGGAGCAAAGGTGCCCAGGGCATGGCCCTTGCAAGGCTCCAGCAAAGGGAAGGGAAACGCAAAGCCTTTCTGCTACAATAGATAAATCTTTGTTTGGAAGATGGGGGCGGGGGAGTTGGGGGGATGGAAATAATAAATAAAAGCCTGGAAAAACTGGCTTTGCTGTTTCTGGAGAACTTTAACATTTTCTGATCAGGAAGGAAAAAATTATATCACTCATGAAAAGCTGCGCTGGGCAGAAGCATTATTTCTGCTCAGTGCTGCCTCCAGCAGCTGCAGCATCTCCTGGCTGGTGTGAAGGACCAAAGATTATTCCCATGAGGAATGGGGGCGGGCAGGGTTATGGGTTTCTCCCACCTGGAGAGGCTGGAGGAGGCAGCTTCTCTGTGGCAGACTTCACTTCATCCGTGTACGACGCTTCTGACTTCAGGTGATGCTCGGTTTCTTTGGGGTTTCTCTTTGTGTTTTGTGTTTGGGTGGGGTTTTTTTGGAATAGAGGTTCTCAAAAGACAGATGTGATTATAATTATGGTGATAGGAAAACTTTGCTGATAAAAACTGTTATGGGTTTTTTTCCTCTACTCCTGCTTTTTTTTGGTTTTGTTTTTTTTTTTTTTCCTCTCCTCCCATCAAGTTGTATCTTCACTGATAAGAGCATGTTTTGGAGAAAACTTCCCTGAGGTCAGCATCTCCAGGATGCCCGCAGGTTTGCACCCTGGCTTTGTACTTGTGGGCAGGTGGTAGGGAATCCCTTTGATTTCTCTGTCTCCTTTTTCCCCAAACAAGGAGGCTATTTCACTAATCCCCCAAGAGGGGATGTTCAGATACAGTCAAAACTCCTGGGGTTTTGACTGCCCCAGCTGACTGTGGTCCTTCGGAAAGCTCCCTCTGGGAGCTTGTCCTGTGAATCAGACACTTGCTGGGAGGGTTAATGGGATGGGGTCTGTCCTGCTCCGTCCCCCAGCTCAGCAACTGGCTGTGCCCCTGCTCTCCTGCTGGGAAACCTTCCCATACTGGGAGCTTCTCCACAGATGGGATTGCTTGGCCAGGGATGGAGTTCCAGCATGGAACTTGGTCCTGCTTGCCACATCGCATACTGTGATGCCTGGATGGTACACCAGGCAGTTATCACCTACTGCTACTCTCAATTCTATCTCCTTTTAATTTCCATTTATAGAGATTCCATTTTAAAAAAAAAAAAAAAAAAAAAAAAAAAAAAAAGCACTGCTGCTGGAGACTGGACTTGAAGAAGGACTTAAAGTGCACGAATCCTCCAGAAGCCACAGCACAGAACTGGAGGACCCGTAAAGCTCGCTGGGGTGCAGCTACCACTGCCTGATATTCCCTGTGCCACTTCCAATGAAATTGGAGTGAAACTGTGGCAGAGCAGAGGACATGAGGGCTGGGCGATGGCCAGTGTAATTCAGGTTTGGGCAAGATTAAGATCTGGCTCAAAGCTCAGGAGCAGCGTGCCATCAAGCTGCCCACGGTAGGGCGTAGCTGGACAGCAGGGCTGCTGTGCTTACTCCAGCTCATTTCAATTATATTTATCTTCCCTCGTCGTAATGGTGTGATATATTATTGTAATGTGCATGTAAATTAAAGTAGAAATAGGCCAGGCGATGGCGAGGCTTGCTCCACCATAAATACAGAGCAGCTCTCCTGACTCACCAGCTGTCTGGTCCTTCATGCTGACTCCAGCCCGACCAAACAGCCTCTAGAAATGGGTCCCAGCCCTCCTGGCTTCTGCCCCGGCTCCTGTACCCCCTTTTAGACATTGACAAGGTCTCCTGACACCTTAGTGGGTCTCCAGGGCTGGGAGCCCTCCTGGATGGAGGGGACTCCAAGGATGAACAACTTTCCCGCTGGCAGGAGGGTGAGTTTCAGCAATAATGCCTTCTCAAGGCTGAGCCATGCTTTCTAACTCCCAAACTGTGACTTTCTAAGAGAGAAACCAAATTCCTCTTTTCGAAGTGTTTGGTGAAGACAATGGGGAAGGAAGGTGATGGTTTTCCCCCCATACCTCCCTATTCAAGGCTTCTGCCTTCCCTTCTAGGGACACATATAAATATAAACATATATATACAATATATATGTTGCGCTAACAACACAGGAGTCATGGTCAATCCCAGCTGAATGTCAGCACCTTATACTACTGAGATGGGTTAGGCAAGAAGAGCACAAAGCAACTAACTCCATGAAGACAAAAGAAATGTCATCACCATCATCCCCCTTCCTGGGGCATAGCAGGGAGATGCCCACACACCCACTGACGTGCATGGGGGTGGACGAGGCTGGCTGCTGAGCCTGGACACCCCAGGCCAGAGCTGCAGCAGATGGTCCTATGGAGAGACTTGGACCCTGGTGCTGCTGATCTGTGCAACAGGAAAAAAGGAGGTAGATGGAGGGGGATACAGTCCAGGGGGACTCAGCACAGAGCATTGCCATGGGTTTCCTCCAGCCACACCATGGCACGTGGCCAGTGCCCTCCAAGACTCAACTGGTGTTGCCGAGGATGGACTAGTCACAGCAGGACAGAGGACCCAGCACCAATTCATCTTCCAACTCTTGTGGCTTTGCAGGATTTAATGTTGCTCCTGTTCTTCCCCCGCTTGTTAGAGCTTCAAAGCAGGCTGGCTTTCCTCCTTAATAACATCAGTGTGGGGCCGACCGGCCTCGAGACGCAGAGGCGGTTGCCACAAATGGCTCCTTTCTTGTTCAGATAGGGGTTCAGCTCCTGTGGGGATCTGCTTCCCCAGCACATCAGCAGGGATGGAGCAGAGAAACCCATCCTGCCCACCCCAACCTCTCAGCCCCTGGGCATTAAGACAGCTTGGGGAGAGGCAGGGGAGATGCTTGAAGTTTGAATGCTTCGAGGTACTTTGGATGGGAGGGTGAAAGAGCAATTTGGAGTCAGGGAAGGGTGGCTGTCTGCATACAGGTATACAAAGAGTGCTGTTCCTGGGCAGATTACAGCACCTGGTTTGAGCTGCACAGATTCATGAAGATCTTGAGTCTCTGGTGCTGCTCATGGAGATGACCCCACCACGGGGAAGGGCTCGTCCCAAGGCTGAAGAAGCCACCAAGACTTGCAGCAGTTCCTCATCAGGCTATGACAGGCTGGAGGATGGTGCTTCCTGGGCAACCCCTAGCTAAATCAGCTGAGCTCGTAGCAGGAAACGTTCCAGGGCCCTTGCACGCTTGCCAAACCAGTGCTCGGTTATTGCCCTGTCACTGCTGGGCTTTAAAGGCTCGGTCACCGGCGGCACCTTGGCACCAAGCCCTCACCTAAGGTGCAGCCCCTGCGCAGCCTCCCCGAAGCACAGGATGAGGCTGGGCTGTATGTGGTGTTGAAATCTCCATGCCTGTTTAGAGCGGGGGCAGTGGGTTGGTTTTAGCAGCGTTGCTCTGTTTTTCTAGCAACAAAACTGGGCGGGAGCCGGCTGGGAGCCTGGCAGCGCCTGGAGCACTGGATGGGGCGGCAGGAGCTCCTCGCTCCTTCTTCGCAATCCTTCTCTCCAGCAAGTTGCTTAACCGGTCCGGCGCCGGCTTCCCCATCTTGATGGTGGGGCTGTTTCCACATGGTGGGAGTGTTCCTGGGATTCGCAGATGTTTGTAAACTCCAACGCAGGAATTAACAAATTGGGGCTAATGAGCACAACCCTCCCCCAGGTGTGCACGGACAGCTGGGGTGCAGGGAGGGAGGGTGGCCCGAGGCCACAGCCCAGTGCTGCTTCCTCAGCTGCCACCAAGCCAGCCAGAAAAATAAAGATTTCAGCCTGGCCCGCAGCCTTGAGAGGTGCTTTGGCACCTGCCCAGGGCCAGCTGGGCTGGCGGGCAGGGCGGTGGAGGGAAGATCATCTTCCCCCATCTGCCATCGGATGGTGGGTACCCGGGCACTGGCAGGGCTCGGAGCGCAGCACTGGGGACCCCTGGCTGCAGCCCCCAGGTTGGGGATCCCAGAGGAGTGATGATCAAACAGTGCAGAGGAGGTCTGTCTTCTCCAGCCTCCCAACACCCTGATGCTGCTCAGAGTCCTAATCTGTCGGCCCAGGTGTGGTGGTTCTCATTTTTCAAGCCTTCTACTAACATCACCAAAGACTAGAAATGCCACCAAGTATTTACACCATCCTTCGACCATGGGAACGCCAGGGCTGGGGCCATCAGGGAGGTGAATGCTGAGCCTCAGAGGGCTCCGTGCCACCACTCTCTTGTCCTGCCAGTCCTCCCCAGGGCAGGAGCTGGCAGCAGGGCATGCCTGGGGCTTCGGGAGCAGGAGTCTGGGTGGCCCTGCTGAGCCAGCCAGGCTGCTGGGAGAGCCCATCCCCAGGGCTCAGCCTCAATGGAGGGAGCTCAGCAAATACCACAGCCTGAGCACCCACCACGCACCCTCCCCTCTTGGGGAACACCTCTCCTACGTGCCACGGCACCGCACCCACGGGCAGGGAGCAGTGAGGGGATCCCCAGCTTGGAAGGTGTTGGCACTTTTTGGGCTAACTGGTCTCTTTTTGGGTCCCCAAAGGCACCTCAGCCCCTGTACATGGTCCCCAGTTTCCTTCCAAAGGAGGATTTTTGGAACAGGGCAGCTGCTCTGAGGCCCCCAGCCAGGTCAAGTGCCGATGGAGAGGGATGAACAAGCTGTGGGTTCAAATCTGCACCAGCCATCCTGCCCCACATGCTCCAGAGCACCCGCAGCTCCCCTGGGAAAGGCAGGACACGCTTGTCTATCAACCCGAACATCCACCTCTTCGGAAAAGCATCCCCTGTGCCAGCCGCCCTGTGCAGCCAGGGGCTGGGGGCTACCCCCTCTCCACCCCCATCTCCTGCGGCAAGGCAACTCAGAGCCGGCAGAGTGGCCAAGCCTTCTCAGAGGGGAAAGTTTCACATCTTTTCCCTTTTACCAGTGACGTTTCACAGGCGCATCCAACAGACTGCTCTTTTTTTCCTTCCTTAAGACCAGGTCAACTGAAACGCAACACCAACCCACCAGAAAGAGCTGAGGAAGAGACGATCGACTGAGTACTTGGTCCTCACAGAACAAGTGGATGGAGGCTGAGGACAGCCAGAATATTTTTGATTGTTTTTTTCTTTTCTTTAAGTTCTAATCCAGCACATGCGGGGGAAGCGAAGGGACCTGTTCCCCAGAGCTGCCAGGCAAGGGGAGACTGGGGAAAAAAAAACATCTCGGTGCCCTCACCAGGCACCACAAGTGTGGACGCAGCTCAGAGAGGAGCTAGCACCTCGGAGGTTCCCACAGCCCGAGGAGGAGGGGTGCCCAGCCCCGCTGCCGGGAGGGGATGCTCCGGGACAGGAGTCCCGGGATGACGGCGCCGCCTGAACCGGGGGGAATCGACTACCCGTGGCCGGGCTACTCACCTCTTCTTCTGCACGGAGGGGCTGTATTTCCCTTTGTTGCGTTTCCTGAAGAGCGAGTGCATCGCGTCCCCGGCACGGCTCCCGCCGCGCTCTGCCCCCGCCGCCGCCCGCAGCCTCTGCGCCGCCACCGCGCCC
>VXBW01005392.1:420586-437725 GCA_013400375.1 Thinocorus orbignyianus | reverse complement strand
GCTGAACAACCCCAGCTCCCTCAGCCTGTCCTCATAGCAGAGGTGCTCCAGCCCCCGATCATCTTTGTGGCCCTCCTCTGGACCCACTCCACCAGGTCCATGTCCTTCCTATACTGCAGGCTCCAGCCCTGCACACAGCACTCCAGGTGAGGTCTCACCAGAGCAAAGTGGCAGAGTCCCCTCTCTGGATCTGCTGGCAATGCATCTTTTGATGTGGCCCAGGATGTGATTGGCCTTCCGGGCTGCAAGTGCTCCCTGCCTGCTCATGTCCAGCTGCTCGTCCATCAGCACCCCCAAGTCCCTTTCCTCAGGGCTGCTTTCTAATACCTCATCCTGGTCTGTATTGATAGCGAGGTTTATTCCAGCCCAGGTGCAGAACCCTGCACTTGCTCTTGTTGAACCTCATGAAGTTCACCTGGGCCCACCTCTCCAGCCTGGCCCCTGCCTCCAGGAGGTGTTTTAGTGGAGTCCAGCACTCCCAATTCCAGCCCTGTCTGAAAGGGTTTCTGGGGGTGGCTGGACCCCACTCCCCAAAGAACGATGTATGGACAACCATGACACCCCTCCCAGGGTCAGGGTGCAGTGGAGAGCAGCTGGGGCAGGCCCCAACTTCCATGTGGCTGGGGGTGGTGAGCTTGGGGTGCACACATGGATGGACAGCCAAGGGGGCTGCCTCTTGCCCAGCACCCCCAGGTGTTTTCTCTCTTTAGAGGGGGGAGAACCAGTGTGTCAAGCACCACAGCTCCATCCAGGTATATCCATCCCCAGGGCTTGCAGCCTCTCAGGAAGCCAGAGCTGCCCTTGCATGGGCTGGGGTGGGGGTGGGTGTCCCTCTTCCCCAGGGGGGGCACTTGGTTATACAGACAGCAAGAAGGCAATGGGGTGCCTCTGCCAGGCCCACTGCAGCCTAAGAGATTTTGCTCACACATCCACGAGTACACAGCAGTCAGCAATTAGGACCAGCTCTGGCCTTTTTATCCCAGGATTTTGTGCCCATGTGGGATTAAAGACCTGATTGTAGCTTCCCCCACCAGCCCCAAATCCTCTGCTGATTTTTATTCTAGGGGCAAGTCAGTGCAGGCTGTGACCTGTTGATCCCGATCCCCTGCGTACATCGGATCGCCTCTGCTCTGGGGTGGCTCATCCCTGGTGCCCTTAGAGAGCCCGGAGCCCTCTGGCCAGCGAGACGTCCCTGCACGGGTCTGGCTTCGCCTGCTTGGGGTACGGGGTGGCTGCAGGTCCTGGCGGCGACAGCACAAGGTGAGTCGTTTGTAGGAGAGTTTTTTCCATGCTAGTTTGGGGTGGGTTGTCCTCCTGGCTGTTTCTGAGGGGGTGAGGTTTTCTCCTGGGGCTGAGCACATCGGCACAGGGTGGGGAGGTTGATGGAGGCTCTGTGGAGCTCCCCAGCCTTGCCAGCCACTTCTTGGTGGTGAATTAGCTACCAGAAAAGGGCTTGGCTGTGAAGCTGGGACCCACAGACGATGACCCGTGGAGCCTGGACTCTGCCTGGAGCTGGGCATCCTCCTCACAAAACAGCAATACTTTGGGTACTCCTGGCCTTGCCCAGCCACACATCTGCAAGCCTTTGGCAATCAGAGGTGTATTTACACGCTCATGGGTGCCTCAAGCTGTGTTGGAGCTTGATGCAGTGGTGCTGTGTCCTGCCTGGGTGGCAGAGTCTTGCCGGGATCAAGCTTCCCATGGGGTGAAGCTATGCAAGGACTCGCACCCCATCTACTGCTGGGGGTGACGGGATGAGGCTGGAGCAGCCCCACAATGCAGCCCTCCCACACCAACCCCAAACCAGGGCCTCTGCCTGGCCCTGTGCTGGCTGGGGATGAATTTCTGGGCTTTATTAATTATTAGCCACAACAACTCCAGTTTCTCTATGACTGAGGTTACAGCTCTGTCTTCGGGGTGCCTAGCTTCATTTTTTGCTTCAGATTCGGCTTGTGAGGCTCCCCTTGGTAGAACTGTTCATCTGATCCCCCAGTACCAGTTAATCCCTGTGGGCTGGTAATGCCAGGCATACTCCCTGCCGTGGCCAGGCTCCTGCTTGGGCCATGGAGCAGACCAGGCTTTCCGTGGTGGTTTGTGGGTTTTTTTGGGGGGAAGGATTTTCCTGATGTTGTGGTTGGTCCAGAGCCTGCTCATCAGGCAGCAGCACCTGCATCCCCATCCTCCCCACCCTGGTGTGCTAGATCCCCTCTCGAAACAAGGGGAGGAGAAGAGGGAGAACCCCAGCCTGCTTATTTTCATTTTACTATGTGAAGTTCATAGAATCATAGAATGGTTGGAGTTGGAAAGGACCTTAAAGATCGAGTTCCACACCCCCCCACCATGGGCAGGGACACCTCCCACCAGACCAGGTTGCTCCAAGCCCCATCCAGCCTGGCCTTGAACCCCTCCAGTGATGGGGCAGCCACAGCTTCCCTGGGTAACCTGTTCCAGCGCGTCACCACCCTCACAGCAAAGAATGTCTTCCTAATATCTAATCTAAATCTCCCCTCTTCCAATTTAAAACTTTTACCCCTTGTCCTGTCACTACATTTTTTGACAGAGTCCCTCTCCAGCTCTCCTGTAATTTGCTTCAGGTACTGAAAGGCTGCTGTAAAGTCTCCCTGGAGCCTTCTCTTCTCCAGGCTGAACAGCCCCAACATTCTCAGCCTGTCAAGTTCAAGTTCTGTGCGTCTGTATTTGCTCTAGAAACACTTTCTGGGTTTTGTCCTCTTGTTTCCTCCTCAATATCTAGTAGCAACACATTCCTGGGTTCTCAGGGAACCGGTCATTCCTTTTCCATCTTTGCCCCATAGTAAGTTGTATCCACCCCAGAGACCTCCCTGGTTGCTTGAACCCTTTGGGAGTGGGCAGAGGGATGAGCGGAGGGATGAAATGCCTGTGCCTGCTGGAGGGTTTTTGCATTGCATCTTCTCCTGTGCCAGCTCTGCAGCCTTAATCCTCCTAATCTCCCCACATCTCTGGCGTAGCTCATTTCTGTGTGTGCGAATGCCCTTGAGAGCAGCAAAATTGCAGCTGCTGGGTGAAATGCCGGGCGGTGAGAAACTCCGTCGTAGTGGAAAACTATGTCTTATGTAAACTGCCCAGGTATTTCTGCCTTTGCCTTGGCTTAGGATCAGAGGCGCTGCACGAGACATGCTTACAGGGACCCCGGGGGCCCATGGTTTGGGGGTGCTGGCAGCTCTGGGAGATCCTATACCTGTCCAAAGCACCACGGACCCTGTGGTGAGGTTTCCTCCCCAGCTGGGGTCTGCAGAGCCACAGCTCAGCGCTGGGACAGGAAGGGTTTGTTATTTGCAGTGTTTACTTTGCAAATGAGCCTTTTGACAGCTTTGCCGATGCTGCTGGTCCCTGCTGCCCTCTGTGCTCCACTGCTGGACCTGAGGCACCCCATGCTGGCACCCCGAGCCGGTGCCACTAGCTCCTCTGAAATCTCTTGAGTATCAAGAAGAAGGGGTGTCCCTGTGCTGGGGAGAAGGTTTTTGGCCCTGTCATACCTGGGGAGCTGCTAAATGGGGCTGGGCTCCTCTGTGGGGCAGCCAGGAGTTTGAGGGGGGGGACGACGACAGGGGACAGGAATACTCCAAGCCCCAAGGGTGCACTGGGTGCTGTTCATGGGGACCATGAGAAGCCACACTAGAGCCCACCAGGACCTTCAGTCCAGCCACACTCCTGTGACTCCTCTCCAGCCCTGAAAACACCCATCAGGCTCCTTCTGGAGGGGGTCCATGAGCACTTTGACAGAGGAATGAGGTGGCAATATTGACTTAACCCGGGTGAGAAGCTCTCAAGCCGCTGCCACGGGAGAGGAGCAGGCGAGGAACATGTTTTATGCAATGAGATTACATTCTCCTGGCAAGCCCTTGGCTGGCACAGATCCCACACCCTGCCCAGCTCCACCCCACACCCTCCCCATCGCCCCCAGCTGAGCCCACCCCAAGAGGTGTGGGATGGGCACCAGCCACCAGGGTCTTGCTGCTGATGATACCTCCACCATGGGTTTCACCATCCCACTGTCCCACTCCAGTTTGGGAGGGCATCAGGGCTCAGTGGGTCAAACCAGCATCACAGCAGTGGCATCCCCCTCCCTGTGCACCCCAAAAGGACCCTGATATCCTGCAGTGATGATGAGGGAGTTTGGAGGACCCATCACAGCAGAGAAGCTGGGCACAGGGGATGCTCAGCCCTTGTGGGCTTTTCAACGGTGTTTCCCAGTGAAGAATTTTAAGACTTTTTGGATTGGGAAATAGCTTTTGGAAGAAATTGCCAATTTTTTTTGTCCCCTGAGACAGTGGGTGGAACACAAACCAGCAGTGGGTTGGCCAAAAACTCATTTATTTTCTGGGTGGGACTTTTTGACAGCCCTCAGAGGGGGGGCTCACTCCTGTGCCTGGGGTTTGCTGGCTGTTGAGGTGGGAAGGGAGTATCCATTCCCAGCCGGCACAGCGCAGGAAAGCAGGGCACCGAAACATCTCCGCCGGCCGCTTCCTTCTCGGCAGCTCCCACGTGCGCAGGAATGCAGCCCTGCTCGTTCGTAACTGGTCCCGCGCCGGGCGAAACCTCCCTCAGCTCCGTTTAAGGCTGGTTTTGCTCTGAAATCAGCAGCCAGCCTGGCTGCTGTGGGTGCTCTGGCCCCATCCTGCAGCCCCTGAGAGCCCCCATGGTTTTAAATGACTGTTGGGGGATGCGGTGGCTCAAAGGACCAAGCTCAGGGCTTCACCGAGCTGCAAGGAAATAGATAAAATAAAACAAGTGTGTTGCTCTTAAGCAGAGCCAAAGGTTGGGAAAGCTCACGTCCTGGCAGGGAAGTGGCCTTTTTTTTTAGTTCTTCTTCTTTTTTTTTTTTTCTTCTGCTGCACTTGCTGGTATGAGCCCAAGTGCCATCAGCGGAGTTAAATATTGAACAAACACCAAGCAAAAGCCAGCGGTAGCAGCCAAGCAAAACAAAGGCCGAGTGAGGCCGGGGCTCTGACTCATTTGGCGTGAAAATGCAGCATGGAATAAATTAAATCGCAGGTCTTCCTCATCCTCTCGGTGTGGTACAAGAGCGGAGGAGCTGCCTGGTCACTGGTGGCACAGCTTTGGAGGGGCTGGTGCCACCCCTGCCAGGCTGGTGGCAGACGCAGAGAGCATTGGGGGGGGATGGAAGGCATCTGTACCAAACTGTGCTGGGTGGACAGAGGGAGATAACTCCTTCTCAGCGGGTCCCTATCTACGTCACCAGCCGCAGCTTTCAGAAAGGCATTGAGCCACTGTATGATGGGGCTGGTGGCATCAGGATTTTAAGATCATGATGTGCTCACTGCATCCAGGGGGTGGTACCTGCTCTTGGTCCTTATTCTCCCATCTCATGGAAGGATGGAGAGGGGAAGAGGTGTGCCAGCTCCTCAGGGAAGATGCCCAGGTATCCCCTCTGCCTCCACAGTGCTGCAGCCCTGGGCACCGGTGCGAGACCACTGGTCTTGTGGGAGCTCAGAGGTAACCGTGCGCCCTGGAGTCCCAGGCGGTCACAGTGGTCCCAGTGCCAAAAGGGCTTGTGCTGCCTGCAGGGGACCATCACCCCCAGCTGTGGTCCTGGTTGGGAAGTTCCAAGGCAGGGTCCACATTGCTGCAGGCTCCCAGGAACCCATTTAGAGGGAGGAAAAGGTCAAGACTCCACAAAAGGCTTTGGCCCATGATGTGAAAGCTGGGAATTTCCGGGGTGTAATGTTTGCATCTGTATAAATATGCAGATGGAGCGCACCCATGGGCAGCTGCCTCTGATGGGCGAGGGAGATAATGCTCTGCTTCCGCCAGTGCTGAAACTTTGGGAGGAAAGGGCACGGCAGCGAGTCCCTCCCCGGCACATCGCCATGACTCACCCCACCAGCCCAACTCGGGGGATGCTGTGACACCCCCCCGGGGGGTACATCCATGGGGCATCCCTGTGGGCTTCAAGTGGCTGAGAGGTGGGAGTTGGAGATGATGTTCCAGGGCACTGGGACCTCCTCAGCAGAGCTGGACTGCTGGTACCAGGGCAGGATTGGGGTGACCATACCGTCCCCATGGGCCCTGGGGACTGTCCTGCCCCGGAGCAGGGTGACACTACCTTTGACAATCCCAGCTGGTGAGACTGGGAGAGGCCAGCCCAGCCCGAAGCTGGCTGCGGCACCCCGGCACCCCTGCGCCCCACCGCTCCCAGCAGTTTCGGCAAACCCTGCTGCCCGTCCTCTCCCGGCAGCAGGAACCGGTCTCAGGGCTCACACCCAGCACCGCCCTGGTTGCCACAGCCCTAGGAGCAGGTGGCTCTCCCTGCACCAGCATGGGCTACTGGCATGCCTCAGCTGGGTGGGGGTCACTGGGCTGGGGAAGGTTGTGCACCCCAAATGGTGCCTTGCCAGGGATGCATTGCCAAGCGCTGGCCTGGGGCATGGGGAGAAAGCAGAGCTGCACCCCTAAAGGTGCAGAGGGCCGGTGATGGTGGCAGCAGTCCTGCATGGACAGCTGTGCCTGCTCAGGGAACCTGTTGCTGGACTGGGAGGTGGCAGGTGGCAAGGATTTTGTCACCAGCCCACACAGTCTCTGGGGAAGGATGCTGAGCAGGGTCAGCCTTAATTCACCCCCTTCTCCCAAGCAGCTTCGTTAACGCCCGGTGAGCGGTTCCTGCAGGCTGTCACCTCGGGCACGGGCACATCATTCTGGGTGGCTGCCGGGTGCCGCAGGGCCCAGTGCCTGCCTGTCCCGTGTCCCCCCACTTTCTTCATCCCTCCTATTCATCACGCTGTGGGCTGGGGCACCTGCATTTACCCCAAGGGCCAAGGTCTCCCAGTTTGTCTCCCATGGGTGCTTGTGCCCTGGCTGAAGATGCGACTGGCCACCACTGAGTCCTCAGGGACCCACCATGCCCAGTGTCTGTGGGACACCTTGCCTCAGCCAGCAGTGGCTGGACAGATGGATTGTCACCATCCCCACCTTCTGGTCTTTCCTCCAGCTGGTCTCCCAGTGTCCCAGCATTGCGGGGAGTGGTGGGCACAGGACCTGTTCCCTGGTGGGTGGTGGCTTTCCTAGGCCATGTGGGACAGGGATGGATGGATGTGTTTCGTCATCCCCGGGACTCGCCTAATCCCCAGGCTGATCCCGTGGGACTGCGCCTGATGGGAAGAGGGAGAAATCAAATGCACAGCACCATGCAGCAGGTGGGTGCTCATTTGTGTCTTTTCCATCACTCCAAATCAGGGACCTGTCCGCACATCCTGCTGTCTGTCTGTCCCACCCACAGCTGGATATGGGGAAGCACAACAGGTCTAGCTGTGGCCTTACTGCTCCGGGATAATTAACACGGATGAGCGCCCTCCACTTCCCATTTCAAAGTTTCCATCTGCCTACTGGTGAGCACTCCCAGGGTTTTCCTAATAGTCCGAGGGACCATTCAGACACTGGAGTATGACCAGATGACCCTGAAGAGGGGGGAGAGAACCCGTGCAAGCGTTGTGCCCCAAATTATATAAATAATTAGAAATGCTGAAGGCCTTTGGCAGCGGATGGGGAGGAGGGACCAGCGTGTGTAGCAGGTCAGTGATGCCTGCAATTGGCGTTAAATAGATTGTTGTGGCAGGTTAACCATCGATTACAAGCTCCATTAACAATTATAACCATCACTAATGATTACAACCATCATTATCAGCCACTGCAAGCACAAGGCGAGTGAGGACCTTGCTGGCAAGCAGGGTGAAGGGGTTATTTGGCTAAAAAAAAATGCTCAGTTTATTGAAGTGGGTGCCGCTGATGGCTGCATGCTGACGACAGGATGCTTTTGTGGCCCGAGTGGCTCCAACCTTGGGGGGGTCAGACCTGCTGGCTGGGATTAGCCATTCCACAGCATCCTCCAGCGCCACAGAACTGGAGACATCAGCGGAGTTTAGCTGGGGGAAGCCGGGAGAGGGGGGATCACATGCTTGCCCGCCTGGGATTAGATGTGGCTGGCTGCTGCAAGGAGCAGTGCCGGCCACTGGCACCCTCAGCCCATGGTCCCGCGCAGCGGGAGCCGGCACCGGTGGCCCTAAGGGCTTGTCGGGGACCGGTGGCCCCAGATGATGTCCTACCTCCAGCCCCTTGGCCAGGAACTGGAGCGCTTTGATGGGCTTTCTCTCATTTACTGGTAAGCAGGGCAGGGAACGTGGCATCGCTCGGCGTCTGGGGCCCCATCTTCAGGAGCAGCATTTGGGAGGATGCCTTCAGTCACCCCGTGGCTTTCTGCAGGGAGGGTTAATTCAACTCCTTTTGGTGACCCCTGTCTGGAGAGGAGAGATTCACAGGGGTCCCACAGCATCCCAGTTCCCCCATGAGGGGCAGCACACAGGTGAGGCCAGTAAGGGTGGGAAAGGGGATTTATTTTGCTGGCAGCAGGTGGGGAAGCACCCACAGCCTCTGCAAGCATCCATGGGTGCTCTTACTCTTATTGCACCCTCCTTGCTGGGCTCTCTTGTCTGGAAAACCAGCTTCCCCAAGGGGATTGTGTCTGCCCGGCACCTGGAGCAGGGAAGGTGGGTGCGGAGCTGGGACCCCCACGTGGGTGCTGGGAAGGCGGCGGGCACAGCAGGGGGGGACGGGAGGTGACAGCGGGCACTGGGCGGCTGCAGATGTCTATGTAGGGCAGGGAAGAGCCGGCAGGAGTGCAGCGGTGGCCGGGGACAGGGTTCAAAGCCTGCAGCTTTAGCCGATTAACTGGGGGTCAGTGGGCCGGATCCGGAGCCGGGGGTGGATGGGCTGGCGGACTCTCAGGGCCACCCTGAGGTTTGGCAGAGGTTTGGCTTGGGCTGGCCAAGCCTGGGCATCCCTGTGGGCACCAAGAACCCAGGGCATCCTGCAGTCACCGGGGACCATGGATGCTGCTGGGGAGCCTTCCCTCTCCTGCTGAAGTAGGTCGTTTGGAACGAGGGCTGGGGAGGCTGCGGGGTGGCAGCACTCCATGCGGGGTGAAGGCAAGGCTGGTGGGGGCAGCACCCCGGGGTGATAGCAACCTTTGCTTGAGAGGCTGGCTTGGGGTGCTACGCCAATGCTTGCCTGCCGTGTTTTGGGTGCAGAAAAGGCAGAATCCGTTGCTGGTCAGAAGGAGGTAGTGCAGGACAGGCTGGACCTCACTGGGTGGATTTTGGGGACTACTGCCAGGCCAGTACCACCGATGGCTGCTGATGTTATGGGGCCATGGTGTGTGTGTGGGGACAGAAGTCAAGGCAGCCCCATACCCAACCCAGCAGCCTCACTGGGGTCCCCTGCATATCCCTAGAGCTGCTAATTCCTGTTTCCCTGCTCTTGTGAGGCAAAAATGCTCAAAAATCTTTTCTCTAGTTGAAAAATCTGCCCCTACATTGGAGGGTTTTGGGTCAAAACTTCCCCCAGCTTATCCCTGCTGGGATGTGCTTTGTGCGGATGGAGAGCCTCACCCGAGGGGTGGGCGGTTTTGTGCCGAGGGACCGGCCCCTGTGTGCGGGGGGTACCAGATGTGCCGGCCAGCGTTGGGCTGTCTGGTGGCTCCGCCGGGAACACGGCGGAGGCTGGTGAGCAGATGGCAGGGAGATAACACCTCCCTGGTGCACCCATAAGCGTGGGCCCGCTCTGCCGCTGATTAAAAGATTAATTTTAGAGTATGAAATAGGAATTTAGTAAATAAACATGAGCCTCCGGCAGGACCTTGCCGGGGTGGTGGGGGAGAGGGTGCATGGCTGGATCAGCAGCATCGGTTTATCCTGGCAGTGGTGCCAGCACGACCCCAGTGGAGTTCTTTCCCCAGTCTTCTTGGCATTATTAGTATCACAGCAGCAATAATAATTAATAGTTACTGCTTGTGCTGGGCTGTGGGCCTGAGCATGGAGGTGTTTGCAGCTCAAGGAGGGGTCACAGCTCTTTGCTAGCTTCTGCTGTGCTGCTGGCTCAGTGATGTGTTCTGAAATCTTCCCCCAAAATACATTGGTTTTCCCTCTTTCTGTACACAGCCATTTCCCTCCCTCCCTTTTCTCCTTTTCTTTCTTATGTATTCGCTTGGATGAGTCTCCTACCATCGTTCTTGCATTTTCCCCAATTAATCTGGGGGGAACAGACCCGTGGCCCAGCCAGCGGAGGAGGGTCCACAGCCCTCACCAGTGGCTGTCTCCTGTTAATAAGTTTATAACCAGTCCAATCCCAAAGCCCAGGGGATTTAGAAACGCAGGGAGGTTTTTAATCCTGTTAACCCTTCACAAGAGCTGAAGCCCAAACCAGGGCCACAGCATGAGTTCCCAAGCAGAGCAGCAGATTCCCCACCCTGTGGGAGGGTGAGGAGGAGGGAGGAAGGCTTCCCTGTGTGTGAGATGCCAGCACACATCAGTCCTGCTGGGTGAAAATGAAGCAAGCTGGTTTGAGCTTTCCCATGTGATAGTATTTAAATTTCATTAATCCCCACCTCAAGTGGGTACATCTGAGTTCTAGGCTGGAGAATATGTTGGGGGACACTTATGTCTGCCAGGTATGGGGCTCTGGCATGAACACCTTTCCAAAATACCTCTGGCAGATCAAGCCTGACCTGGCTTCCACCTGAAGCAGACTTTCTTCCTAATTGCTGCAGGACAGGCTGGTTAAAGAGGCCCTTTGCTTTTTCCTCAAACAGAGCCTTTCAGAGCAGCCTAAGAAGAGCTGCAGGTCAATGGAGGGTTCTGTCCTGGGATAACACCTGTAACCCCTCTCCAAACCCCAGTGGTCTCCGAGATCAGTTCTGCCAGGCAGGTGCCCACTGGCTGAGCTTCTTCTCACTGGGCAAGAAGCACCTCCAGAAATTGCTTCACCTGGGTTGATCTGCAAGGATCAGTACTGGGACCAGTACTATTTAACATCTTTGTCGGAGGCATGGACAGTGGGATAGAGTGCACCCTCAGCAAATTTGCCGATGACACCAAGCTCAGTGGTGCAGTTGACACTCTGGAGGGAAGGGATGCCATCCAGAGGGACCTGGACAGGCTGGAGAGGTGGGTTAATGCAAATGGCATGAAGTTCAACCAAGCCAAGTGCAGAGTCCTACACCTGGGACATGGCAACCCTGGGCACAAATACAGGTTGGGCAGAGAATGGCTGGAGAGCAGCCCTGAGGAGAAGGACTTGGAGTGCTCATGGATGAGAAGCTCAACGTGAGCTGGCAGTGTGCACTGGCAGCCCAGAAAGCCAACTGTATCCTGGGTTGCATCAAAAGNAGGCTGGATGGGGCTTTGAGCAACCTGCTCTAGGGAGAGGTGTCCCTGCCCATGGCAGGGGGGTGGAACTTGATGATCTTTAAGGTCCCTTCCAACTCTAACCATTCTATGACTTGATGCATACCCTTCAGGTGGGCTCAGGTCCCTCCTGTAAATCCCTGTCCCCACTGGGGTGTAGGTGACAGGCAGCAGAGACCTGGCTTTAGACAGCAAAGGTGCATTGGGATGAATCCCTTGTACTGAAGAAACCCACTGGCTGAGAAGGATATTGGAAAATGGGTATGAATCATAGAATGGTTAGAGTTAGAAAGGACCTTAAAGATCATCGAGTTCCAACCCTCCTGCCCTGGGCAGGGACACCTTACACTTAGACCAGGTTGCTCAAAGCCCCATCCAGCCTGGAGGTTTAGAGGAAGGTGATAAAATGGCTTGAAGATTGGAAAGGTCTGGCCAGCACTGAGAGGGGGTACCTCCACCTGCCCATGGTCATGGTAGTGCTGGTTCATGGAGCAAATGGCCTCTGAGAAAGAGGCTTCCTCCCCAAAGGGTGAGGAGAGGCATCCAGCCCAGGGTGGCGACACCTTCCTTCGACAGCAGGAAAGAATGCTTATTGGAAAACTGCTTTGGCTTTAAAAACTCCTCACCTCTTCATCTTTAAACTCTTGAACGGGCTTTGGTTCAGGCAGGAGCAAATGGTGACTCACCAGCACAGGAGTGGGGAGGATGAAATGCTCCCCAGGAGCCACCCTCTGTCCTCTGCAGCTGGGGGAGACCTGTGCTCAGTTGCAGGGATTGGAGCTGGCTTGGGGAGGGGGTTGTTAGGATGAGATAAGGGGGGCTGCAGACTCTGGTTTCCTTCCTTCAGAGGAAGGGCAGGTGCCTTTCCCTCTTGGCCTAAAGGACTGGAAACACTGTGGAGGTGTATGACAATGAGCAGAGATGACTATCTGCCTTGGCTTTCTCCGTGAGTGGAGTCACTGGGAAGAGGCAGGACTCCAGGTTCAGTTTCATCCACCACCACCCCCGTGCCTGCAGGTGGGTGGCTGGGGAGCTGCTGATGCCCAGGGACAGGGCAAAAGGCACTGCAGCGAGTGCACGGAGCTGCCAGTCCCTGGGTGCTCCCCATCGTACCTGCCTGTCATCTTGCTGATGATTTCTGCAGCGTGGTTTGGTTTCCTCTTCTGTTTAGACTTGTCTGTGAAAGTCCCTGATCTTATGAGCTCATCTGAAGCGACTCCATGGGTAATATTTATGAAAACGCTGCAGGCTGCACCGCAGTTGTGCCCAGCCTGCAGTCGCTTCCCAACTCTGTAGCAGCCGATTTATTTTCTCTGATTTATTATCAACGCTTCATAGCTGATTCTGAAAGCAGTACAATCATATTTTCAGTTTTCTAATCAGATGTAAACGCCTCTTCAGCCTGTGCTAATTTGGTTTTGTCATGAAACAAACGTTGGGTCATTTATTGAGCAAGTGTCTGATGCCGTCCAGGCAGCCCTTTGCTCTTGCTGTCAGTGGGATGTGGGCAGAAACCATAACACCTCCCACTTCCAAACTTACTGCTGCTTTCTGGAGCTAGAAGTTCTCAGACAGAGCTCACTGCTTCTGCAGGATGTCTTTCCACCTCTAATTCTGCTTGGAACCCATTCCTCTGCTAAACCCTGCACAGAGGCTCCCTGCGGGCTGGGTGACGCTGCTGTGGGGACAATCTACCTACTCTGGAGCTCACATTGGTCCTTCCCAAGAAGCAGGGACAGAAAGAGGCAGAAGACAGACCAAGAAGAAATGTAGAAGAGCCTTTTATCCACACAAAGACTAAAGGCTGCTTGCCCAGAAGTTCCTTTGATCAGCATGTAGAGGAGAGATGGATAAAAAAAAAAACACAGACAATTCCATCTGCTCCTGATTTTCTGTTAGATAGAAAAGAAACTCTCATCATTTTTTTGCATCCTTCCCCAGACCGTTACTTTACATCTGTGATCTAAAGGTGCTTTCAAAAGCAAGAAGGCTGAAATCTCCTGCCCTGGGCAGTGAAGGGGAAGGACACTGGAGACAGCTATCCCCTCAGGCAGCAGGTTGCTTGGTTGGAGGCAGGAAGGATGGTGTGATTGGCATTTAGGAGAAAATTCAAATTTAACATGTGCTTCCAGGAAAACTCAGGGCAGAGAAAAGCAGGAGAGAGCACCTTTCCCATGGAGTCTGTAGACTCCATGGTCTACTTTATGAAGTTAGAAGACTAACACCCTGAAAGTCCAGGAGTTGGTAATTTCTAAGCCTGGAAGTCCAGAGGTATCATGTTTGGCCCAGGACACAGCCCTGCTCTGGCACAGCGATATATGTGGGTCATCTTTGATTGGGGAAGCAGTGGGGCTGTCTTCTTGGCTGTCCCACCAGCAGATAGGCGACTCTGATGTGTTGGAGACATTTCTTTAGTTCTAATTCCAGACAAAGTGGCTTTCCCACCTGCCAAAGCAGCTCCAATGGGTCGTGACTTGGAGTGCACAAGCCTTTCATATCTCTTTGCCACCAGTCAGTGGTGAAGGCCAGGTTGCACAAAAAGATTAATTCCTGGGTTTTAGCCTCAATGTTGGGGTTGGAATAATTCAGAGGATGGATGGTTTCTTTGCTTGTATGGCCTTGACACGACCTGGAGATGACCTACCTGAGCAGACAGGCTGCAGAGAGCTGTTTGGCTGGGGAGAGCAGTCATTGAACCCCACAGTTTCAAATAAAAGTGTGTTTCGCAGAAGATGAGCCTGGAGCAATGTCTTCTCAGGCAATCTTGCATTTTCTGCTGGGCATCTCTGCCCTGTGTTGACCAGGTGGTGCCAATGCTCCCAATGACATTAAAGCCATGACTTCCACCTATCACAGGTGGGCTGTTCCCAGCACTGTTTGCTTGTAGTCAGAGTAGAAAGAGCAAAGAGAGACTTGAACAATGAGGGGAAAAATAGCTTTAGTGGTGGTTTGTGCTTGTTTGACCCATCCTTATCCTCTCTTCTGAAACCCAGGCAAATACATCGCCACCATCTTCTGTACCTGCTTCTTCTTGGCAGTGGCCAGAGTTGGATGGCTTAGAGAGGGTGCAATGCTCTGGAGGAGGAGGCGGTGGGATGGTGTGTAGGTCACAGCCAGCCCTGGCAACAGCCTGCTTTGCCTCATGGTTCCTCGGCAGCAAGCAGCAGCTCAGCTGGCAGCTGTGGGATGGGGGAAGAGCATGGCTGCAGCAGATCTGTCCCTCTCAGCTCCCAGTTTCTCTCTCCCTGATTTTCCTTTTTGTGATGTTTTGGGAAAAAATGTATTGGAAATGTGCCTTTGTGCTACGTTTTACTGTTGTCTTTTTGGTTTTGGTTTGTTTTTTTTTTTGTTGTTGTTTTTTTTTGTTTTTTTTTCTTTATGGTTCTGCTCTAAGGTTTACTTTGAGCCTGCTCACAGCTTCACTCACCCCTGATACTTTTTCACTCAACTCTTCATATGTTTTTCAAGCAAACTCAACTTTTTACATAGCAAAAAAAAAAAAAGTCAGTTTGACAAAAACCTCATTTTTCTAGCAGTTAAATCTAAGGTGGGTGTGCAAATTAAACATGTGTTTAAGGGCTGTCCAGCCCTGCAGTGTCAGTTTGTGCCTTATTTGTGATTTGTGTTTTGGAGGATGGCGTGAAGGATGTGAGGATTTGGAGATAAACGTTGTTTTTGAGCTCTGCGGGCCCCTGGGGGCCTCTTTGGTTTGATTTTCATTAACTTCACAATCTTGCAGACAAATGTGTGGTTTATTGCAACATCCCTCTGAAGCATCAGTAAGCAGGAAGGATGAGCATGGCTGCAGGTGCAGCTGGCAATGGTTGGTGGCACCAAGGTTAGTGGGACTGTGGTTGGACTACTGAAGGATTTAGTTTCAAAGATGCTCAGCACCTAAGCCCCAGACAAACAAGCACCTGCTTAACATTATGTGTGGAAATCTCTGCATCCTCCACATCGTGGCCAGCAGGGCAAGGGTGGGGGTGGGATTCTGCTCTGATCTGGGGACACAACCTTCCAGTCNGAGAGGGCTTGGAGCAGCCTGTTGTGGTGGGAGGTGTCCCTGCCCAGGGCAGGGGGTGGTTTTGGGTGGGCTTTCAGGTCCCTTCCAACCTAAATAATTCTGTGATTCTATGAAATTGTTCTCTGAGGTGCAGGATGGATGAATTACTGAATTTCCAGTCAGGAAAATTTTCCTGTTGCCTGTACGTTTTGAGTTGGGCTGGTCTGGCTCCAGTGGTCTCTTGCAGCCCCTTTGAAGCTGGTCAGAGAGGTCACCTTGTCCCGTTGACATTGCCTCCAGTGCTTGTGCTATCAGTTCCTTCAGCAGCACTGTTTTATTCCAGCCAAGGCTCTGGCCCATGACTCAAAGGGGCAATTCTGTGAATTTATTTATTTGCAGAGTCTCAAAGGACCTCAGAAGGTTGTACATTGAATTTTGGTGGTGGGATGGAATTTTTCTTACGGTGACCAGGATTCTTATTAGAGGACTTGGAGCATGATTGTTAGTGTAACTGGCTGGTGGATGAGGGCTGCTTGGGCATCCATTTTCAGGTGAGCTGGCGAAAAATGCCACCCCAAGGTGGCTGCAGTGTTGACATGCTCCTCCTTGAGGAGCTTTGTTCTGGGGTGGGCCAGATCTCCATTGCAGGAGAACAGGTACAGATGGAGCGTTACCACAGCCCAGGGGAGTTGAATCCATGTGTCTTCTCTGCCACAGAACTCCCCAACTGGCCTTGGCTGAGTCACTTAGTTCCAGAGCTGGGGGTAACCAGGCACTTGGACCCTCCTGCCCTAATGGAGGGCGACGTTCAGTTCTCCATGCCCTGGACATCATCTGTGAGATGGCAGGGGAAAGAGCACCTCCTTGCTCTTGGGTCACTGTGAGGATGAGTAGCTTTGGGAGGCTCTCAGAGCAGAGAAGGGAATGGCCCCATGTACCACTCCTTGTGCTTAACTCCATTTGGCCCCCCCTTTATGAGAGATGGACTAGGTGCTGGCATGCCCTGCACTGGTAGGGTGTGTGTTACCAGATGTATCAGCTTGATGCCTAGTTTGCATTGTTTATCCGATTTTTGACCTTGCAGCTAAATTACTTCATTTTTAGGAGAGTTTTGGCCACCTAAAGGTCTAATCAACTTGGGTTTTTAAGATCTCATCTGAACATCCACAAATGGAAGTCCTTTTAAAAAAAAATAAATAAAATGCGGACAAACTTTTCACATTGGCATTATTTTAAAGCCCCTTGAACTTGCTCAGCAATGGGCATTGGGGAAGATCTTGCTGAGAAAATTGGTTGTTCACACGTGGGAAAAGTATTACCCAACAGCATCAGGTTGAAGGAAATATTTGTGAAAGTTTGCTGTCCCAAGGACACACGTCCATACGTGCTCCCCAGCTGAGCCGGACTGATGTACACTGATGCTCAACTAACAAGGTTTGCTACCACTGATGGGGTCTGGCCAGGAAAGATGCTGCAGAAACAGCACAAGAAGGACACTGTTGATGGAGTCAAGGCCAAGACCTCACTTGTGACCTCAGCTGCCCACCAGAGCTGGTAGGGATGCAGCACCTGTGTCTTCCCACCACCTGTAGCTCCAGAGGAGCGCGTTTCCTGGGAATTCTCTCTATTTCACACCATGTCCCAAAGATCACAGCCCTGCCAAGCCCTGAGGTGGCATGATCCAGCCGCATCCCTGCACACTGGCCAACCTTGGGTAGTCTCATTTCATCCCTCCATTCCCACAAAATGGGGGTGACACCGCTTCTGCAGGTGGGTGATGTGCATCAAGATGGGGGTGGAAGACACTGTTTAAAGGCAAATCATATTTCTGACGCCCAGCAGAGAGTGGAACTGCTGAATTTGCAGTTCTGGGGGCTGGAAAAGATGCTAAAACACCAAAAA